>JAEMWC010000013.1:1757500-1877500 GCA_016490735.1 Pachyseris speciosa | reverse complement strand
TGATAATAATAATAATAATAATAATAATAATAATAATAATAATAATAATACAGTACTATGGGGGTGGTCATATTTTTACAATTTTTTTTTTAAATTTAAAATCCATCTTAAAAAGGAATCGGGTGTAGGTAGCCAACTTGATGCGTGAAAGAATTTCAAAATCAACTTCAAAACGTTATATTATATTGGACTCATGACTACATGACTATATTGGGCTCATGATATATGACTATGAGATCATAAATGTCCGCACGCATTAAATGTTCTGCTTTAAAAATAGTTTCATCTGATAGCAGTTTCCTCTTAATCGGATATTGCTAACATGGATATTGATAATCTTAAATCAGATTATGGTTTTATTCTGCTAGCACTCATAACTTAGTTAAAGATAAAGTAAGCCTTCAAACAAGTTCCAAAGAGCGCGAAATCCAAGAAACATAAGAACGAAGGCTCTGGTTTGCAGTAAGGAAAAAAGTACATTTCAATGATATCCGCTTACTGGTCTCTGTCGTACTGCTCCTTGCACGAAGATACGGGAGTGGCTGGCGAAACAAGATGCAAATTCATTACAAGGGGCGCTGGTCTCAAGGAGTCCTTGCTACTTGAAATTATATATTCGAGAAGAGAGAGAGAATATTTCAACGTATAATATATTAGAACTGCTGAATAAAGATTTTGATGTATTATCTCAACTGTGTACGTGCTGAAAAAAGAATAGAAGCAAGTAAGCGATTGCACCTCGTATCCTCTCCAATCCATGGCGGCTAAGCTTACAAACAAACTGATATGGTGTCATTTTTTAATCGTATCACTGAGAAAGATAGATTTAGGTCTTTGTTTTTTTGTGCGGAACGTCAGCAGCGGTCACGTTAATTTACTCATTTACCTGGTGGTCTAGTGGGCTGTGGAGGTAGCGGAATAGTTGTTTTGTTGACCAGTGCAATGAGTTTTTGCAGCTCCATTTCCAATGCCTTCATGGATTCATCACAGCCTTGTGGAGCCTGATTTATGTTACAATGGCAATTGCACAATGGTGTTTGGTTCTTGCTAGAGTTAATTAGAGAAGATTTGGCCCCACTCACTGCAGATATCACGGTGCACAGCGTAAGCAAACCAAAGGACGAAAGCATTTTGAATATAACTTTGTTGTCTAACTTTGTTTTCAGTGAAATGCAACTAAGTCTGCGAAGCCGCTGCTTGAGCTTGTTTGCTCCAAATACTCCCATAAGGCTTTGCAATCATTCTAATTTATGCATTTATACTTGACTAAGTCGGCTGAACACTCGCAGGCGCACGCATGTGTTTGTGTCTCAATCTTATCAGTTCACATATTTGAAAAACGAGGTGTAGCGGTTTACCTCGCTATCGTTTAGTGGAAACAGTGTTACTTTGTTGTTGCATGTCGCTCCATTGGTCTAGTTCATTGCAAATGGAATAAACGATTTGTTTTCCGGTTTTTAAATTTGAGTGCCAAGTTCGCTTCAAGTTCATCCGTTTAAAAAGAAATCATTTTAGAACTCTGCTACTTCACAAGAGGCAACTTGAACTATAAAACCAATATACAACCACTGAGTGCATGTCACATTTGAATTAACCGAACTACATTGCATTAGCCATTTCCTAGGAAACTGAGCCCATAGAAAAGTATCCTTTGAAGTTGACGTCAGCTTGTTAGCGTAGCGGCAGGTTTTGTGATTGGAATATTTCAGGTTTTAGTGGGAATGCATGATGAACTTTCGTTGTTGCCACTATTACTGCTATTACTAACAGTTATGGTGGTTTAAATCCCAGTTTAATTTGAATCCACGCTTAAGAGTTGTACGGAGTAAGCTTAAGTCAAGTAAATATGTGGCTGCTTCAACAGCTATACGCAAGGGGATAAAACTGTTCGTCAACTCATGGCGGACTCTCGTAAACTCTCGCGCTCATTTAACCCAAGTGCTCCATGGTGAAGAAAACTCTTATGTAACTCTCACGAGAGCCAACTCTCGACAATTACTAGGTTCACTGGTCCGGGCGTTAATGATGCCCAGAAGATATGTCTGGCTAATAAGATCACCAATGCAACACTAGATAATACAGAGCTTGAGCAACGAGGGCGACAATGGCAACGAGAACGCGACAAAGCAAAAGGCTTAATGAGCAAAAGCGATCGCTCTGCACCTGCTTTTTTTACATTTTGGTACATATATTTACCGTCCTGTGCAAAACAACAACTTGAACTGACCAAATTTTAGATTTTGGATAACTATTTTTTATTTTATTTTGGAGAACGTGAGCGTATGACGATGAACTCTTCTTTCTTTTCCAACGTCAGTGCCGTCTTTACTAATTTAGGCCCGGTTCATACGTCGCATTTCTGCCGTATCGAATTCAATTTTAATTAAGTGCGGCAGAAATGCGACTGTTCAGGGTCCGAAATTGCGCTTTCCTGGTCGCCAGTGCGAATAAAAATTTTGCACTGGCGACCACAATTTCACAACTGGTCAACCAGAATTTTCCATCTGGCGACCAAAAGGTTTGGTTTAGTCGCCAGTTGGAGCCAATAGAAAAAGTTAATTTCCGACCCCGCTGTTGATTCATACGTCGCACTTGTACCGCACTTAATTCATACTACACATTATACTTCTGACTGTGAGAAAATATAAAAAAGAGTTTACCGTTCCTTCCTTGGAACCCGGCGGTATGTAAATCTATGTATTAGATTATTCAACCTGGCAGAAATTCGACGTTCGAATCGGTGCCGCATTTCTGCCGGATAATGCGACAAAACCAGTCGAACGTACGGCAGAAATTCAGCAGCTGATTCGGACTTTCTGTCGAATTTAATTAGTTTAATTGCATTCGAAACGGCAGAAATGCGACGTATGAATTGAGCCTTAGTTCCAGGATACTTTGCCAATACTCTAAGAGTTAAACAAGTTGGAAAAATCTAGAAAGAGTTACAATAACGAGAAGTTACATTTTGATAGGGCGCTTTCGTTGCCGTTGCCGTCGTCGTTGCTTAAGCTCTCCTATGGCAATACGATGGGCTGAAAGTTGACAAAAGAAAGACGGAAGTGTTTCCAAGAGTTTATTAAGTTGTCTTTCATTTCATAGTTAATAGAGCGAAAACAAAAGATGTGCACGGTCATGGACCTTCCAACATGAATCTTGGCCTCTTGGTTTTGCTCCTTTGATGTTTGCCGGGCTTCATAACCATTTCCCTCTCTTAACTATGCTCATTAAAAGTGAAAATAAAAATTAGAGAGTGTCCTTTGACGGTACTGCTATCGATCTAAGAGTTACTCTAGCAAAGAAATTATAAGGTTAACTATATTTGAACTCAGTTCAATGACTATGTAATTTTTTTTTTTATGTCATCATCTACTGTTTTTAGCTCTATTACCTTCTGTAACTTACAATAAAACTTCCGACATGCCAGCAGTGCTTGCTATTACCATATAAAAATGACCACAAAACTTCATTAATTGACGAATCAAGGGAGAAATAAATCAGGATATCAATGCATTTATGACTGACCGACTGATTGACTGAATGACAGACTCAGCGGCTAATTTACTGGCTGGCTGGCTGAATGAATAACTAAGTGACTGAATAAATGGTTGATAAATAAAGACTGCCTGACTTCCTGACGGATTGCATGACTGACTGACTGACTAATAAATGAATGAATGAATGAATGAATGAATGAATGAATGAATGAATGAATGAATGAATGAATGAATGAATGAATGAATGAATGAATGAATGATTAGATTCATCGGTCCTTAATGTAACGTTTAGTGTTCCTTTTTGCACCATCTGTCCCTTTTGTAACGTTCCTTTTCGTAACATGTTCCTTTTTGTAACGGCTCTGGTTACACAAGGGAACTGTGTTCCCTATGGTAACTAGCCTTGTCCTTTTTGTAACGTTCCTTTTGGGAACAGTTCAGTTTTAGTAACGGCCCAGGTTACAAAGGGGAACATGTGTTCCTTATGGTAACCAGTCTTGTTCCTTTTTGCATCCTTACCTTGTCCCTTTCGTAACTTTACGAGGACGGCTGTTTAAGTTGTTTCCCGGCCCATTTTTTTTATAATATTCTTCCCAGGGCATCAGCTCCAAAGCAAAACATTATAAATTTCGGGGAAAAAAAACTTTCTTTTTTGTGGCAGTATATTTATGCTATTTAACTAAGGGTCTATTCCACCCATTGCAGAGGAAAAAATATTTCTCCTGTAACTAACACTATTTCTCTTAACAAACTACTTTTCGCTACTTTATAAAACAGAAAAAAAGGTTTAACCCATTGGTACCCGTACCGGGCAAAACCGGCCGCACAAGACTCCCATGCTTCAAAACATTGCAACTTTCTCAATCGCACGAATATTGCCTTAACTGTCAGTTAAGTCTACAGCCACTCCGACCTACCGCCAAAAATTCCTGCTTGTGGTCATCTTCAGTGCTCACAAATTCCAAAATATGCGGCGGTAGGTCGAGAAATTCATTAATAGTCGAGTCCCAAAGGTACTAAGTGTCCGACCGGCCAAATTTCCAGTCCGTCGGGTAACAAGCCAAATTCGACAAGAAAGTACATCACCTTGCTCGATTCTTTGAGAAAGTGGACTCTTAGCTACGGTCACGCTTAATGATGCTCATCAGGCAGCCACTAAAGATGAAAAATGGCTGTAAACTTAGCAAAAATCGCAAGCAAACCGAACTTGGGCCGTTGTTGTAGCTCCACGGTTGAAAAATAGTTACGTCAGAATGACGTTTTCAGAAACCTTGAGCCTCCAGTGCCTTAGGACAGCATCACTTTTCCATGGTAGTTAAAATAAAGAGACGCGAAATGCTATGGATCGTTTATAGGTGGAAAATCACTCCGAAACGTAAAAATAATGGGTTAAAGAAAACAAACTTTATTAATTTCATTCTCTGTCTACTTCTAAGAAGATCAAGTTATAATAAAAACGGAAGCGACTTAAAATTTATAGATCATGTCAGTAGAACATCAGCAATGCTGCATATAACCAGTGCAGCTATAGGGAAGTTAAAACAATGCTGGAATAGAATAAGGTATTCTCACAGCAAAACAGTCTTTTATCTTGTCACCAATGCTTTTGTAGTCGTGAAACGGCCTCTCAAAACTCAATTTATAAGGCAGCAGGGTGACATAAAGAACAACAACAAAGCATCAACATTAACAACTGAAACCATCTCAGTAGAACAACAACAGTACTATACTGTGTTGACACTACAGTCATTGGACACCTAACTGAACGCAATGAGTTTTTACGGATGTACGTCCCCTGTTAACGCAGCATTACTGATTCTCTCCATATCACTTTACCATCAGGGCCGGGTTGTTCGCAAGTGGGTTAGTACTATCTCAGGGTTAAACAGAAAGAAGCCAGTTAGTGCGTAAGCCTGGGTTAGTACTCACCCACTTTCCAACAACCCGGCCCAGGAATTTAATGCTAATTAAACGCAATATTTTTAGAGGTTTTGTTTTGGTCGAGTTTCTGAGTATTAATGTGGATCCGCGCGTTGAGTTTTAAGGCCATATTCAGAGTAACAAATTTGCAACTTAGCCCCGCACTATCTCTCAAGTTCCACTCCTTGTACGACGAAGTCTCTTCCTCTCAGTTCGAATTTTGTCGCACGACTTCAAAAGTGTAAACTGTTTCAAAATGACGCTGGCTCTTGCATCACCTTCAATCTTGCGAAGTACCGCCGGCCTCTCTATGGTAGCATTCGTTTCGATGAGACCCTTGAATAGCCTGGTTAGTGGTTGAGTTTGTTCGTGAGTGAAGTTTTGGTATCTCGTTTTCACAGAGGCTATATCAGCATTATCAACAAACGTAATTTCATTCTGGGTAGTTTCACTACTCTCGTGAGATAGTAATCCAAAACGTCTTAGCTTGTCAGCTGGAGTTTCCAGCTGAGTTGGTGGATGTGTAGCCGCACCTTTTGAAACATCTTGTGTTTCTTAACTTGCCTTTATCAAGCTTCTCACCTTGTCCCTTACGCTTGTCAGAGGAATGTTCTTTAAGATGACATTGTCCGGAATCACTTCCCTCACATACTCTATGGTCACCAGTCCACTTTCTATGCTCTGTTCAAAAGCGGTGTACACTTCTGCCAGTTCCTCTTCATTCCACTTGTGCCTAGAAGATACGCCGCTGTTCTCTTCAACGCTTGATACGCTGGCAACTGTGTGCAGCTGCTCCACTGTTTTGGCATCATTCTTCCCTTTTCCTGCGTGTTCTAGTACTTGGCTGCTGTATTGTCTTCTGTATGGGTCATCAAATTAGCCAGATTTTTTTTTCATTGACCCTGCCTCTCATGAACTGCACTAACCGCGGTCTTTCTAATCAAGGTCGCACTCATTCTATCAGCACCTTTTCCTTGGGCCTTCGACCAAAAAGAATTGATGTGCGCGGAAACCATTGAAGAGGTCACGGCCTTGCCGGACCGGCTCACAAATACTCTGTCTTCGGCAGTCGAGCTCACTTATTGACAATCCATAACACAGCGCTTTCAAATGAAAGCTCTGTGTTTCATTTCTTTATTGTTGCTACATAAGAAAGATTAGTAAAAATCTACTACCATTCTATCACGAATGCTGCTCTCTGATTGGCTACGCTACTCGCTATCCATTCTGTGATAGATAATGAGTAGCGGTTGTCAACAAAATAGCGGCCGCTCCTTCGCGTTTTCGAAGTGTCTGCGAGGAGGATTTAGATAATTTACTTGTTTAGCTTTAAGCGACTAGTAGATTTATACTAAAACAATTAGATTATGAGCTCGAGATTTCTATCGCGAGATAGTTGATGAGGGCGCAGCCCGAATCAGCTATCACGCATAGAAATCGAGAGCGAAAACAGTATCATATGTGACTGTTCCTTTTCGTAACCGCCGATAGAAGGAGTCCATCCACTTGAAAAGCTTTTATGGAAAAATAAAAGCCAACGTTGGACATTTTGCTTCCGTTTTCAGTTTGAATTAACGAAAAGATAAACATATCCGAAAAGCCGCTTTTTCGAGCAAATATTTTTGGAGTAATTGCCATTTTTTTTATTAATTTTGTGAGCTATTCCCAAGTATTTTAATTTTCTTTCCTTTTCGTTTTTGGATTTCTCTTTATATAAAAGCATTTACAATAAACGCATTTACGATAAAAAAGAAAAAAAAGCCTTTCAAAAGCTGAGAAATTTTGAAATTTGACAAAAGTGGTCCTTTTTGTAACGATATTTGCGTGGGTGTAAGCACATTTTGAGAGGCCCTTTTTATCGGAAAAATTTTTAACACCGGAAAATAAATGGCATGGAACAAAAGGCCCTGTTAATGTCCTCTAATGTCTGAAGTCTCGTATGGTATTGACCTATTTTGATTGAGAAATTTATGAAAATTTCACATTCCTTTTTGTAAGATGTTTGCCAAAATTTTGGTCTGTATATTTTGCTAAATTTCGGGTGTGAAAAAAGTTGTATACCAGTTCTGTTTCGCCAGACATAAAAAAGAATGGCTACCCTTGACCAACCAAAAAATTAAACCTCAGGCGACCTTAATGAACAAAGTTATTAGGCTATAAATTACGAGCGCTCCTTCTTAGCGAAAGCTTTAATCGTGCTTGTCCGTCGTCTCTCCCGTTTTAAATCTATATACCCCCTAAATTTTGCCCTAGGTTTGTGGATTTTTGCCGACTTTTTAGGTAAAAACGCAAGTACTTCTCAGCTAATTTTGACCAGAAACTATTGAAATAAAGAGAAAATATTACTCTTTAACTCGAAAACTTAAAACTAGGCAGTTTTCTTGCCCGCCAAAACCATACTCGACATGAAAGATGTAAGCATTACACATCGAAATTTGTTTTGCTAACATGCACGCAAAACTAAAAGAGTGTGGTTCTTCCACGGGAGGTGCTACTTCTAATGAGGACTTTCTATCCCCAGAAACGTTTTTTATTGCTTGAAATCTCGGAACAACCACGACAGTGTTCCTTTTTGTAACATCTCGTTCCAAAAGCAGGAATATTAAAAGAAATGCTTCTAAACCTTTAAGCTTGAGCTTTTAAGAATGAAATAACACACTGCTGTGTTGTATTGTGGAATCCGTGAAATAAGATTATTCGGAATCTGTGAAATGGGGACAGTGTTCATTGGGAGGTTACACTAGGGACTGGTGATGAATCTAAGAATGAATGAATGAATGAACTACTATCCGTTGACTGACTATATTGACTATAATGCTATTATTTTGATAAAACTGTTTTAAGCTTAAAGATCCTAAACAATCTTAAAGTAAAATTGAAAACTAAAAGAACTCATTACCCGGAAGAAAAAACGTTTTCTGTCATAGGTACGTATTATAATACCATAGGCTTTTTTCTACGTCTGAAAATAATTAAATAACAATATATAATTATAATAAGAACCTTCCCAGAATCCTTTGCAGCTGGAAAATCGTCAATCCCAGATAACTTGGTCAGTTTGAGGGCAGCAAGACCCCCACGTTGTCTAGAGATAAGTCTTACCATAAACTAATTATTGCACAAGACTAAGGGCGATGACGTCATTGGTCACGTGACTTTGCTCACAAGTGCGTTTTTGCACACTGTGGCGAAATTATTTTGTTATTGAGAAAGCAGTCAACGTGGTTTGAAGCACAATGGTGTGAGCCATTTCGGACTGCCCGGGTACCGAACAAAATATAAATATTAAGGGAGGTACAAACAATTTTCAAAAAGTGGGAGTCTGGGTACAAGTGCTATCTCGCGTTGCATTAAACGCGAGGAAACAAAAACTTGGATATTGGTAGATATTTTTATGAAATATAAATTTTTGTCATTTTTAATTTTGTGACGTCATCGGTCACGTGACCAGAACGGACCGAAGTTTAATATTCGCTCTAAAAGTTTACTAGAACCTTTCTCCAAGAATATTTTTAAGTGAAGTTGTAGTTTAATAAATAGTGTTTTAAAAAATGGCCATGATTACTTTTTCCTAAAAAAGTGCGGTAGTAGAAAATCTAACTGAAACGTTTGTCAGCTTCCTGCTCAACGACCATTTGAGGTAGGAATAAAAGAAAATTTTGCCTAAGGCTTGAGACTATGCTCTTTATGAAGGCGTTGTCAGTTTCTTCTAATTTCAATTGCTTTTGGCGAGGATCGATGTTTAAGACTTTTTTCAGAGGAGAGAGCCTGGAGGAAAGAACGAAAACGAGGCTATACTTTCGCGCGCTTTTTGTTCACTGCGACGCCGCGCCACAAAAGGTTAGCTGGAAAAAAAATTCCACGGACTGGACTTGCATTTTCTTTAAACGGAACTTTTGACGACTTTTTTAATTATTGTTTTTTTTTATGGCTGCTGTCTGCTCAGGGACAATGCATACTTGAGAAGGTAAGTTGATACAGATAGTTGTTGCTGTTTGTTAAAAAACAAAACAAAATAAAAAACGCGTTTGTGGTACACTTAAATGCACGTCCCACCTAAAAAGTGTTGTTTAATTCTTGAAATTATAAAACTTAAACTAGAAGTTGCAGCAATGCGAATGAAATCAAATTAATGCTAACATTAAATAAAAGAATTAAAGTTGCTTAAGGCAACCGATGCAAGCTCAGTAATTTTACTAAATACGATATTTGAAGGTTAAAAACGTATCTTAAACAGTGACGGAATAAATGATTACTTTATTTTCAACCGGAACTTAAAACGTTACCTTCATTCGCACATGAACTAAATTCCCTATTACAATTATAACAAAGTGTACAATAAGGCCATTATTCAAAGTATTGGCCTAAGAAAAATAGTTGCGCATAAACAAATACTGGAACAGTTCGTGCTTTCAAATGGATTACCCTAATGAATTACACGATTCCGACACATAAGTTTAATTTGAGTGGCGAAACATCTTGTTGTATCTGAAAAATTACTGTACTACAAAAAACGTTTTCACAGAGGTTGTAATGCATGGGGGTTCACATAATTTAATTCAATTTTATAAAGCTAAAAATTGTATGTCAAAGATTCACCAGAAACAGAGAAAAGTTTTAAAATCACGGCTGTTTGTGCGAGTTCGTGTACGTGCGCGCTAAACGCGGAGAGTACCTAAGCTTAATAACTCTGAAGACGTCAAGTACTTAAGTTTATGTCAAAACCGACCAAGAACCAGTCGAAAAAAACAAAGAAAGATTAGCAAATAATTGTTTTAATAGATTTGGCAGTTTTACAAAGAGTTACGCTTCTGGTTTGTGGCACCTATTTACAATGGTAGTCTGAGGAAAAACCTTTTTACAACAATGTTTAAATTATAAGCTTAAGCTTACGGTAAATTTCATTTGAATCTATTTTTTAAATTGAGGGGAAATTAAAATGTAATTTGCTATAAGAATGGGTCCAAAACAGAAATCCTGAAAACCTTCTTCACAAACAAATTGACGATAAACTTGAAAACCAAATTTGAGAGTAAGCTTAACTTCTTGCCGAGCCATTCAAAAGTCGGGCACATAAACAAAGACAACGCTTATCTGGCTTATCGGTTGACCGTAAGTTTTTTGAAGAAAACGACTAAATAAAAGGTCAACGGTAAATACCTTCTCCAATCGTCGAAGAGGCTACATCGGGCCACTGCGTAAATCGCACGTCCTTCGTATTTAGTCATGCTCAAAGCACAGCGGGAAAATTTACGTGTTGTCGAATGCAGTCGCGGCGCGAATACAATCCCTTTCACAACATTTTAGATACATCCAAAAAGCCGTCCATCAAGCCTTGATATAATTCTTCCCAGAGTGGCCAGTTAAAAAATATTTTCACAGTCTAACACATCTTCAGGTGACCTAGTCGAAGTGGCGGAAGGAGAGTGGAGTCGAACGAGGTATCGCACAGCGTTGACGTGGACGTCGTTAATCCACTGACTTGATCTAAAGTTTTATGCTTCGGACTAGAAATTTTCCATTACTTAGTTGAATTTGACGGCAAATCTCCCATTTTGGCGACCTTTTCAGATTTTCAGCACAGCTCTTTCACCACACAAATCTTTTCACAGTCTAACACATCTTCAGGTGACCTAGTCGAAGTGGCAGAACGAGAGAGTCGAACGAGGTATCGCACAGCGTTCATGTGCTCGTTAATCCACTGACTTGGTCTAAGGTTTTATGAGACAGGATGAACCAAATTTCAAAATCATTTCACCGTTTTGAATGTAGTTAAGCTAGGGACTAGAAATTTCCCATTACTTTGTTAAACTTGTCCGCAAATGCAACTTTCACCACAGCTACAGCGCTGTCGCAAGCAAACCGTCGCTTCGTTTCAGAAGGTCGATTCACTTTCTGTAATTGGTTAAACAAAATGACGTGTGAATCGCGAGGTGTGGAGAATCTACGATTCGATGACAAACATAGCGGGCAATGTCTTCCTTCGTAATTTTAACCAAAGAAAAAAATTGCAAAACATTTCATTTTTGGTTTATCGTCAACTAAAAAAACTGTCAGAACAAGAGCGGATAGGCGTGTTTTCAGAGCATCTCTCTCTCTCTCTCTCTCTCTCTCTCTCTCTCTCTCTCTCTCTCTCTCTCTCTCTCTCTCTCTCTCTCTCTCTCTCTCTCTCTCTCTCTCTCTCTCTCTCTCTCTCTCTCTCTCAACTAACACTTGTGATTTCTGGTATGAATGAATTAATATGCAAAAACTAAAAAAGGTAAAACTAATAAAGAAAAATTGTCAACTATTTTCCCAAAGAAGTACAAGTACACTTGCCTCGATCCAAGCCCACTCATAAGAAATATCCACAAAAATATGAATACAATCTTCCGTCTGTAAAACATTTAACCCCCAAATTTCAATACAACTATTTTTTTTACATTTATTAGTAAGCTCTGGCTTGCTGGCTCAGCAACAAATAACTTTCAAAACCATGAGAAGTTAAGTGAGAGAAACATAGTCTACAAGGTCTAAATAATAAGTCAGTAGTGCATGAATGGGTGGGGCAGGGGTTCTGAACCTTCAACTGATTGTACTTTTTTCTTCTGGTTCTACCCCTTACGTAGAAGTATCTACTTATGTCTTAACTTTGTTGCAGAGTCTAACAAAATTGCAAATTCATCACAACTTATTATTGTTCTTATCACTTTCTTATCACTTTTGGTAGCCGCTTCAGTACACGTCTATTATTTCTATTTCTGTATTGTAACCGTTTTCTCCATTTTTACTTTGCTTCAGTGTTGCCCCTGAAGAAGGTTAGTCATGTCTCGCCGTAATATATGGCATTAAAAGTTACCCTTTTCGACCATCATTTTGTTTCTTTGCCTTATATCTACCTTTTTATGGGATATATAATTATATATTGTTATTTCCGGTTTCACTTGTAATAATAATAATAATAATAATAATAATAATAATAATAATAATAATAATAACAGAAACAAAGTAAGGTCAACATTTGTCACAGAAGTGACGAGTTAAAGCGAAGCTCTCGCTAAATCTCCAAATCAAAGCAAAACCTCCACAACCGCTATGACCGGATGATAACATATTTGTTTTGCGGGGATGATTTGTCCCTGGCTTTGTTTTCTTAGCGCCAGGATAAGCATTTACCGTTGAAGTATGTTCCCTGTCCTCATCATAATCGGTTGGAAATGTTTCTTTTTTTTTTTTTAACGGAACGTCGCTAATCATAGCAAGAAATGTCCATTGAACTTCACCAACCACCGTACATCAAGGTTGAAAATGGGCTTTCTGCGGACCATCAAAAATCATAGCAAGAAAAGCTCCATTAAACTTCACCTGAGCAGTTTTGGCTCGTTAAGTACTGTCACGACTTCCACGCCTTACTTGATGATTCGGCGTCTGCAGATTAAAGCGAACGCATTAGTAAAAAAAAAAAGACGTAATAAGTGTAAAACATTAAGAATGCTGCCTTTGAAATACATGTTTTATTCATTCAATATCTTGCTTTGGCTTTATCGCGTAATTTCTTTGATTGATTGTTGAACAAAAGCTACCTAGGGTTTCTTACGTGTGATTCTAGATATTCCAGATCGAAGTTTATTCGCTATTTTGTACGCTATCGGTTAATTTGCTCAATAGTGCTATAAGGGTCCTAATAATATGCAAAAGCAGTGCAATGTTTGCTGAAACACAGTGCAAACAAAAGTATAAAATCAGTGCAAAGTTGTAACACAGTGCAATTAAAATGTATTAAAATGAGTGCAAAGTTGTAACACAGTGCAATTAAAATGTATTTTGACTGGTTTAGAGACAATAGAAATTTGATATAGCCAATGAAGGTCGTTGCTGTTCTATAGCAACAAGTTCGCGGTGAGTTTGTAGTTCGTTGTTGGTGGTTGAAAAAACAACATCCAACATCTGTGAACAATTGTCAGCAACATCTAACAAGGTGTTTAAACGCCCCCAACATGTTGGCCCAACAATGCTTGATGTTCTTGACCAACAGTGTTCTGAGAGTTTGCACGGGCTTCTTTTCGCCCAATGAGTCAATTCAATGTAGGTAATCTCACTAGCTGAACATACTATATATATATATTTTTAATTTCCATTGTTGGATTTTCTGTTTCTCTCATTGTAGCCCGTATTGTTGGATTAAAAATTACCGTTACATTATCATTTGTTCACAGGCGACCCAAACTCACGATACGAGGTGTTGCTGCCGGTTTTGCAAAAATCAACTTGTCCAAAAATTGTAGCCATTTAACCAAAAGAGCTCCAGAACTCGAATTTTTGGGGTACATCAAGTGCGAAAATCGCGCCACAGCAGGAAAAGGAAAACGAGATTGACAGAGAAGGTGAAAAACGAGAATAGTAAAAAAAAAAAAAAAAAAAAAAAGCAATGGTCACACTCTCAGTCTTTATAATGGTTACTTTGGAGCACGAGCAAATGCCACTTCAGCGTAGGTAGCTTTTGCAAATCCCGTGAGATAAAAGAGAGCAAAAACAGTGAAATCACCCCTAGTCATACAACATAAAGCAGAGGTGAGAAAAGTTAGCGCTACAGATAACACGGTACATATACTTCTTCGACATTTTGAAGTTGTTATACTTCTGCTATGATTTTAAAATTGTAAACAAATTGCACTTACAGCTGGTTTTGCATCTTGTTCCCAAAGCTTAGAATGACGTCATCACCAATCAGAACAAATGGAGCCCAGTGCTCCACGGCAGAGAATTCCTCTGAATCTCGAAGGGACTTCATAGCCTTTTGAAGAGCCACACTGGCTCTTTCCCCGTCGAAGAGGTGTTGATAGAAAATCTTCATGAACACCTTGGTCACCTTGTCGGAGATGGCCCACAATGACACCAAAACAGAACGAGCACCAGCTGCCAAAAACGCTCGAGCAATTCCAACCAAGCCCTCCGATTTGACTTGACCTCGACCACTGTGACAGCAACTCAACACCACAAGCTTTGCTCGCAGCTGAACAGCCAGCACATCAGACATTTTTAACAAGTAGTCTTCTTCCTTGGGGCCTCTCATCTTTGCTCCGGATTTTGACCGTGATGATGTTTGATCTTTGTTTTCCTTCCATCCGGGATTTGGAGTCAGAACGATTTCTCCAGTTTGACTTCGGCCATGCGCTGCAATGTGAATCAAGGCCTTTGATTTCATTTGTTCCAGTACCTCCCGTTTGTTTGCTTCTGCTCCTGTAAGTGGCCGGATGTTTAAAATTTCTCCTATCATTTCAACTTCCTCTCTGGCGTACGGCAGTGGATTTAATTTTTCGTTTTTTACCTCGTCGAGACACGGATCTCCAACAAGCAACGCCCCACTCATACTGTGGTGGTTGTCAGGGGAATCAATGATCAGTTTCAAACTGGTCAGCGACGGTACTGTGTGGATTCGGATAGATTCGCTCAATGCAGAGAATGGAATCAAGCACAAAAGGCCATCTGGGACAATGATCAGCTCGTTTTGGCCCTCACACAGATCTGCAATAGGATCAATGATCACTTCATAGAACGGCTGCAAAGAGTCGACGACACTTTGTGACGACTTTTTGTCTTCCCTATAATTGTCTTCGTCATCATCACTTGGCTCATCGATCGTACGATTCTCGCATCTTACACGATTTCTAGCTCCACACTTATTTAAAGTGGCTTCCAACCAAACTTCGATGGCATCTTCCTCTGCACATATAGCTTCGACCGTTTTCTTCCTGAACTCGATCTTGTTTCCCTTGCTGATAACCCAAAAAATGACTTTGTTAGTCTCAACTGACAAAAAAACTATTTTCGTAGACAGCTTGTTTAAGAGACCAGAAATTATTTTTCTGGGTTCAAGTGACATTGATGAAAGCTCTGCAAGTCCATACTGCGTTTTTAAGTCGTCGACCAAGGCTTGCGCTCGTCCTCGCTCAGCAGCATACAAAGCCTCGTCCATTTGGCCCAGTTTGATAAACGTCGTCCACAATGCCAAGTAAGCACCATGACAGAGTTCGCGGAAACTCATTTTCCACGTTTCGTTGGTACGAAGACTCGACCTCACAATGTTGAATAGTTTTACACTGGATTGATAACATTTTAGAGCTGCTTGGAAGTTTTCAAGTCCAAAATAAGCGTTCCCAATGTTGTAGTAGGCCCGTCCTTCTTGCACCTTGTCGCCCATTGCCCTAGCAATTGACAAGTCATTAGTGTGGTACTCGATGGCCTTTTCGAAGATTCTTTCATTGTGATAAAGGAGACCAAGAACGCTGTAGACACGTCCTTCTCCGACACTGTCAACCACTTCCTTGGCAATTTCCAGGGCCTTTTCGAGGTCATCTACAGCTTCTTTGAAGTCACCGAGACATTGATACACGTTGCCACGATTTCCATAGGCGCGACCCATTCTGGCTTTTATCTCAACATCTTTGGCTATAGCCAGACGTCGCTCGTGGTATTCTATGGACCTTATACTGGTGCGGTAATCTGAAAGCCCATGAAACCTTTGCAAAACACCATAAGAGAGGTTGCGGGTCCAATTAGACAGTCCTACTTTGATCCTGTTGCCATCCTCTGTGGCACAAGACACTTCCTTCCCATGGTACTTCATTGCCTTTCTAAATTTTCTTAGGCCGAGACACGCCCTTCCAAGATTGCTATAAGCCCATCCCTCTTGTACACTGTTTTTGATTTCGATTGCGATATCCCGATCCCATCCATGGTACTCTTCGGCTTTTGAAAAGTTTCCAAGGCCATAGTGAGCATTACCAAGACCGCCATAAGCTCGTCCTTCCGCCCCTCTATCGCCTAACTCTTTGGCAATTAAAAGAAACGTGTAGTGGTACTCTATTGCTTGTTGAAAGCTGCCTAGCCTTTGGTAGGCGTTGCCAATGTTCTCGCAGGCCCATCCTTCTCTCTTCTTGTTACCCTCTCTTCTGGAAATGACGAGACATTTGTTGAAGTACTTTATGTGCTTTGAAGTGCTTTCCACGGTATCTTTATGTCCTGTAAAATTGTATTTAGGCGTAAGCACAATTATCATTCCAAACACTACATAAAACGGCCTTCTTACGGCAACGCATCTTTCTCGATTATCCCTCCAAGGCTTTGAAACGACTTGCCAAATATCAGTAAGCAGTGTTCCACTGTTAAATGTTTTAAATCAAGAATAAAAACTTTTCTTTTCAAAGCGAGCGTTTTCAGATGACGGTTTTTAGTAAGGGTTTTATGTAAACGATTGTAAAAAGTATTGAGACTTACATGGGAAGTATAATGCGTTTTTAAGAAGATATTTATCATCACCATCATCATCATCATCATCATCATCATCATCACCTTCATCAAAATAATAATAATAATAACAATAATAATAATAATAATAATAATAATTGATAATAACATTAATTATAATAATGATAATATTAGAAGTTAAAGATATTGTGCATCAAATGGGAACTCGGAAAAAAATCCGAGCCCCAGATGGGATTTGAACCCACGACCCTCCGTGATCTAGATCACGGATACTAGATCACGGAGGGTCGTGGGTTCAAATCCCATCTGGGGCTCGGATTTTTTCCGAGTTCCCATTTGATGCACAATATCTTTAACTTCTCTTATATTTACTCGCTTTGGTAAATGATAATATTATTATTGTTATTAACGATCTCACGAATCTGGGCCAAAACATCGTTTTCATTGTTGAGATCTACATTACTATCCTTGAGGGGCACAAGAGTGGTGAGATCTAGAAGAGCTGCATGTGACATTCTTAACATTGATCTGGATATTGAAATTAGTGAAGGAGCTATTTGCTGAAAAACGTTTTATTTAATTTTATACAGAGAACTGACCAAATGATAATGATAATGATAATAATAATAATAATAATAATAATAATAACAACAACAAATAGTAATAATAATAATAATAATAATAATAATAATAATAATAATAATAATAATTATTATTATTATTATCATTCGATACTTTCCCCGTTCCTTTTCGTTGGCCCAGAGCCTACCAAGTGACCTACAAATAATTACCAAGAAATAATGGTCTGCTCGTGCGCAGTACCGTCCAACTGCTTCGGCAAATAATTGATCTGCTCGCCACTGCCAAATCACGTCCAATAATTGTTTATTATTATTATTATTATTATTATTAATTGCATTATTATTATGAATTGAAATGATTTTAATTCGAATTAATTGTAGATAGAGAAGTCAGACCGTGGTGGATTGGCGTGAAGTCTTTCACTTAAATTGTTGATAAGAAAGTAAGAAACACCTATTTAATGTAAAATTATTGCTCTTACTTGAGTTTGTTTTTTAGCAGAATGTATTTTTGTAAATATTGTTTCCAAATGAGTAAATAAACGAGGTTATTATTATTATTATTATTATTATTATTATTATTATTATTATTAACACGACAGAACTTTATCACTGTAGTCAGTCAAAAGACCGATCGGCAAATGTTTTTACTGGGAACTTTCGACTTTATTCTTGGAATGCCACTACCTTCGTCTTTGAAAACATCAACGTAAGGAACAGAGTAAAGATAAAGGAATTTTCTTTCCAGTCAAAGGGCTGCACACTGTAAACGTAAGTACGGTATAAGTACGGTAGATGAATAACAATAACAACAGGAACAACAACAATAACGATAACGACAACGACAACAACAGCGATAACTATAACGACAACTATAACGATAACGATAACGGTAACGATAACGACAATCATAATGATAACGATAATAATAACGATAATGATAGCGACAACGACAACGATAACGACAGTGACACCGATAGCGATGACTATAACGACAACGACAACTATAACGATAATGACAACTGCGACGATAACGACAATGATAACGATAACGGTAATAATAACGATAATGATGACGACAACGATAACGATAACGACAACAACAAAGACGATAATGATAATGACCACGACCACGACCACGATCACGACCACGACCACGACCACGACCACGACCACGACCACGACCACGACCACGACCACGACCACGACCACGACCACGACCACAACCACGACCACGACCACGACCACGACCACGACAACGGCAACGAAGACGACGACGATAACGATAGTAATAACGATAACGACAACCAGAATGATAGCGTAGCTCCGGCGGCCCGAAGGGCTGCCAAGCCGAGCACAATGGTTAAGGAAATATGGCAACCCATCTGCTCGAGAAAATTTGGTTTGGTCACTGTACGACCGTCCGCGCGTACGTCCGCCCTTCCATGTATGGGATGTGAAATGTCCCATTAATTGTATCCTAATAATAATAACAATAATTCAACATGACGGCTATACTCCAGTTGACCACCTTGTTTTCATGTTGGACATCCTCGGACATCAATGTTATGGTCAATTGACACCTGTCCAAACAAGGCATCCACTGACCAACATCACGTGACCATATCGCGGGCTCAAGTTTAAAGCTCATCGTTTTCAGCTGTTTTTTGAAGTTTACCGCTGACGTGGTACTGGCTTTCGATTGGATCGCAGGCTCAAGCCAGGTGTGGGACACCCAAACCAAAACGAGGCTTAATTTTTCGCGCGCTTTCTGCGGCTCGAAATATCACATTCAGTTGTTTTCTTCATTTTGACCAAAACAACTTTATCTTGTTTCCAAGTTCTTCGCGTAAAAGGCAAAAAAAATCAGGAACTAGTTTAAAGATACTCCAGAAGGTGAATTTTCAAGTGATAAAAAGGGAGAGGAAACAATTTTTTTCTCAGGAAAAGCTTAACACTTGGATCCACTTGAATGGTGCTCGGATTGTGTGGTTGAAAAACAAAACGATTCAACGCTTTAAGGTTTCACTTTACCGCAGCATCTTGCAGCTCACCAAGAAAGGTCAGTTAACAGTTCACCGGCATTAATGGGAGGAACGAGTAGCTCAAACCTAGTGGAGGGAGTTCTTTCTTTGGATAAACAGCTTGCTATTTTTGGTGATTCGTGTTTTGACTAAAGCGGATACGTATTTTCGAGAACCTCTACAACACAGGTACATGAAATAAATTGAAGCTTAACATTTGGTTTAATTGTTGTTACTTTTGTTCAGGAATGAAACTTGTATTTTTCTTTCGACTACACATAAACAACCACCATCTCTACTCGTCTTTACGCAAGAACTAGTTGAATTGTTTGTTTGTTTTGTTGTCGTGCTTGCGAGCGAACGAGTCTTTTACTCCACTTGGCTGACTGTTTTTCGATGTAAGAAACGATTGCCCTTATCTTATTAAAGGAACACTGTCCCGATAATGCGCACGCGCGAACGTCGTCTGGTATCTGTCATAAAAACAATAGAACTGTTACATATTGAGGCGCCAAGATGGCGTTGATTGATCGGTTGTTTACATCCTTTGCTCTCGTTATAACAACCTTGTCAATTTACTTCACTCATGTTTTTGCGGTGAGAAACGCGATTAATTCTGAATGCTTTAACGGTCCATCGGAAATACAGAAACTACATTTGTTAAGCTTTGCAAAGTCACCGAAATCATTCTTCAACGACAAAATAATAATAAGTTTTAGCTTTTTACACAGCATAAAAACTGTGTCATCTCGCAGCACTTGCGGTTAACTATGTGAAGACTTCATATGTTAAACACGTAAGTGTTTGTGGCTTTTACATTTCATCTGTAGAAAAATTCAGTCACAGTTTCAAATATAACATGTCTTTAGCTTTAAAACTATGTAAAAATTATGTTGGAACATGGAATTAAACGCCGCTAAGAAAATTTCAAAACGCTCATAATTTTCAAACGCACCACTTGGTGAAAATCTCGTCACGTTCTTTATTAACTAACGCGAAACAAATTGTGATCTTCATTTAGCGCTTTCATGAACGGCCGTTCGGCAGTTCAAATGCTACACTATAAAAGCAGAAATATAACGCGAGTTATGAAGTTTTACGCAACCACACTCTTTGTCATATTAGAGTTCGTCCGCTCGACTGTGAAGAGTTCAGATGTAACCGCGTAAGGGTTTGTCGAGTTTTCATGTCATGTTTAAAAAGATTCATTCATATTTTCAAATAGAACATGTCTTAAGCTTCAAACTGCAGTAAGATAATGTTCGAACATTGCATTTAACGTCAGGAAAATACTTTTGAAACGTGGAATAATTTGCAAAAGTCTCCCGCTTGGCGGGAATCTTGTCAGGCTTTGGCCTTTCCATAAACGGCTGTTCGGAAAGAGAGGAGAGACCCAATTGATTTTATAACGACAAATATAACTCCACTTATGAGTTTTTACCTATGCATAATTGTTTGTTTACATTTTGTCGGATGACTGGCGAAGATTTCACTTTACCTTAACTTGCTCTCCTTCGCATTTCCAGCGACACCAAATCCTGGGCGAAGGCTGTATCGGTGGAATACAGACACCATTCCTTTAGCCGTTTTCATGTCTCATGGATTGGGGGAGTCTGGTGCCGACATTATGGAGTAAAAACGTGCTTCGCTTAACTCCGCATTAAACAAGCTTTTTTCTTTAGAACATCGACAAGGGTTTGGTTTCTTTCACTATGCTTCATGTTAGGTAGACGTTTGCGGTCTGGGAAAAGATTGGAGCCCTCTTCACCAACTCTGGAAGGAGAAAATATGCCGAACAAAGATAATCAAACATGTCTGACGCAGTACTAGGAGAACTAAAATTATTGAGAGGTGACGTCACAAGTCAGATGAAGAAACTGAGTGACGGCTTAAAGGATTTTCAGCGAAATACGAACGAAAGACTACTAAAAATTGAAAGCGTCATGTCTAAAGTAGACGAAATAGATGATCTAAAGTCCAAACAACAGGAACTTGAAGCAGATGTTGACAGCATAAAGGATTCTCTCAACTTCATGAACACTAACACTGCAGAAGTAGACAACCTTCGCAAAAGCAACGACGAACTCAAAAAGAAGGTGGAACATTTGGAGCGATATTCTAGAGAGTTTAATATTCACGTACTGGGCGTTGCTGAAGAAGAAGGCGAAGATTGTATGGCCATAATTCTCGATTACATCACGCGTCTTGGATTCGAAGGTGCTATTTCTGAAGTCGAAAATGCTCATCGCACAGGAAAAAAAACGTGACGAAAAGCCGAGACACATTATTGCCAAACTTTACAGTAGACCTTTTGAAAGAAGATTGCTTCAGGCTGCAAAGAGGGCAGATGAAAAGGTGGTACTTAATGGGGTAAGAATTGTAGAAGATTTTACATCTAGCGACTTTGAAATTCGGAAAAAGGCGCTTCCAATTATGCAGAAAGCTTATGAAGAAGGAAAGAAGGTTCGCTTCACTAAAGGAAAACTTTTAGTTGACGGAAGGGTAGTTCCTGTTAAGTAGAATCTTAATATTACACATTCTGTGTCGATAATGGCTGTTTAACAAATTTTTGCAATGCGTGGCACATCAAAGGCAAGCTTCGACGCCCATCGATAATTTCATGTGTGCCGGAACTGCTCGTGCAATGCTTCGCGAGCGCGAATTTCTTTCGAATAACCCTTTTCGAGTAAACTTCTTTATTTACGCTATAGTTTTAACGGCAATATTGCAGACACCATATAAATTCTTCACCTCAAAGTTTTCATCTTATGATAATACCTATTTGAATTTTTTAATGATTACACTGGTATGGCCAGTTAATTTCGCATACATCAAGATCCTTCTCCTCCTAAATTCAGATTTGTCCTCTATGATATTTATCATCACAAATGATGAAAGGTAAACTTATTCTTAAATACGAGAGGCATCAGCAACTACCGTAAAAGACGGACAATATTTACTGGGCTCAGAAAACAAAAACGTGATATTGTTTTCCTACAGGAAACACATTCCGTTCAAGGGAATGGAGTCTCGTGGAAAAGAGAATGGGGAGCTCCATTGCTCTGCTCTCATGGGGCGAACAATGCTAGAGGAGTGGCGATATTAATTAGGAATAATTTTGATTGCACTGTTACGCAGTCCTTTGTTGACACAAACGGTAGATTTATTATACTGAAAGTACTTTTGTGCGGAGAACCTGCCCTTTAAGTCAACATATACTTTCCGAATCGAGACAATGAACTAGTTAGCTTTTGTCGGTCGCTATTGCAAACTATAGTAAACAATAGTCTGGATGAGATTGATAACATCATTGTGGGGGGGGGGGGGGGAGATTTTAACTGCCCTTTGAACCCAGTTATTGACAACAGAGGTGAAAGCCAGATCCCTAGGCAATCTGTAATTAACGCAATTGAACATTTACAGTCAGAGCTTGATTTACATGATATTTGTCAAGTAAGGAATCCCACGACACGCAGCTTCACTTGGAGTCAATCAGAACCTTTGATTTTTTCTAGACTTGACTATTGGCTTATTTCCAATTCTTTATCTGATAACGTTAGCGATGTTGATATGATTTCTGCCATAAAAACTGACCACTCCTTAATAATAATAGAGTTACAAGATATTGATGATCGGGTAAAGGGCCAGGACATTGGAAATTGAATTGTTCCCTTCTTAATGATAAACAATACGTCGATGAAATAAATTCTCCTTTACCTTCTTGGCTTCAAGAAGGGAAGCAAGATCTAAGTGATCCGCGCTCTGTACGGGACTGGATGAAATACAATATTAAGAAATATTCTAGACAATATTCGATTAATAAATGTAACTTAAGGAAAGCGGAGGAGCAGCGCTTAAACTAAGAATTTCAAGAAGCCTCGTTAGCTTTTCAAAACAATCCTAGTCAAGATAACTTATCAGCTTTAAATGTCTTGAAAGAAAAAATTTAACAGCTATATGAAAAAGAGGCCTAGGGTATAATCATTAGATCACGAGCTAGGTGGTATGAGCACGGGGAAAAAATTGTAAATACTTCTTTAATTTAGAAAAACGCAATCATATTAGAAAAAAAAATAATCGATAGCTTCGCCTGAGTGGTGTCATCACAACAGACCCCTTTGAAATATTAGAAGCTGAAAGAAATTTTTATGAAAATCTTTATAGATCGAGAAGAAAATCCCCTGATGAAACCGAACGTTATTTCTGCCTAGAGGACTTAACAATACCAACACTTTCAAATGAACCTAGAAATCATGTTGAAGGGTTAATAAGCACTGAAGAATCTAGCAACGTTCTGAACTCCTTTCCATTAAATAAGGTCCCCGGAAATGATGGATTACCCATAGAAATTTATTAGACTTTTTGGAACCTCCTGGGGAACCTTTAGTTGAATGTTTCAATGTGTGTTTTGAAAAAGGAATAATGAACCCGTCACAAAGACAGGCTGTCATTATACTTATCGACAAAAGAGACCAAGACCGCTGTGACCTCAAAATCTGGAGGCCAATTTCCCTTTTGAATGTTGATGCGGAGATAACTTCAAAAGTTATTGCGGAAAGAATGAAGCGTGTTTTACCTAATTAATCACAAAAATTACAATTTCCTCGATTATGATTGGTTTAAAAAACTCCTATTTTCCACTAAATCACGTGCCAAGTTGTTATCGGACAGGTTGTTATTGGGCAGTTTGTTATTGGACAGTTTGTTATCGGACAGCTCTATAAGCCAATCACATTCAAAGTAGTGTTTCAAATCAACCAATCACATTCAAAGTTGTAGTTTAAATCAACCAATCACAACCTTGGTTTCAATCACCATACATTTTGATTGTAGTCAATTTTAGAGCGACATTAAAAAATTTACGCTTCCTTTGCCAGTCTTTTAATGCAAAATTTCCCTTCCTTTTATAACTTGGTTCTTCTTCTTTTCTCGGAAATTGTAATTTTTATGATTAATTGGTAAGAAAACTTCGTGTCGTCCAATTCGGTCTGTAATCATACTCGTGATAAACAAATCGGACTCCCGCTGCGCGGTTGTCCGATTTTGTTATCACTCGTATGATTACAGTCCGAATTGGACTCCACTCAGTCCTATTACCATTACTTAATCCATAATAATCAGACAGGATATATTCCAGGCAGAAATATTAGTGGAAATATACGCTCAATTCTCGACATATTGGTGTACACAAAGGCGAAGAAATTACCAGGTCTTTTGTTATTTATCGACTTTGAAAAGGCTTTTGATAGTCTGGAATGGGAATTTCTTGAAAAGTGTTTGATTAGAATTGGTTTTGGACCTGATTTTATAAGATGGGTCAGTATTTTCTATAATGATATTCAAAGCTGCATTATAAACAATGGTTTATGCTGTCATTATTTAAAGATAGGCCATGGAGTTAGGCAGGGCAACAACTGCTTACAACAATGCTTTTTTACTCTAAACACTTAAACAATTACAGTTGCTTAAAAAATAGATATGCTTAAAGTTGAGCCAGGATGATAAAGGAACCTTGCAGTTTTCGAGTTATTCTCCTGCCTTTTAAGTGTAAAACAAAATAGGATTAAAGGATTGAAGAGATGAGTAAATAAAGTGCAAACACAAGGAGACAGACCGAACCATATGAACAGTGGATATTCGAAGGAGTTTAATGTTCAAAATGTTAGTTATCTCATGGAATTTTCGAGTTGTTCAGAGAAGAGGTATAGCTTCATTTGTTTGGAGAATTGGTACACATTAAGATTTTTCAAATAAGAAGGAATATTATGGCAAAAGATGGAAGCCATATAGGATATAGTTTGTTTCCCAGTGTTTGTTCTGTTCGTGATTTGTAGAGATTATGACTCACGGCGTATCTAGTATTATAAGTATGTAAACTACTAGCGTACTAGAAGAAATCGTGGAAAACGATTGGAAGAAGGTTCTTATGCCACAAGTGAGTAAATCTTAATGCATGTAAACGGTAAACATTGTTCACTGTGAGAAGTTCTAAAAGGTTTATTAAAGGGGCAGTGTCACGCTATTGTACCATCACTTCAAAAGGCTTAAAGCTGCCAATGCATCAAAAATAATTGTCTTCTTTTGTTGCCAACGACATTAGTACTGCATTGACACTATAAACGCCTGTATTCTATCTAAGATGACGAGGATGGAAATGGATTGAAATTTCAAAAAACTTGGCAGTTTTTTTCAAAATTTCAAGCGATGCATTGAACACTCACCAAAACATTATTATGGTTAGCTCTCCCTGCTAAAATTTCATTGGAATTCATATTACTGATTCTGTAGGAGCATTTTTTGCATGATAACAGGAAAAAGGCAGTAATTTTGGCAGAATTTAACCAAAAACAGCAAAAATACCGGTGACAGTGCTCCTTTAAAGGGACAGCGCTATCGGTTTGTTCACCGAAAGCTCTTGCAAAAAATGTTAATCTAATGGCATGGTTTTGCTTGATCTGCACTTTTTGCATATAGGTTTTGTAAGTGCTTCCCCAAGCTAACATAGCATATGAGATATAAGGATATATAAGGCTATAGTGGATTTGTTTTAATTGAGAAAATGTTAGGTAGTGTCTTAATTTAGAAATTATTCCAAGGTTTCGAGACGTTCGTGAACAGACGTATGCGATACGGTACTTGAAAGAGACTGTTTCGTCAAGCATCACACCCAAGTATTTAATGCGATCTTTTCTTTCCAAAGAATGCTTCGTGCCATTTGAACTTTGCATGTTGATTATAAATTCATGATTTCTTTTCCTAGAGGATTTTATAATCATATAGTTTGTTTTAGACAAATTTGTTGATAATTTGTTAATATCGCACCAGTCTTTCACTTTTTTAAGCTCGGCATTAATTAAAGTTTCTAGACTTTTTGCGTCGTGAGATGAGGCAAATATATTTGTATCATCTGCAAATATCCTAAACGTGAGAGCTTCTGAACTATTAGGTAAATCATTGATGTAAACTTAAAAAAGCACGGGCCCTAACGAGCTAACCTGTGGTACACCACAAGATACAGTTTCCATTGACAAGAGATAATTTCCTAATGAAGTGTATTGTTTTCTATTAGTAAGACTAGTAGTAATCGTAGATTAGAAAGTGCGTTCGAGTATTGGTAGGTTTGGTATGTTAACCCTAAAACCACCATATGGAGGGCCATGTGGTCCATGATGATCTTTGAAGTCAAGTCAAGTTTAAGTTCAAGTTTATTAAAATGAACAACGTAATACAAAACAGCGCTAACCCGCAAAAAGCTAAGGCTAATCTAGGTGGGTAGCGGGTAGGACTGTTTAAAGAGGAAGTATAATAATTGTGAGTATGGGGTAAGTGAAGAGATAAAATACATATACAAGCACGTTGAATAAATAAATAAATAAATAAATAAATAAATATATAGAATAAATAAACAAATAAACACTAAAAGCATATTGACAGCATCTTGGAAAGCCTCAAAAATATCAACTTTGACTAACACGATATTAAAACATAGTTTCTGAAAATAGTTGTAGCAGCAACGAACAAATTATTGTAGAAATCGGCAATTGTTTGAGCTTTATCCAGACAGTAATCCCCAGACATTCCTTCAGCTCCTCAGGACTTGTTCCGACCCAACATGGTATGTTCCTTCGCATGGCATATTTGTTTGTTTCAGTGACGAAATCGAAATGACCGATCCGTGGTGTAAAAAGGTGTACAAAATATTTCTGAGACATTTGTTTATCCTGATATAACAAATTCGAGGTCGAGGTCGTTTCTTGAGAGGTAAGGTGGCAGATCATCCACTTCAATCGCCAATCGTCGCCACAAAGAACCTTCCCTGCTAGCAAGAAGTCTCTGGCAGAACCCCAATTTCATCGTGTTCAACAACTCGATCAAACAGGTCTTGATTTCGAAACATTTCGTCGATTCAATTCCGCTTTTACTTGCTGAATTTTCCACTCATTGTAGTTGTATCGCCGCCATTTTTACTTTCGCCATTTCGAGGCTGTAGCAGCTCATTTAAGACATTTAGACACCACTTTTGTCTTCCTCGCCGACGGCCGCCATTTTAAAAGCTTTTCAGTTGGCTTGGCGATGATGTCATTCTTGTTTGCCCCCGCAGATTGCTTGCTGATTGCAGGGGCAGCTCTTGTCAAGACCCAACCATTCAACCATTGTACAAAAATCTCGATTCAGTCTGGATTAGAACTGGCAATTATTATTATTATTATGAACCTTCCAACACGTCCGACAAACAGCGAAGCACGAGGCAGAATGATAAAGCTTGAACCTTCCAACACGTCCGACAAACAGCGAAGCACGAGGCAGAATGCTTTGCGCAACGAAATTGTGACGTCATTCAAAATGGCGCCGAAAAGGTGAACCATGGAACGAAAAAACACGGGTCAGCTTTCGCTTGCGTGCACAGGGTACCTACGCGATAACAGGCAACCCAGAAGATTAGGAAGCGTTCTTCCTTCGTCGAACGCAATAACTCGTAAAAAGTTGAAGTGGTAAACCCCTGATTCCATGAGATTCCAGTTTAGACAGCAATATTTTGTGGTTAACAGTATCGAAAGCTTTGGAGAAGTCTAGAAACACCCCACAAGAATACATGTTGTTATCTACGGCTTTACGTAAATTCTAAGCAATTTCCGCTATTGCTTGAGAAATGGAATGACCCTTTATTAATCCAAACTGGAATTCGCATAGAATTTTTTCCTTCTCTAGATAACTAACAAGTTACTTACAGATAAGCTTTTCAAAAATTTGGGCAAGAGCAGACAATGTAGAAATCGGGCGATAATTTGAGGGGTCGGTTTCTTCTCCCCCCTTGTCAACAGGCGTTACTTTTGAAATCTTAAAAATGTCTGAGAAGACACCTTGAAGTAAAGAGTGATTGAAAACTATCATTAATGCCTCATTTATGTAATCAGCCGCTAGCTTTATAGCGGAGCTCCGGCGGAACACCATACCTATAGAAACCGGTCAACTGCTTTTCTCATGGTAAAAGCGGCTAGCGGTATTGCTCGTGGGCGCGCACGACGACGACGACGACGACGACGACGACGGTGGAGTTGCCCAATAATTAATAATATCCTAATAATAACCATAATAATCCAACATGGCGGCCATACTCCACCTGACCCAGCTGGGTCCCCAGCTCATCAGCTAGTTTGCAGCGTGCAACTTTGATATAGGACATCCGTGTCATAGCCAATTGACAGCTGTCAAAACAAGGTTTCCGCTGACCATTATCACGTGGCCATATTGCGGGCTCAAGTTTAGAGCTTATATAGGTCACCTGTTTTTTTGAATTTGACCGCTGACCACGTACTTGTTTTAGATTAGATCGCAGGCTCAAACCAGGTTAATTTAACCAAAACGAGGCACCCCAACCAAAGCGAGGCTTAATTTTCTGCGCGCTTTCTGCGGCTCGTAATTTCACAGTTAGTTGGTTTCTTCATTTTGACCAAAACAACTTCATCTTCTTCGAAGTTTGCGAAGTTTGTCTTTTAATTCGCGTAAAAGGCATAAAAATCAATAACTAATTAACAGATACTCCGGAAGGTGAATTTTCAAGTGATAAAAAGGATAGCAAAACATTTGCCTCAGGAAACGCTTAAAACTTGGCTCGACTTACATAATCGACGCCCGGATTGACTTTCACTTTACCGCGGCACCTCGCAGCTCACCAAGAAAGGTCACTTAACAGTTCACCGGCATTAATGGGAGGAACGAGTAGCTCAAAGTTAGTGGAAGAAGTCCTTTCTTTGGACAAACCGTTTGTTATTTTTCCAGATGCGTGTTTTAACTCAAGTGGATTCGTATTTTCAACCTCTACAATTAAATGAATTGAAGCTTAACATTAAATGGTTTAATCGTTCTTATTTTTGTTCAGGAAAGCAATTTGTATTTTTCTCTCGACTGGATATAAATAACAATCATCTCTACTCGTTTTGCAAGCAAAGAAGTAGTTGAATTGTTTGTTTGTTTTGTTGTTTTCATGCAAGCGAACGAGTGTTTTCACTCCGCTTGGCTGACTGTTTTCAGTGTTTTTCGACGTCGGTGCCTCAACAGCATTAAAAAAAACTTTTGCCCCTAACTTATTAACAAGTAATCGCAATGAGTCCTCGTAAAATAAAGCATTAAGCCCAGGCTAAACGATCAAACACTTCATTCAACATCGTGTTGAAAGATAATTTAAAACGGCTTTCTATGTTTGATCCAGATGAAACATTTTCATCTAACATTTCGCTCTACGAACAAATGTTTGATCGTTTAGCCAACCCAACCAAGAAAGTGCACAGTCAGTAAAAAGCAAACCAAATTAAGAACGTGAAAATTTCAGCGATAACACGCAAAAAGTGTCCTGTGTACTCGCTTTGTCTTGTGTTTGGTCAAACATTGTTTGTTTTCCTGCTAGCAGAGGTTTCTCGCCCAAGGAAATTTGTTTATCGGCTAGTCACCCAACGTTATGTTTGTCAAACACAATGTTCAGGAAAATGTTTGATCGTTTAGTGGGGCTTTAGTATTACTTGTGTTTTGCGCAAAGAAGACAATTTCAGCAACTTCTGAAAACACAAATAATATCAATTCTTAATTTTTCTCGGCCCAGTGCGATTACCTATCCAACCATTGGTTTGTTTTCCTTTTTCTCTTTTCTCCGATATTTAAGCTTATGTCAAAATTGCTTAACAATTTTTATTAACTTGCTACGAAATTGTCACTTGTCTATTTTCCCTACCTTCTCCAAAGAAACCTACAAACCTACGCATCGTCAGTGAATTTGTTTTCTTGTAATGTTTTGTTATTCTGTGGTTTGTGAATCGCGGTCAATTCCTGTTGACTGCTCTAAACGATCAGGTTCATACTCTACGGACCGTTATGTAAAAACTTAAGATTGCTTAGTAATTTTTCTAGCTTACTAGAAGCTTACTTATCAACTTTCTTCACCCTTTCCAAGAATCTTCGAACAAACATAGGCGTCGTGTTGTTTTGGAATGTTTTAATGTTTTGAGGTTTTTGAACCGCGGTCAATTCCTGTTGACTGCTCTAAACACAAAACATTGGCGCAAGGAAAGCCATGCCAAGTTGCTCAATACCAGTAAATAAAATAATAACCATGGAGCTTCGCTTTTAGGCTTGGCTAAACCTATATATTAGCGGAGCTCCAGGGGCCCGAAGGGCCGCAAAGCGGAGCACCATACCTATAGAAACCCGTCAACTGCTTTTCTCATGGTAAAAATGGCTAGCGGTATTGCTCGTGGGCGCGCACGACGACGACGACGACGACGACGACGGTGGTGTTGCCCAATAACTAATAATATCCTAATAATAATCATAATAATCCAACATGGCGGCCATACTCCACCTGGCCCAGCTGACCAGCTAGTTTACAGCGGAAGTCTTTGATACTGGACATCCATCTTATAGCCAATTGACACCTGTCAAAACAAGGCATCCGCTGACCAGTGTCACGTGACCATATCGCGGGCTCAAGTTGAGACCTCATCGAGGTCAGCTGTTTTTTTTGAAGTTGACCGCTGACCAGGTACTTGCTTTCGATTTGATCGCAGGCTCAATCCAGGTGTGGGACACCCAAACCAAATCGAGGCTTAATTTTTCGCGCGCCTTCTGCGGCTCGTACTTTCACATTCACTTGGTTTCTTCATTTTGAGCAAAACAACTTCATCGTTTTCGATTGAAGTTTGTCTTTAAATTCGCGTAAAAAGCTTAAAAATCAAGAACTTGTCAAAAGGATACTCCGGAACTTGAATTTTCAAGTAAAGGGAAGAGCGATTTTTCTCAAGAAAAGCTTCAAACTTTGATCGATTGTGCGGTTGAAAACAGTATAATTCAACGCTTCAAGGGCTTTCACTTTACCGCGGCATCTTGCATCTCACTAAGAAAGGTCACTTAACAGTTCACCTGTGTTAATGGGAGGAACGAGTAGCTCAAACTCTGTGGAAAGAGCTCTTTCTTTGGACAAACCGTTTGCTATTTTTGCGGATGCTTGTTTTTACTTTACTGAAGCTTACGTATTTTCTAGTGGTAGAAACCTCTACAACACAGCGCAGGACAGTGAGGTAAATTAAATAAATAGAAGCTTAACATTTTGTTTAATCGTTGTTACTTTTGTTCAGGGATGAAACTTGTATTTTTCTCTCGAATGGATATAAATAACAATCATCTGTACTCGTTTTGGACGCAAAGAAGTAGTTGAATTGTTTGTTTTTTTGTTACGTTGTTTTCTTTGCAAGCGAACGAATGTTTTTACTCGGCTTGGCTGACTGTTTTTCGACCTTGGTACCTCAACAGCGTTAAGAAACTTTTGCCCTTATCTTAATAACACGTAATCACAATGAGTCCTCGTAAAATTAAGCATTAAAACTCGAGTAAAAAAAAGCCGATCAAATGCATGTGCATGTGCACGTCTCAAAATCTGACATAAAGTTGTCAAAATTTGAAAAACGTTTTAGAGATCTTCGTCGAAAGCGGCCTGTAAACAACAATGTTAAGTTTCGCCGTCTATAAACATGTCGTCTTAATTTGTTTGAACCGGTAAGAATCAGCGTTTGGATGTTAAAAACACCGAAATGGGTTGACAGGTGGCTGGCTTTGATAAATTTTATATTGGACGGGTCTCCGAGAGAAATGCTGGTGTGGTTTGGCAAGCGCTTTCTTCGTTAACTGGATGACGCTTTGCCACTGAGAATCATTAATTGAAGAAGGTTCTTCGGAAGACATGGTAATTACCAGTAAAACTATCAAAGCTCTTTAGCGTTTTGTGTCAGCCTAGGAAAGATTTTGTGGGAAATGGCGCTATTATTCAGCTCTGTCGCGTTGCGAGTGATTGCTGCCTCAGTGATTCCTGTTGACTGCTCTAAACGATCAGGTGTGGACCTCTTTTTTGTCTTTTCTGCGGACAGTTATGTCAAAATTGCTAAGCAATATTTGTTACTTGTCTAATTTCTCCACCTTCTCCAAGAATCTTCAAAGAAATGTTATTCGTATTGTGCTTTGTTTTCTTGTAATAATTGTGTTTGTTGTTCTGTTGTTTCTGAACCGCGGTCAATTTCTCTCTATATATATATATGGCCTTAAGCTTTTCTTTTTATAATCGCTACATACCAGACTGGAATGGTGTTCCATCGAACATCATGCATGCACCTTCTTTAAGCAGTTTTAAGTCCTATCTATTACATTATTTGTGTCAATTTTAAATCAGATGTAGCTTGTGAGTGACAAGTATGTAATTTAATTAGGTTAGCTTTGGATTGTATTTCAATTTTACTTCTTTATTTTTAGTGTCAATCTCAAAGCAGGGGTGACTTGTAAGAGACAAGTATTTGATTAATTTGATTAGGTTAGCTTTGGGCCACGTTTAAATTTCACCTCTTAGTTTTTAGAATGTGTAATACAGTAATAGCCCACGTATAAGAACCTGAATTTTCTAATTTAGCCTAAATAGATTCTTATATAAATGGTACTGAAAGCAAATTTAGGCTACCAAGGTTCTTAAAATAGGTTCTTAAATTTTCATATGAATTTTATCTGAATATACTTTATATATGATAAATATCATCTCATAATACAGTATAAATCATTTATTTGTACCATAGAGAAATGCCTATAGGCAGTTCAGTGCAGGTACAGTATATGTCCTTAACAAAACATAACAAAGAAACTCATTCAGCAGTTTCTACCTTTACACTTTTACAGCAACCCCACTGATAAGAACCTAACTTAAAATTTTAGCCTTAATAGGTTCTTATGTGGAGGGGGCTTAAAATGAAAATTTTAGCCTAACAGGTTCTTAAAACCCAGGTTCTTATACGTGGGCTATTACTGTATTAGATAATATTCTTTGTATGGGAATTTACTTTCTCCCAATTATTCTCCAGTCATGCACTTTTTTTTTGTATCAACTTAGATGTATTCGCATGACAAAGTATTACTAAACTCAAAGTAAGCTCTTTCTCATCAATGTACACATCCTTTGGACTTCCTTCTCCTGCATGCAGTCTTTCAATTAATTTTCATAGCTGGTCACACCAATCTTGTGGTATGTTTGGATGACATTTGGCACTAATGTGTAATGGGATTTTTGATGTTTGATGAAGTATGTTGTGCAATTTCAAATGTACATGGAGAGATGTGAGACTAGTCCTTACCTTTCTTGCAAAATAGAAAATCAAGTTAAGATTGCTAACACGGATTTCCAGCACTTTTGCTTTGGTGAATCATTACCTTAAATCCTCATACTACATTGTTAATTACCTTGATAGTGATATCAACCAAATGCCCAATATTTTATTATCAAGTTGCTTAGTCTTGCACTTGGCTGGCCAGAAATGCAGCTGGATTTCTTTTTGAAAACACTGTAGGTGCATTGATTGATGAGCTTAATGTCAGCAAGCAGTTTTTTGCAATAGTAAGGTCAAGAAGTAACTGATCAAAAGAAATATCTTGGCCTTAATGCATATAATCTAAATATTTTTATTGATTTCCATGTATCTTTCTTTCATAATTTTTTTGAGGCATACATATATCCAGAGGATACACAATTTCTGATTTCCAACTGTCTCATTGGAGGCTTTGGATAACTGAAATTGCATTCATTATGAGGTGATGATCTGAATCACTATATGTCTGATGTCGGATACTGATTCAAAATAGCATTCACCAGGCTTCTCCACCAAATTCTAGTGGCTCTAAACCATAACTAAGTAGCCTACAGTTGAACGGGGAAACAGACCTGTCCTTAGGTATTGCTCTAAGATGTTAAGAAATGTTTTGTTTTAAAAATTTATAGATGCAAACTAGCGTTGCAGGTTCTTTTTTACACAAAGTATTAAAGATTATTTTTTTTTTAAACCTACAGTCTCAATATATTTTTTTTCGCTTTTTAACATCTCCAAACTCAATTTGCAAAGGAATTTTTATTACCTTACTGAATAGAATGCTTGTTTTTAGGAGGGGTGGGGGTCCAAATCCGTAAAAGGGGGTTCATATCTGCTAGCAGTTCTGGACTAGGGGGTCCAAATCTGATCCACAAGCAGATCTGGACTGGAGGGTGCAAATCTGCGGGGGGTCCAAATCCACTGTGACACTGGCTCAGATCACCTTTCCATACTATTTTTTACAGCCTTGGGTCTGTAGCTTGAGTGAGGTCAGATGGGTGATATGAGAAGCACACTATATGTAAATGCTAGTAGAAAAAGAATGCTTTTGGAGCTCCGCTTTTAGGCTTGGCTAAATATATATATTACATGTCCGTGGAATGCCAATGGATGCTTTGTTAGTTTTTAAACTCATTAATTCATCGTGAAACTTCCTGGGAATGTATAGCACGAAACATAAAACTATTTAGAAATGACTGTTTGATATAACTAGTAGGGTTTGTATTAGTAGGTGGTAGTTGGTCAGTAAGCTTATTTCCTATGTTAATAAAGTAGCTATTTCGTTGCTCACAAATACTTGCTTTGTCCGTGTAAAATGTATTGATACAGAATAATCCGTTAACAGTTTTTAAGGAGTTGGTCTTTTTCCTATTAATTAGAGTTCCGATGAGTTTCCACGTGGCCTTCATTTTTTCTTTGTTCATCTTAAATTGATTTGTTAAGTAATTCTTTTTAGCGGCTTTTATAACTCTATATAACTTATTTGTGTATATGTATATATATATATATATATATATATATATATATATGAAGAATTTAAATGTCGTGGCTGGTATGACGCGGCGTTTCGTCTCGGCCAAGAGACTCATCAGATACTTTTTGAATTCCAGCAAACTCGTTGAGCATCGCGCTCAAAGTCCGGTTCGCGAAGGCTTTATTATTTGATTTTGGCTACATAGAATTACATCAAATTTACAATAATTTTCAATGTACAATATTACAATTAGAATCATTAAAAAGAATAATAGTAAAAATTATAATTAAATAAATGAATAAAATAAAATAAAATAAAAAATAAAAATATAGACTATGCTTTATATGATTTGTTTCCTAACAGTCTTGCCCCACACTGTATGAAGGAGTTCATGTTCCTGTTCGTTCGTGGAATGGGAACTCGCACCCGTTGAGCCCTAAGGGAATACGACTGGGGTCTTGAAATTAGAAACTTACTGCAAGGATGGAGACCTTCTGAATGCCTTATATTCTTTAATTTTGCGTGGGTCATTACTTAAGTAGTGCGATTTGAAAACCCTTTGTTTTTTTTAATTGATTTAAGAATAGCTTTTGAGATCCAAGGTTTATTAAGCTGCCTTTTCTTTTGTTTCGAGGCTTTTCGCAGTGGAACGTGCTTGTTTGATATTAACGAAGCTTTTCTACAATGTTGTTCATACTTTTGTTGGCATCCTATGTGATAAGACCCATAAAGTCAATATGCGGTATTTCTCCTGGAAAATGATCTTTGCGAAAATTCGAGAAGTCTCTTAAATATTTAGGCTCGTTCGATGCAGGCATAGTGTTAGCTAAAGAGCAAAAGATAGGTAAATGATCAGAAATATCAGCTAAACATATACCCGATTTAATGACTTTCTCGGGGGAGTTCGTATAGATACGATCAATAAGGGTAGAGGTGTGGTAAGTTACTCTGGTAGCTTTAGTTATCAATGGAAGATATCGTAGGTCAAGTAGCATATCCATGTATTCTGATGTTTGTTTGTCATCATTATATTTAAAAAGATCTACGTTAAGGTCCCCAAGGACCAGGACTTCATGCCCCTTGGTGTTCAATTGTTCTAGTTGTTATCTTAAGGTTTCTCGAAAGAATTCTAGATTACCTTTTGGATGCCTATAGACGCAGCCAACCAAAACGTTCTTTTGACGCTCACGTATTATCTCTATCCAGCAAGATTCAACTCCGTCACGTGAAATGTCAAGATCTCGCCTTCTTGAAAAGACTAATTAATCAGAAATGTATAGACCAACGCCACCTGCTTGAGATTTAGAGTCACTGCGTACAAACAAGTTACCAGAGATATGTAAATTTACGTTAGTGTTAACATTTAGCTTAGTTTCAGAGATTGCTATGATATCCGGCGGGCTTTTCACAGTGATTAAAATATCGTGCAGGAGAAACAAATTTTTACCTAGGCTTCTAATGTTGCATTGCATAATGGAGAACCCATCTTGATTCGTTGCATCATAAAAATATTCACCAGTATGCTTAATAGGTGGTTTACAGCCAATCTCTAGAGACACAGATAACAATGGTGAAACGAACAAATGCTGGTGGACGAACAAAAGAAGCTAATGAGAGATGTATTGTTTGCGTCCACCAGCATGGTGGCGATGACGTAACGTGCAAACCACCTATTGTATGATATTTTGATTTTATGTAATTATCTTGATGACATTTTAAAGGTCGTCATTCTCGGGTGATGCAATAATATCTTTATATAAATCTTGTTTATGGGATGGTTTATCGGCTGAATGATAAAGCCAAGTACCCGAGGCTTCCAAAACTTCATCTTTATCTAAATTGTGAAATGGGAGTTGTGAAAGCGTTAGCTGTACTTTCTGAAAGTTGATTAGTTGGCATTGTAATAACACGAAATAAAAAGGTGACATTTCAATATGGTAAAACTAAGTAAACTACTTAACTGCATATGTTCCAAGGAGGGTAGGACGAGCTTTATCGCAAGAAAATAAAGTGTAGAGACTACTGACGAAGACTGCTTCTGAAATTGCGAGGTCTTCAAAGCTGTTAAAGCTGTAACTTCGTCCTGCATCGGCTTCCTTGATGAAAATACGACCATTTTGAGTCCAAATATGTTTCCCTTTCAGGCGCATCCTTTCCTTGTTAATGTCGCCGAAGAGCTTTTTCCGAGTAGATGTCAACGACTCTGACATGTATACGTTGCTTTCCAACTCCAGGTCTAAGTCCGGAAGATTGCAGGCTTTCTTCTTCACAAGCTTTCTGCGATTTGCATAAAACCTGTCGCGAACATCTCTTCGAACAAACTTGACAACAAAATCTTTGGCAGAGCATCGGTTTTGAAGGAAGATACAGGATGGGCAGTAGAAATATGGCCATCTGTGACTTGTATGCCAATAAGCTTACCGACCGAGCGAACAATGTCGTTGCTTGAATAACTCTCACTGGGTGAGACGCCCGTAATTTCCAAACAGTCACGCCTAATGTATTGTGCAAGTTCTTCTGCTTGGTAGCTGGCGTCAATAGATTGCTTCTTAACTTTGTTAAGCTCTTCCTGAACATTTTTTATGTTCATAGACTGTTGAGAGATTCTGGAGTTTTCAAGTTGAAGTTGCGAAATAACTTCATCATACTTTTTACATGGGAAATCCACTGTTCTCTTCAATTCAGCAAATTCAGTCATTAAGTGGTCCATCTTCTTCTCTGACGGACTAATGGCTGCTCTCAACAGAACCTTAATCTGTTACTCGGTGGCCATAAAGGTAGCTTAGCGTCAGACTATGGCGGAGCTTTGAATAACGCGGCTACCCGCCATTACGACATATGCTAATCCCCAGGGGGAACCGCTCTCCCCATATCTGTTTGTGACTGCAGTTGAAACACTGGCGATAGCCATCAGAAACCAAGAGAGTATCAAAGAAATAACAATAAGTGGTTTGGAAACTAAATTGCTGCAGTTTGCTGATGACGCAACTGCTGTTTTATCAGACTTGGATTCGGCTAGAGCTTTGTTTAAAATACTTGAACGTTTTGAGAAAGCTTCAGGGCTAAAACTTAAGGTCACGAAAACGGAAGCAATGTGGGTTGGGTCCCTTCAGAACTGTGATGATCAACCACTTGGGGATGAGTGGAAAACTCGTGTTAAATTTTTAGGATTTTTTATTGCATATGATATACAACTTCTAGTTGAGAAAAACTTTAAACAAAGATTGAAAAAAATTAAGAAATTAATAAATTTATGGAAGTCAAGAGGTTTGTCAATTCATATGGAAAGGTAAACATTATAAAAGCAATACTTTTTCCTATGTTGATGTATCCTAGCTCTGTGATTTGCACTCCGTCTAAGATCATAAAAGAATTCAACAACGTAGTATTTCAGTTTTTATGGAACGGAGAAGACAAAGTCATCCGACGTTCAACCTATGCACCTTACGACCAAGGTGGCCTTAGAATGGTAGACTATGAAACCATGGATAAAGCGTTGAGGCTGAGCTGGTTAAAACGAATTACCGACGAAGATTCATCGGATTTCTGGAAGTCTTATCTTGACTACCTTTTCGAGAGCTAAGGGGTCTTTTTTTATTTCAGTGTAGTTATGAGGCAAACCAAGTATGCGTTTCAACAGCCTTTTATCAAGAATTTTTAAAATGGTAGTCAACTATAAGAGAAATCGAAGATCCCAACAACGCGTACAAATACATCTTATGGAACAACAAAGAGATAAAAATTGATGGTAAAAGTGTCTTTTATAAACCGTATTTCGATAAGTCTATAAAATACAGTGATCTGCTTTACAATATGTCAAACATTGAGTCTTTTAACGTTGTCAGAAGTGCAGGTTTGACAAAATCAAACTTCCTAGTATGGACTGGTCTCAGGAAATCTGTTCATTTGAGACTGCGGGTCAACTTACCCAATTTTAAGGTCATCTTTGATTTAGAAAATTTTAAATGTCACGACTATTATTGCTTTCTTATAAAACAAAAATTGGAAAAGCCAAGTGAATGGGCTAAGTTGAGAGAAGACCAGCAAGTTTCAGCGGCTTTCTTGTTGCCAGTGAGGGTGGCTAATGAACCTTACTTACGCTCCTTTCAGTATGAAGTATTAAATTCCATCCTGTATACGAATGACCTGCTATGTAAAATAGGTTACATTTCCAATCCCGACTGCTCTTTTTGCCATCAGGCGACAGAAACTATATCCCGTGTCATGTTTGATTGTTCTTTTTCGAACGCTTTTTGGAATGAGGTTAATGACAACATTTTAAACAAACCGAAGAGTTGCGGAGGTCTCTCGCTCGCTTATTGTGAGGTTATAATAGGGCTCTTAAAGGAGGAGATGGATCTAATTAATTATATATTAATTCTAGGAAAATTATATTTGTGGACTTGTCGATGTAAAGTACCCAAACCTTCCTTAAGTCATTTTAGGAGAATTTTGATCAATAAATATGAGACAAAAAGACACGTTTATTTCAAATTAAATCAAATTAATCTCTTCAAAAAAAATGGAAGAGGTTTGAGGAAATATGATCATTTGCTAACTAAGTAGAAAGCTGTGCTATTAACATTATCAAGGCAAGTATGCATTAGTAGTATAAGTCGTAAGTATAAATTATGATGACTGATTAAGTAAAACAATGTACTTTGTGCTTTTTACCCGCTGTGCACGGTTTGTTGGTTGGGGTGGCTAAATGATCAAACATTTGTTCATAACGCGAAATGTTGGATGAAAATATTTGATCTCGATCAAACATGGAAAGCCATTTAAATACAATGTTGAGAGGTGTGGCTAAACGGTCAAACATGCTCGTCCAACACGATTTTGGATGAAAATGTTTGATCGTTTTTTGATTGTTTAAATTTGTTTAAGAACAAACATACGCTTCCTGTATTGTTTTCTTGTAATGTTTTAATGTTTTGAGGTTTTGAACCGCGGTCAATTACTGTTGGCTGCTCGAAGCGTAAAATATTGGCACAAGGAGAGCTATGCGAAGTTTTTCAATACCAGTACAAAAAAAATTCTAATCGTGGAGCTCCGCTTTTAGGCTTGGCTAAATCTACATATTAGATAGATAGATAGATAGATAGATAGATAGATAGATAGATAGATAGATAGATAGATAGATAGATAGATAGATAGATAGATAGATAGATAGATATAAAAAATATGCAAATGCTAAAAATCTAAATATATATGCTAAAATACAAATTATAATAAACAAACAGTGAACTACAAAAACAATGATAATGATACTGATAATGATAATGATAAGAGGTAATACGAGGCAAGTGACAGCTCGAACAAAGACCCATATACTTCTTTTCGCTACTGCAGGCTACCGTTTGGTGACCCGATATAAAGGAGTAAACACTGAATAAGAAGCTAAGGAATTTGTTTTAAAAATCTAGCCTTCTATAAGATCACCTCAAATGCTAATCCGTTCCGTGATAAAAAAAAAAAGTGAACAAAATTTGACTTAAATATGGGTGCTTTAAATGCGCTGTGTTGAAGTGGACAATTTTGGATTGGATAACATATATAGAGCGGTTTTCAATTGAGTGTCGAAATTAATTCTCGTTTGCTTTGGTTTTTCATTGCTTCGTTCTGTGATTGGCCACCAAAAATGCGCCACTTTCTCAACCAACGGAAAGCATAACCAAAACCAATCGCCACTTGCACGCGCGTATTTTCCCGCGCTTTCGCCGGCTACGTGTAATTGCTTCCTATTCTGATTGGCTCATTACACTGCTTACTTATTCAGTGATTGGTCAGAGAAATTGCTTTGGTTTTGGTTTTACGACACAGAGTTGAAAAGCGCTCTTAGAAGGCAAAATCTCCGAGTGCTGATTGGTCGAGACCGAGAAAGGAGTGCCGTAAATTAGTCGCTCCTTACTGGTCATTACTTATTGCCGAACTGCGAATTTGAGAGTTAAGGTGTGGGTCTGATTTCATTCCTTCGATTCCTGTTAAACATTTTGTGAATCAGTGAATAAGGCTTTGCATATATGCTGGGTATCAGAAGAATATATACAAACAATGAAACTTGACAACCAAAATTATGATCATAAAACTGCCAAATTAAACTAAAATAAAATAGACAGTTCAATAGACTAATAGTTCAATAGACTAACGAAATGTATATAGAAGAAAGGAACTATTTTTTGATAATTTTGTCTGGCATAATGGCAACAGATGTTTGTTTTGATTAGGGCTGTTACCTTTAATTTTGACCATTGCATAAAATGCAACGCAAGTGTCACGCAATTCTCTTTTGTTTTGGAGCTTTCAGTAACGCAAAACCACTGTATACCTTCGAGTGGTTCATAATTATTTTGCCAGGTTCAGTGGCTCATACAAAATTTGATCTCTCAGCTGGGTGTAAATATGGACCAGCTATGCTGGTTTTGGACAAAAATAAGTAATTGAATTGTTCGTAAAGCTTGCTTGCAAGCGAGTGGTTTTGCTCTTGGGGGTGATTGTCTTTCTTCACTCGTGAACAGTGTTGAAATTCTGCCTTTATGTTATAAACAGGTAATCGCAATGAGTCCTCGTACAATTAAGAATTAATTACACTTATATGAAACTTTGAAAATACGCGTGCACTTAATATTTATTATATTTATTTAATTGTACTCGGCCTCAAGCGATTGCGTAATTATATTTAAGAATGGCTCTGGCAAGTAACAGTTCGCTTCCATTTAATACATTACCAGCTATTAGTTCACAGTTGATTAATTTCTTTCATATTTTGTATTGGAAACTATATTTTCACGACCAAATGACTGTGACCTAACATAACGCAGGAATCCAATACCCTTTGATTGCCCAAAGCATAAAAGTATCGCCAAGACCACCGAGGTTTTCACTTCATGCAAAGTATTGATCCTTCTTTATTTCCTTCTCTTTTCATGTCAGATTCTAAGGATGCTTCAGGCTGGCTCAGAAGGACGGAGAGATTGTCCAACACAACCAATCTGAGTCGGATCGTGTCCGATCGGACTCCCCTGGAAGTCAGGTCGAACCAAAGACAAAATGATATGAATCTTCCTCGTTCTCAAAGCACGCGCGCCGAAATGACAGTTTGTGCATTATCCAAGTCGGGTCGTCTTCGATCGGACTCACTGGAAGTCGGGTTGCAAAACAAGAACTACGAGCTGCAAGAACTACGAACGGCAAGAACTATGTTTACACCTGTCTCTGTTCTGTCTCTGCTAAAGTCGGCCCGTCTAACCGGAAGTTGGGTTGCAAGACGCTTATAAATATTTAAGGTCTTGTGAACTGGTGTGGTAGAAAATGTCTACCGACCGAGTCCACCCAATCAGACCTGTCTCTGGTAACGTGGGCCCGTGTAACCGGGAGACCGGTTGCAAGACACCTAGAAAATACGGGAAATGAACTGGTGAGGTAGAAAATGTTGACGGATCGACGCGACCCGTTTCTACTAAAGCCGGCCCGTCAACGGAAAATTTGCTGAGGCTGTGGATATAATTTCGACGTCTGTACCGTCTCGTTCATCTTAGGCATTATCCGTACAAGTGAGATTCAGAGTACAACTTGCCTTTACCACTTTGTCTTTGTCTTACCAGCTTTGCTTTTTAAACGAAATAGCCATTTGAGAGAGATTGACCTCCTGTAATAACATGTAACTGTCATGTCTTCGGGATCGCCGGCTTTAAGAGTTGTGGTAGTTGATATTATCTTGTTTGTCTTTCCTTCGAGCTTTCGCTTTTAGCGCATTTTTTTTTTGCAAGTTCCAATTTCGTTTGCCTAAGGAGATATTATAGAGGAGCTTAGGCGGCCCGAAGGGTCGCCAAGGGGAGCACCAGACTCATAGGAACCCATGAATTGCTTTTTATATGGTAATCATAGCTGGCGGTTTTGCTCGTGGGCGTATACGCAAAACGACGAAGTTTTTCAATAAATATGGGTTATTAAACAAGCTTGGTCGGCGAAGATAACGGGATATTGGCCAGGTTCTTTTCTTGCGTGTTTATGGACGAGACAAAGTCGAGGTCCAATATCCCCAATATCCCGCCATCTTGACCGAACAAGCTTGGTCAATAAAGGATTTATTTTATGACTTAAAGGACGCTATAAATAAACGGTAAAACGCGTTACGAATGGGATATCCTGAGCGGTCAAGTGGGCTCCATCTTGACCTCGCAGGTAGCCAATCACAGCAGGAGAATTGATTCATCTTGACCGCAGAAACAGCCAGTCATATAATAATTAATATTATTAAAAACTGAACTACGGATAACAGATTTCCAGCATTTTCATTGGCTAGCTGGACACAGGCTATCAGCTCATATAACCGCACTACCTTACATGGTCAATGAACGCTTCAGCAAACAAAGAAAGCTCAATAAAATTTTCCCTCGAAACGGCAGTCATTAAAACATTAGTCATCTCGCAGCGGAATAGACCTCTTTAGCTTCATGGTCACGTGGTCTACATTGGGTAAACATAAAATTCAAGATGGCGGCCGCTGGAAGGTGTTTTCATAGCTAAAGTTTCCTCGATCACAATAGCAAAATAACAAGACGAAGACGGTCAATCGGGAACTCATGAATGACACGAATTGAAGTTGCTGCCGTTGTTACTGTAGCCAAACGAAGGGAGAAGCTCCTCACACAGTGAAGCTGAAGATTGCTGACAAAGAAGGGGAAGGAGATATGTGTAACACTTTTATCACATCTAAGTCGAATTGAATCTCAACGGGTTTTAATAACAACAACTTCGTTCCTGCAGTTTCTTCCACACGCCTATATTGATCCTATCCCATCATGCACATGATGTCTTCTACCACATGTAGACCAACAAACACCACAACCCCTCTTTTCCTTGGACTTAAACACCGGCAACACTACATGTATATCTCTATTTGAACGTTCTGGCCCTGATAAAGAAAAGTTCAATTTAAACTGCACAACATGCTCATTGTTCAAGGAATCAGTGTCAATAGAGTTCGTATTCAGTAAAGTTCACAGTCCTTTAAGTATCCTGGTGGTTTCCTTTCCCTAGATGGCTTCACGGATACTTCTGGAATATCTGTATTGGCATCCCTATCTGCAACAACATCTTGTCTTGTGTGTTGTTGGCCTAACTCTTCTGTCAGGTATTTCTTCACTTCGGTCACGTTTCTCTTATAGTTAACTCCTTCCGGCGACATCAAGGTGACTTCATTTCCATATTTACTGGTGACTTTGTAAGGTGTTTACCCAAAGCTTGTTTTCTTTCTTCTGTTTTATCAGGACTTGGTCACCTGGAGCAAGACTATTTTCCTGCGCTCCCCTTCTTTCATCGGCATAGTCAGTTCTCCTCTGTTTCATCTCTGCATCCTTGTCTCTTGCTTCGCTGTCAGCGTACTCGGAACTCGTTAACACGGGATCTTTGACCTTGCCCCTCTCTTAAACAACAGTTTGGCTAGTGTAACACCAGTGGTACTATGAGGCGTGGACCTGTAGGCTGTTAAAAATTTTCTCATTTCCACCCTTCTTCTCCCTCCTTCTTTTCCGCTTGAGCAATCTTCAGGACTTTGAGTAAGCTTCTATTTTGACGTTCAACCTCCCCATTCGCCTGGGGCCAAAGCGGTGTAGACGTTCTGTGCTGTATGTCATTTGTCTTCAGGTACGACCCAAATTCCTTGTACGCAAACTGTGGGCCATTGTCGGTTTTCAGCGACTTTGGCAGGCCATGCGTACAGAAAATCTTCTCAAGGCTTTCGATAATGCTGGTGGACGTTACAGACTTCATAATCTCTACCTCGAAGTACCGGCTATAGAAGTCTACGACGACGAACACATACTCTCCTGAGGTTAGGGGACCCATAAAATCTGCAGCTAAATCTTGCCATGGTTGGTTTGGAAATTCAGTGTGCCTCAAGGGCTCAGGTGGTGTGGGAAGACCAATAAACTGACAGCCATGACAGATCTTGCACTTGTCTTCAACTTGCCTATCGATCCCGGCCCACCAAACCTTGGTACGGAGTCTCTGTTTGGTCATTACCATGCCTTGATGTCCCTCGTGTGCTAAATCAACCACTCCTCCACGTAGCTTTTGAGGGATGAACAATCTTGTTCCCCTAGCTTGCCTAAAGTGGAAAGTTGATTTCGCACAGCTTTGTATTGCTATGGGGCATTTTCCTAATCTCCTGTTGAGATACATTCTCTTAACTGTGAAACTTCTGGGTCGATCCATGATTCTTCTTCGACCTCTTGTACAGACATGGCCGCTGGCGTTGATGCTTCTGCTACAAACCGAATGAACTTTCTGCCTCACTGTTCATGCATTCTCCGTTTCCTCTGCTAAGCTGTGACAGTGGGTCAGCAATATTCTGTTTCCCTGGTACATACTGCACAGTGAACCGGTATGGTTCGAGTCTAAGGACCCAGGTTCGGGAGCTCGTAGAATAGATAACTTCAAGGGGCTTGTGGTCAGTCAGTAAGGTGAATTCGACTCCATATGGGTACATGTGGAATCTTTCACAACCCCACACAAGTCCAAGCGCTTCTTTCTCCGCCTGTGAGTACCTACGCTCAACATCGGTAAGGCTTCTACTTGCATATGCAACTACCCGCTCGCATCCTCCCTGAACTTGCGTCAGGACTGCTCCCAAACCCACTGGGCTGGCATCTGTAATGAGTTTGGTTTTCTCCGCGTTCCTGGCCAAATATGCCAATGTTTCTGTATTAGCTAAGCTACTCTTCAGGGTATCAAAAGAAGCCTGTTGCTCTGTACCCCACACAAAGGGCGTTTCCTTCCTCGTCAACCTGTGAAGTGGCTCTGCGATACTTGCTAGGTTGGGGATGAACCTGGAGCTGAAGTTCACTAATCCCAGGAAGCTCCGAACCTCCCCTGCATTTTGAGGCTCCCTTGTCTGGACTACTGCTTCTACACGTGACTCTGTCGGTCAAATCCCTTTGTTTGACTACAGGTATCCCATGAAAGTTAACTTGGACATCTGGAATACGTACTTCTCCCTGTTTAATGTAAGCCCCTTCTCTTGAATACATTCCATGGTTTTTCTTAAGCTTGCATCATGCTCCTCAACAGAGCGACCATGAATAATGATGTTATCGTGAATGTTGCACGCACCCTCACACCCTGATAATACTTGCTGAATGGTATGTTGGTAGAGTTCTGGTGCAGAGCTTATGCCAAACATGAGACGCTTGCACCTGTATAACCTCTTGTGGGTTATAAATGTGGTGATGTTTCTGGATTGCTCCTCTAGTTCAATCTGATTTTAGGTCAAGTTTACTGAATGTGGTACTTCCATTCAGTTGGTACAGAACGTCGTCTACAGTGGGTATAGGGTGACGCTCCCTTACTATGGCTCCGTTAGCTTTCCGCATGTCTACACAAAGGCGAATGTCTCCTGTGGGCTTTGGGACTACTACAATGGGGCTTACCCAAGGGGTTGGTCCTTGCATTTGCTCAATGACATCATGATTGACAAGTTCTTCTAGTTTCTCTTCTATATTTTCTCTCAACCCAAATGGTGATGGCCTTAGCTTTTGAGCAATGGGTTCCACTGATTCATCAATATGCAGCTTAGCCTGAAAATCTTTGAGTTTACCCACTCCATTAAAGACTCTTGAGAATTCTCTTAGCAAGCTCTCTTCACTGACAGAGTTTCAGTCTTTAGTATTGCCAACATTTCAGAGGTTTGACGGCAGAGTATTGGCCTTGCTCTTTCTTCTACAACAACAAAAGCCACTGTGCATTATCTGTCTTTAAAACACAACTCTGCTTCAAACTCACCAAGTAGTATTATATGCGTCGAAAAGATACCGTTTTTTTGTGGGAGCTTTATTTCGAAAAATTAAGGCAACCAGCTTCACCTTCATCCTGCCGTCGGAAGTTAAGCTGGTTGCCTTAATTTTTCGAAATAAAGCTCCCACAAAAAAACGGTATTTGATTCGACTCATATAATACTACTCAAGGGTAAAGAGGCAGAACAAGCAGGTAAAAGAGGAAAGCAAGGCGCTGCCGTCACGCACCACACCACGAGGGCGGCAAATTAGAGAGATGTGGTGTAGGGTGAATCGATGGCGGCGCAAGTGGGAAACCTTCAACCAGCAGAAAACAATAATATTGACAGCGTAAGAAATTTCCCCCCAAATAATAGGGGCATGGCTGGGCGAGCGACAGTTCTGAAAACACAAGAACCAGTTCCTTGGGCCCGCGACCCATTAGTTCTGCGTTATGATGGGTTCGAAAGAGGGCGAGGGAGAAAGGCTCTCACAGTTTGGCAAGCAACCGCCGGGCTTGCCAACAATCTGACAAATAAATTTACCGCAGCAATAAGTGAAAACGCAGAGCGGGCATTTCGCCTGGTTTATAACTACTCTTACAAACTTGAGCTGAAACTCGAAGAACAGGAACGGGCCCAAGGCGAGGCACAAATCGAGCAATACCACATGGATCGCACCTCGCCACTCTTTCAAAGAATTCGCGACGCAAGGGCCTGGGTGAGGGGAAAAAGAGGGGGAGAGAGAAAGTGAGCCTCTTGTTTTCCCAAACTCAAAATGGCAATTTGTGGAATTCAGCACCGTTGATTTAAGAGTTGTGTATGACAGGGAACCTTTGTTGGGTGAAGGAAATCTTCCTGAATGGTTGGGCAATCTGGCCCACAACCACACAGTGGTGACAGTGGATGGGTACAATGACAACTTTTGTGTGTGGCGTTGCATTGCCATTTCCAACGGGCGCGTATTAATCGTTGCACAAGAGCAGCTCAGAAACTCGCAAAAAGCTTTTTCAAAACCGACAAGACAAAAGATTGCCCTCCCATTTCTTTGGAACAGATGGGGGAAGTGGAAGAGTTTTTGAACAAGGACCGTCCAGCAACAGACCTGATCGGAATCAGAGTTTTTTAAACCTGAAAAACAAGACGAAGAAGTTGTTTGGCATCTGTGAAGAAGACCGTGCGAACAAATGAAAACAATCCTGACATTGGGAATGTAGGAAGGGCACGCGTTTCTGATCACGAAAATTGAAACTCTGATCAAAAATTACGCCTGTGGGGTGTGTGGCGCGCGTTTCACAAAATCTTACGATTTGCTGAGACATTCAAAAACATGCGCCGAAGGGAAAACAAAACTTAACTGTCCTCACAAACCGACACAGCTGCCAAATTCTGCTTTCATTCCTTTCCCCAAGGTTTTCTTCAAAGCTGTGGTTTGGATTGAAAGGGAGGTGAAAGCAAGAGGAATTCATATTCACCATCAAATGTGTGGGCACGGGGGTGAAAGATATGTGGCCGGGTATCCTGTTGACGGGTTCAATCTGGAACACAAAAATATTTTCCAGTTTCATTGGTGCTTTCACCACGGCTGCCCTCATTGCAACCGTTTTAGGTTTGACACTCCAACCAAGAATGGGAAAACACCGAGACAACTTTACGAACAAACGCAAAAAATTACAGCCAAACTGAAACAACAAGATTTCGAAGTGATGGAGAAGTGGGAATGTAATTTCGACCAAGAAAACTATTAGCCCCAAGGAGGAGAATGGGAAGGGGATTTCGAACCCACCCCACAACAACCACTGCAAATGTCTGAATACAAAACCCCTGTTCACCCCTTCTTCATATTCTTCGATTTCGAAACGATAATGAACCACAACAAACAAATACGGGCCACAACAGATCTCCGTTTCCTCAATGCGCACACACCAATTTCGGTTTTAATCGGAGACAATTTCCAATAACATATCACCCACTTGCAGGACAAAGACCCATAAAAGCTGATCAAAGCATTTGTGGAAGAGTTGGAAGACAGAGCAAAAAGAATCAGAGAAAACGTCACCCAAACGTTCCTTCCCGATGACCAAAAATACCTGCCCAAAAGTGCGCGGAAAAAACTGTTCGGCTTCAACAGCGGAAATTACGACCCCAACATGATAAAAAGGTATTTCGTGGGCAAAATGACTGATGAAGAAGGGGACAGCCACGTCGCAAAGTCAACCAACAAAATCATGTACATCAGAACACCAGGAATGTTATTTCTCGACATCATCAACTATCTCGGGCCGGGAACAGATTACGATGCCCGGGTAAAAGCTTTCAAATGTGCAGGGCAGAAATCATGGTTGCCATACGAATGGTTAGATTCCCCCGAAAAGCTTGATTTCCCCGGTCTTCCCGATTATCCGCATTGATATTCGAAGTTAAAAGCAAAGTTCGTCCTGACGCGCAGCGAATGGAAAGAGTACAAGAAGCTGTTTCACGAGAAAGGAATGAAAAAATTTTCAGACTGGTTGCGCTTTTACAATGATCTGGATGTGCGACCGAGTATCGAAGCAATAACCAAAATGAAAGAGTTTTACGCGGAGAAAAACATCAACATGTTGAAAGACGCTGTGTCAATCTCAGGTGTTAGTCTGCGTTATCTTCTCGACGGAGCACTCCGCGAACTCGCAAAAGAGAAAGGAAATCCAGGATTGTGGAATCCAGATGAGGAAGCATACACAATGTTGAAAGGTGCAGTTGTCGGCGGGCCAAGAATCGTATTCACCCGTTACCACGCTGCGGGCGAAACCTTCATCCGGGATCACCGATACCAAAACTCGAAGAAATGTGAGGCAATCCTGGGGTATGATGCCAAAGCCCTGTATCTGTCCACAATGGCGCAAGACATGCCTTGCGGGCGCGGAGATGTTCGGCATTTCGCAGCATCCGACCAACAAAAAAACCCAACAACCCAACAGCACATCTTGAAGGAAGCAGCTGCCTTCACAAAAAAGGTTCTGGCAAACAGATGGTTCGGCTTTGCTGAGGTCGACTTTGAAATCCCCAAGCGGCCATGGCCGGTGTTTCAGGAAATGCTCCCATTCTTCGTCAACAAAAAAATCCCCGAAGAGGCATTGCCAGAGCACATGAAAGAGTACATGAAAAGAACCAAACGGAACAGGGGAAATGGAAGGAGATTGGTGGGTCCTTTTAAAACAGAGAAAACTTTGCTTTACGCTCCGCTTCTGCTTTGGTATCTGCAACACGGAGCTGTTATCACAGCTGTTTACCGTACCATTGATTACACACCCCGAAGACCGTTCGTTTGGTTTGTTGATCAGGTAACAGAAGCAAGAAAGGAAGGAGACAAGGACAAGGACAAGGCTTTGTTGGCAGATGTGTTCAAACTTCTCGGCAACAGCGCGTACGGCAAGCTGATCGAAAACAAAGAAAACCAAACCAGTGTGAAATATACAAGAGAACGGAAAACAGTCGACGGAGAGTTCAGAAGTCCATTCTTCAAGAATCTCAGCCTTGTTGGCGATGCATTCGAAATCGAAACCCGCAAAAGACAGATCAAGATCAGCCACCCATTTCAGATTGGCATTGCGGTGTATCAGCTGGCAAAGTTGTGGGTATTGCAGTTCTATTATGATTTCCTGCTCATGTTCGCGGACCGGCGGGACTTCGAACTGATCCAGATGGACACCAACAGTTTGTACATGGCGACCAGCTCCCGCAGAATCGAACACATGGTCAAGCCAAGAATGCGAGAGCGGTTTGAAAGAGAGAAGCACCTTCGGCTCTCGTTGAACAGCGAAACGAAAGGAACGCCAGGGATCTTCAAGTTGGAATGTGTGGGGGAGAAAATGACCGCCCTTTCGTCCAAGTGCTATTTCGTCTCCGTAGCTGATCAGAAACACGACTTCACAGAGAAAGAGCTGGCCAAGGTGATGGAGGACCAAGACAGGGAAAAGCCAGACTTCACCAAAAACCACACACCTTGGGGCGAAGAGCTGTTTCGGCGCGAATGTGCGGGCAAGCGCATGGTCTGTCTGCCCTCGAGAAAGGCAAGGTTTGTTTGTGAAGAGGAAAAACGTCGGCGAAATGGAAACGGCTCCCTCCCTTTGCACCAGGCCCCCGTTTCGCCACAGACACCACAGCAGACAAACTGAGCACAGAAGGAATGACCAAAGCGCAGAACCGACTGACATGGGAAAGGTTCAAAGCTGCGTTGCACGGGGCAAATGACAAAGTAGATAACAGAGGCTTCAAAATGAAGAATGGGAAGGTGATGACGTATGAGCAGCACAAGTTGGGTCTGAGCGCATACTACGACAAACGGTGGGTCTTGCCGGATGGGATTCACACGGAGCCAATTGAGTTTCACATTTCAAGTTAGATTTGCGAAAGCAGAGTTTCGCAATATGGGAGTCATCCTGGTCTGACAGGAGGGAGCTCGGTGTTGGGTGGAAAAACCATCAACTCTTCCCGAAGAAAGCTGCGCTGGGGGCCATCACGACCTCCCGCCTCGGGGAGGGAAATCCAATACACCACCGGCTGATTCGGTTTCGTCATGACCCTACCCACCACAAAAGTTTGCAAGGACCAGACCAGAGCTGTTGCCCTTCGCACACCACTTTCCAACTCGCCCGGTTGAAACAGATAGCGAACTTCCACGCCAAGGGGAAGCGTTTTTTCAGCCGCACCGACAGGTCTGAAATACGGAGTTGCTGGCTGAGCAAAACCAGATTGTTTTCGGGTTGCATCTGCGGGCGTCAAACCTGTCAGCTGCATGGTCTGGTTGTTGAGAGCAGCAACACCATGGGAAGCCTTACCACCAACACAACAGACCGCACACCCTCTGGCAGCTTCATTTCGACTGCGTACTGGTGCTCAAACAGCCGCTCGGCAAGAGTGCAATTGAAGCGTTCCACAATCGCTTGGTCGCGGTGAATTTCAACATGTCTACGGCGAGTGCCCGTTCCATGCACGTCCATGATTCTGGAAACAGCCCCCCTGAACTCCCGCCCCGGGTCCACCTGCAGAAGCTTTGGCCATTTGAGAGGCGAACGCTTGTAAATCTTTTCAAAGGCCTGGGCCAGTTCGTCAGAATTTTTCGAGGTCAGGGGCTCAGCTGCCTTGCGGCTGGCCACGTTGACCACAGTCAGTGCGTATTTAAAAGTTTTGCGTCCAACCTTGTCATGCGGCATGAAGAGCAGGTCAGCTTGGTGCACCGCGTTGGGTGTTGGCACGTCAAAGTTCGGCCGAGGAATGTACCGCGGCGCGGAAAGAAAGATTTGCAAAAGAGCCTGCTTTTCCAACCACTGTTTGGCCACATTTTCCTAAGCCTTTGCGGCTTAGGCCATTTTTTTTTTACCGCGGCCAACCCTCTCCAATAACCTTTCGGGCTGTAGTAAATTTTTCAAAGGTTTTTTTCTGCTTTGAGGCAGGAGCTTCTTGCTTCAAGGCAGGAGTTTCCATTAAACCTATAAAACAGTGGGAAAGATGGCGAATGCGAACGCGATCGCAAACGGAAGGGTGTGCTGTGGGAAAACGATGGTTGAGGACCAGGAGAATTTCGAACTTGTTTGTCAAAGTTGTCAAAGGGTTGAGAAGCTCGGTACCCCAACCAAAACCAGGGAGGAGATGGGGTGGACAGCCAGCCAGCCAGCAAAATTCAGCAAAATTCTCGAGAAACCCAGAATGTTCGGCGCCGTCAACACCATTTCGGATGGCGGGCGAGAATTCTGCGACCCGGTTCGGTAGAAGTTTTTGGGAAGCCTCATCCGCGATTTCAGGGAGTCCATTTTTCCCAGGTCGGTGAATTTCGTTTGCTTTTTGTTTGATTACTTTCAAGTGGTCCCAAAGGAGTTTGGCCGCGCAAAAAAGAAATTCTCGCGCACCTCTTTCCTGTCGTCGAAAAAATTCACCCAGCAACGCGTCTGCGGGCGAAAGAAAGGTTCGATGCATGGTTGTGGGTCTTGAATCGAGCAACATGATTTCGGTCTTTACTCCGCGACGAAACGTTTGGCATATTTTGCCTGGATGTTTTCGGGGACCACCATGCAGTGGTCGCTAACGAAGTCGTCAACCAGTTTCAGCCTGTCAAGGAACTCTTTTTCATCGAAAGTCTCACCCATGAGGTGGAAGCGGATCGCGTCGATAATTTTTTTGTACTCAGCCCGGCAAAGTTGGCCCTCTCTGCTTTTTTGTCGTATTTTTTGAAGCTTGCTACACACCTTTGACGACAATCCCGAAAGCAGTCAAAGTTGCAAACACAATCGGGTTCGAGGTAATAACCCCCGCAACCGCAGAAGAGATGATGGCCTTTCCCGCCACCACATTGCAAAACAGATTTTTTTTCTTTGAAAGGAGTGGAATAGCTTTTCGTAGTCCCAATGTTTCTTGTGGTAAAAAGCGTAAAGGTTTTTCAACATCTCGACGGTGTTCTGTTCAAGGGAAGGGTCGATGTGGTTGAAGTCGAAAACGCAGAGCTTGGGTTCGGTGGGAGGCATTATATAAAGAAAGGAATTTTTTTATGCAACGAACTCAGCGGTCAGCTCTGCCCTTGAGCCGGCTTTAAGGCCCGTCAATGTAAACGACAATCCTGTTACCGTGTCGGGGGGGGTATGTGAACATCTCACCCCTCTCCGCGTCGGGGGTTCCTGTTGACCACGCCCTCTTTCCTCGTGGAACCGTGTAATGATAAAAGTGGGGGGAAATGGGAGAGGGGTAATGGACTCCAACAGAGAGTCGTCCGTCGCGTTGGATTCCTGGTATAAGATCCAACTCAAGACGGGTGACCAGTCGGAAGAGGGTAAATGGGGCCCAAAACTGGGGCATGGTGAAAGTAATTTGTGATGATGAGGCCATTTGAAGGTCGCCTTCAACTCGGCAAACCATTCCAGGGCAAACCACAGGTTTCGAAAACCGGATAGCCCCATTTTGGTACCTGAATAAAAGGTCGTCATTGTTGTAAACAGCCCGATCTTTCTAATTCAAATTTCCACCCAACTTCGCTTCTTCGAGCAGGAAGCTGTTCATGTTTACGTCGCTTTGCAACGTTACCTCTCCATTTGTTCCGCCAAACAACGTTGCGCGATTATCTTTCACAAAGTTCCCGTCCAAATCCAAATCATCACCCAGCTTCGGTTGATAAAGGGCAAACCCACCCAGGTCCAGGGCGGAACAAATCCAGGCCGTTGCTGTGAACTTTTTTGTAATTCAAATCCAAATCACGTCCCAGTTTGGGTTTCAACAGAAGATGGCCGTTCATATCCAAGTCGGTTTGCATTTCCATTTTCCCATATTCCACAGTCCAAACCGTGTCAAAGACATCCGATTCCACGCTGGAAACGGTGCCAGACACCCCATAAACAACTAGGTGGCCCGTGGTTGAGCCAGAAGTTCTGCCGTGCACGTCCAAAAAAACATAGTTGGGGGTGTTGGTACTCCAGTGGTGCAACTGAATGAGGATTTTCGTGTATTTCGGGTTGGCGCAGCTGAAGGTTCGCGTGGTTTGGCTCGTGATGGAAGCGACAGTGGCGCTCGCCCTCATGGACACATTTATCATTTCCGGTGGAAAGTACTCAACCACAAGTGTGTAATACCCCAAAGCAAGAGGATAAAGATTGAAACCGATCCGCGAGCGGTAATCGTCGCTGCCCGCGTCTTTGACGAGAGTGAATTCGTAAGAGTTTTTGTTGACCCCTTGTGGGGAGGCGGCCAAGTTGACAATCCCATGAACCTGAATTTTTTTTTCGGATGAGGACTCGTCGTCATCGTCCATGAGGTAGGCGAATTGATTTTTTTGCCCGCCCGACTGGGAAAGGTGCGAATGATCCGCATAATCCTTCGTTGACGCGTCCGTTTCGTTGAACGGCTTTTCGAGCGCGGTGATTTTGTGGGTCCCCATGTTGAGATTGCCCGTCATTGCTTGACTGCCGTCCTTTTTCAGGAAGACCTTCAAGGAATCATCCACGTAATTTTTTGATGCTGCGTCTTCGACGGCGGTTGGGTCTTGAAAGAGGTGATCCTTTGTGCGCCCATGTTCAGGTCACCAAACATTGACGATGTGCCGTCTTTGCGGAGGAAATTTTCATCGACATACCGTTTATTCGCCGCGTCTGCTGTGGCGAAGGGGGGCGCAAGATTCACGACCGCGTTAATTTTCATGTTCAAGTCTTTTTGCGCAACCGCGTCGAATTTGGTTTGCAGGCCTTCGTCAACGTTGACGGCGTTGCCCGCGGGCGTGCTGGAATCGGCGTCTGGCAAATTGGCGATTCCGTAGTCATTCATGTCCAAAGCGCCCCGCGCCGGGTCGCTTCTGTCACGTTTCAAACAAAGCGCGATTTCTGATTCGACATAGCTTTTATTTGTGGCGTCGAGAATGTCTTTGGGGTAACCCATGTTGGTGATGAGATTCTCCCCCATGTCCATGTTGCCCGTCATCAGGGCACTTCCATCGAGTTGGGCAAAAGTCGCTGTAACATAACATTCGCTGACCGCATCAAGCGGGCCGGCTGGTGGGCCCAGATTCTCAATCGGGTTGCCCCCCCGTGTCAAGAGGACCGGTCATTGGGGTGCTCCCGTTGATTTTAAGAAAAGCTGCTGTCGATGTCGCCGCAGCTGCTCCGCGTCTTCTGCCGCCCCCAGGTCCTTTCGCAAACCGCCCCATTATATTGTTTCCTCGAAATTTTTCTTGATTAGCTTTCGCGGTTTGTCGAAGTAAAAGAAGGAAAACTTTTCGTCGGTGGCGCGGTCCAGCAGGGCGGGGGTGGGGGGGGGGGCACCCCCAGCTCGTCGGCGATTCCTTTGTTTTCCCTCGGGAGGAAACTGAAAAGGCAGATATGGCTGCAGTTCTCCCGGATGTTCTTGGGGACCTTGTAATAGATTTCGGTCAGGTAAATGACGCTGCAGTTTCGGTGCCGGCCGTTGATGAAATAGTATATGATGTCGTTTTGGTTGTTTTTTCGCAAACCAAGTCGTCGAACACAAGGATTTTGTGGTTGTAGGGGAGCAATTCTTCCAGCGGTATGATTTCGTCGCCGGGAGCCTCGATGACCTCGTACCCCACCTCAGGGTCGATGTTTTTGGCAAAGTCGCGCAAGAGCGCTTGATACTTGTGTTGGTGAAGGGTTTTCGAAAAGAGAAAGACTATTTCGTACTCCAATAGCTCGCAGAGCATGTGTAGCAGGATGTTCGTCTTGCCCGCATTGCACGGGCCGCAGATCAACATCCGAAAAACGTCCGCGGGCATGGCCGGATGACCCTGCCGGAAACCGTTTGTGGCAGCGACGTCGGGGTCATAATTCGGAATTTTTTTCCTCTTTATATACAGGCCGCAAAAGCCACCATGTCTCTGAAGAAATGGCGGCAAAAGGCAGAAGCCCAGGCTGAGGTTGAAAAGCAGGAGAAGGAAATCCGTCGGAAATTCAAAACAAACAGAATCGCGAAGGTGTTTGGCCAAGCCGTCAGCGGAAGAGATGGCAGGTACTTACTATGGAATGGACGAGTTCGACCCAATCAAGCCGTTTGGTTGGGACGATACCAGGCCGGAAATTGAAACACCTCTGCCGTCGCCAATCCCCGAAGAGGGGGTGAGGAAGAAGAGTTTCCTCCTTCGCCCCCACCAGTGGAGGAGGAGGCCAGCAGCGGTGCTCAAGCTTCTCTGCCGCCCCTACCCTCACCCCCGCGCCAGAGATGGGAGGAACCGGTGGTGACGGGCTTGCGCGAAGGGACCAGCGAATCTGTCCAATTGCAAACGATCAACCGGCCCCTCACACAGTACGGGGACGACCCCAACAACAGAGTGAAAAAGAAAGGTTCCCCATTCCACAGTTTCTCGGTGGCAGATCTTCGAAAAGCCCAAGAAGAGAATTACGCACGCCGAAGGGGGGGGGGGGGGGGGGGAGTTGTCGCCACAGCAGTTTCAGGCGGAGAAAAGGGCGTTGAAACGGACTCCCCAGAAAGAAACAAGAGCCCGGCCCACCACAGATTGGGAACGGGCCATCATGCCCTGCCGGCCCTCGATCAGTGGACCTGAAGAAGAAGCATTCGCGAACCAAGATTGGGAAACGGAGGGCAGCGGCTTCGGCGAGGCCGCCAATGACATGATCCACCCACTGTATGTCGGCCTCGGTTTCATGAAAGCAGGCAACCCTTCATCAAAACTCCGCCAAGAAGTCGCTGCTTTGGTGAACAAGCTCCTCCAGCTCGGTGTCATCACCGAATTTCAAAGGCGCAAAATTTTCAACGATTACATACGGGGGTGAGGATGTACCACCTGCTCCTCGACTCTAGCCTCGCAAAGCTGCAGCGCAACGGCGCCAACCAAAAGTCGCACGACTTCCAGATAGTCTTCAACCCACCAATCATACTCGACCCGCGGCGGTGCTATGAAGCGGCGCTCGACAACGTCATCACCATGAGCTACTCCTGGTACAACGTTGCGGCCGCCTACAACAACAACACGTTCCGGTTGCGAAAAGCGGGTGAGGCTTGGAAAACCCTGACCTGGGAGGAACCGGTGGTGACGGGCTTGCTCGAAGGGACCAGCGAATCTGTCCAATTGCAAACGATCAACCGGCCCCTCACACAGTACGGGGACGACCCCAACTACAGAGTGAAAAAGAAAGGTTCCCCATTCTACGGTTTCTCGGTGGCAGATCTTCGAAAAGCCCAAGAAGAGATTTACGCACGCCGAAGGGGGGGGGGGGGGGGGGGAGGGGGAGAGTTGTCGCCACAGCAGTTTCAGGCGGGGAAAAGGGCGTTGAAACGGACTCCCCAGAAAGAAACAAGAGCCCGGCCCACCACAGATTGGGAACGGGCCATCATGCCCTGCCGGCCCTCGATCAGTGGACCTGAAGAAGAAGCATTCGCGAACCAAGATTGGGAAACGGAGGGCAGCGGCTTCGGCGAGGCCGCCAAAGACATGATCCACCCACTGTATGTCGGCCTCGGTTTCATGAAAGCAGGCAACTCTTCATCAAAACTCCGCAAAGAAGTCGCTGCTTTGGTGAACAAGCTCCTCCAGCTCGGTGTCATCAACGAATTTCAAAGGCGCAAAATTTTCAACGATTACATACGGGGGTGAGGATGTACCACCTGCTGCTCGACTCTAGCCTCGCAAAGCTGCAGCGCAACGGCGCCAACCAAAAGTCGCACGACTTCCAGATAGTCTTCAACCCACCAATCATACTCGACCCGCGGCGGTGCTATGAAGCGGCGCTCGACAACGTCATCACCATGAGCTACTCCTGGTACAACGTTGCGGCCGCCTACAACAACAACACGTTCCGGTGGCGAAAAGCGGGTGAGGCTTGGAAAACCCTGACCCTGCCGGATGGGATGTATGATTACACAGACCTCAACCGCTTCTTGCAGACGCAAAGTGGATTCGTCGACCCCGCCGCGGCAGAAAAGAAGCACGCCTTCAACCTTTACTTTGATTGCGCCATCACCCGGGTCGTGATCGGGGTGGCCACGGGGTATGAACTCGACCTCACAACCGGGGATTTTGGGAAAATGCTGGTCTTTGACAAGAAGGTCCTGAAAGACGCCACGACCTTCACGGGCGACAGGATCCCCGAGATCACGCGAAGTGTCGACTGGGTGTTTTTGCATTGCGACCTGATCACGAGGCGGAAGAACGACGTGCCGAGCGATGTTCTCTTCTCCTTCTCCACGGTCAACCTCGAGGTCAGCTACCCTTTCACGAAAGAATCCCCCGCGTAAAGTTCCACCCGGTCAACCGATCCCGAATCAACGCGGTGAGGATCCGGGTCACCGACGGGCGGGACAGCATCCTCGACCTCAACGACGCGGACGTGGCTTTGGATCTCATGATCCGTGAGATCACATGATCGGGTGAAATATCTGGTTGAAGGTTTTCGTTTGAATATTTTCGTATGGATATACACCATGACACGATCGAGTGAGTGGATGAAATTTTACGATGCGCGAACTGGCCGGTACCGCTTCAGACACAATGTTTCGGGAGTTATTCGCGACACCCTCACAGCAATCGGCAAGCAGCTCAACAAATTGGCCGCGCCGGCCCTGAAAAAAGTGGCCCAAAAGGCGGCCGAAAAGGGGGCCCAGGCGCTAGCCGAGAAGGGCGGTAAAAAGATCCGCCAGCTGCTGCAAAGCCGCAAGACGACCGCCCGCCCAAAGGGGTGTCCACAGCAGAAAGCCTCGGACGCGATGGTCAAACTCAGCCAGATTTTGGCAAACCAACTTTGAAATTTCTGCCTTGGAGCGCCACGGAGCAGAAAAATGTTTTGGTTGTGTATACTGCGATGTTCAGGACACCCTGCTTGCTTGAAAAAGTGGACTACCTCCAATTCCAACTGACCAGCCCGCTCACGTTGCCGGGAAATGGGCAGGCGCAAACCAAAGGTGGGTTGGTGTTCGATGTGAAAGACCGAGACGTCATTCTTGACTGGTACAGCGTTTATTTCCGGGTGGAGTACGAGCTTCAGGTCAAAGCGAACGGGAAGTTCGTGGCCGCCGACGTGGCGTCGGCAAGGGTCAACGGCTCCTTTTCTCTCATTCAGTCCTTTAAGGTGAAATCCGCCGGAAAAAGCCTTTACGAGGCCGACGACGTTCACAAAGTCGTTTTCATCAAAAACCTGCTGGAATTCTCCGACGGCTACGCGCGAAGTGTGGCAAAAGATGAGTTTTGGTATCTCGACGATGACAACACAACTGTGCCAGGTGCCGCCGCAACCAGCCTCGCGATCAGGGCGCGCGCGCTTCTTTTACAAGGAGACACCCAAAAGACGGTCAAAACAATAATCCCTCTCAAAAACTATTCGTTCTTCGAGGAGTTATCTGACAAAAGTCTCCCTCCGATACAGCTTCAGTTTGAAGTGCGGCTACAGAGCGACAAAGAGATTCTTTTCGGGGGTGCCGCCGCCAACAACCACCGGATTGTTGTCAAGCTGTTTTAACTGTGGGTTCCAAAGTTGATGCTTTCGCCAGACTGGCAGAAGGTCGTGAATGAAAACTATCCAGTGGCGCTACATGAAGGAGCCGCTGATACCCGGCTCCGACAGACGGGACGCTGGAGGCCAATGGTTGATAAGCCCTGGGGTAAAAAACGCGAAGCATGTGTTCGTTTTCATCCAAAAGGCAGCGAGCGCGGTGGAACCAGGAGTTGCCACGGCCAACCCCTATGTCTTTCACACTTTCGACCTCGATGGTGGGGCTAAACTTGCCGTCTTCAGTATGGGTCGACCTTTTATCCTGAGCTGGAGTACGATGGGGAAGACCAAATCCGGATAGGCCGAAACCTGATCGAATACAACTACAGGAGAAATGATGTCAACACCGGGACCCAGCTGAATGTGGCCAACTATTCAACGCTTTACCCCGTCGTTTATTTCGACCTCCGTCCGACAAAGCAGAGCATGACTGGCGATGAGAAGAAGCTGGTTTTGCACTAACGCTTGAGCCAAGCCGCCACGGCAGATTACCGCCTGTTCGCCGCCGTCCTGAATGAGGAAGAGGTCGTCATAAAAGAGATTGGCAACGAGTTGGTTGTTGTCTGATTTGCTCTTCGAGTGTGTTCTCGAACGATTGCACTTATTCGAATTGCTCGTCGGGCGCTCGCTTTGAAAATTTTGTTCTCTGATATAAGATACCGACGATGCATCACTCGTTCAAGATCGCTCTGACGGACGGACAAAGGGACAGCCTCACAAAGGAAGCAAAAGAAAGAGCAGCTGTGACTCTGCGTGTTAAGCTGGAACAGATTGGAAAGGGCGACGACCTTTTGTTGACCGCCACGCAAATAAACCGACTGAAAAAGGCCACCAGTGCCGGCCATGGTGCGGATGTTGCAATAAGCAAAACGCAGATCATGAAAACCTTTTCATCGCGGCGGCAACCTCTTGTCCAGAGCACTCAGTCTGGGCCGGGCTCTCGCTCTCTCTGTGAAAAAAGCTTTGGGTATGGCCGGTCTCAGCTTGGGCGCGGAAAAGGTTTTGAAAAATGGTTTCGGCCCCCAGGAGGTGCGGTTGTACAAGCTCACACAAATGCTGTCGCCCGACCAGAAAAAGGTTTTGGAGAAATACCTTGTCGCTTCGTTTCGCAGGGTGTGTTGGTACCCAAGTTCGCGACCAACCCGAAGTTTTTGAAAGCCTTTGCCAAAGTGGTGTCCAACCACCACGGGTTCATGGACGTTCTCAAGAAAACGATGCGCAATTATTACGGCTCGGGGGTGGATATCCATGAATTAAAAAGGAAATTGCCAGCGCCGAAAAAAGGTTGTACCCTACCCGGCCATCACTACACCGGACCTTACAACCCCCTGTCCAGCACACAATCGTTACAATCACACAATCGTTGCACAATCGTCAATGAAGTGGGTTTCTCTCGTTTTTAAAATGTATTGCCATGGAGACATGTCGTTTTGCAACAGTGCGCGCACGTGACACATTGGCCCGTAATCCACTGAGTCTTTGTTTTCTTTGTACTCCAACCACTTGTCTATTTCAGCGACCAACGCATGCCTTATGGTACGGCGTTTCAACCACTCCGCCATCGCTTACCTTCACACACCCCTCTCTGATTGCCTTAAAAAAACGAATTTGTTCGACGCATATAATACTACTTACCAGCAGTATTGAGAGGTTCCTCAGAGCCATAAGAGTACAACTTCCTGCCTGACTTCCATGATATGCATTTGATATTCTTCCTTTTAAGCATTTCCCATGTCTCCCTGTCGATGACATTGCAAGTGGAACCGGAATCAACAAACACTAGTACTTCTACCAGCTGGACCCCTCCAATTTCAATGTCTATGGTTGGTATGTCTCTAATGCCTGATTGAACTGAAAATGCAAATTCGTCCTCACTGACATGGTGAACGTCTCCTCTCTTGGTAGTATTCTCAACCTTGGTTTTGCAACATTTCGCCAGGTGGCCAATCTTCTTACATTTTGGGCAGATAACTGCTCTAGCTTTGCTTTCCGAGTCTCGAGCGAACTGCCCCTCCATTCCACATCGGTAACAACAGCCTCTCTTCCCCCTTCCGGAGACATGGCGATTATCCTCTAATGTATGCACAGTGTCACCCCTGGAATCATTCTCTATTTTTTTTGCTTGTCTTTCCGCCGCTTCCATCGATCTGGCAATCTCCAGTGCTTTCTGTAGCGTGAGCGTTCCACCTGCTTCTAGTAATTACTTGCAAAAATTGTGAGACCTACACTTGTCGATTAGCTGGTCACCGATGTGCTCTTCCTTGGCCGCTCCAAATTCACAGTGCTCGGACAGCTGGAATAATCTCATCACGAATGGGTCTGCTGTTTCTGACTCTTCTTGTTTTGCCTGGCGGAACTCGTGCCTTTCAAAGGGGATGTTAACTTGAGGAGAGAAATAACCATCCAGCGACCGCATGGCTTTCGCATATTCGATGTCTCGCTCTGGAACGGGCCCCGGATCTGTCAGGGTGTCGAAAATATCCTGAACGTCTTGTCTAGCGCAATGGAGGAGTAGTGCTTTCCTTTGAGAATCCTTCGTTACGCCTTTGCTTCCAGGAAAAACTCGAAGGATCGTTTCCAACGCCGCCATCTTGGTCCTACACTCGTCGGGTTGCCTTTACAATCGAACGGAGTTATGCTTCCAATTTCGATATTTACGGCCATTTTCTTTCACAATCGTTTAACTAGTACAGTACTGATGACTCTTTTCTTCCACACGCCTATATTGATCGTATCCCATCATGCACATGATGTATTCTACCACAGGTAGACCAACAAACACTACAATATGGAACTATTAGAATGCTCATGCAAAGCGGGGTAAATTTGCCCGTTAAATTGTTTTGCTTATAATAGTGTTACCGGTATACAAGGTGCTATCTCGTCACTGAAAGTAATTATAAAAAAAGAGGTAATTGACATTTCTCAGGTCGAGAGATAATATCACTGCGACTTCGATAAATAACTATTTAGCCAGTCAGTTTCCTTGCTATCCCAAAGTGATTAGGGTTCTTAGACCAGCTGTGCATCTTAACGTGTGTGTGTGTGTGTGTGTTTTTTTTCAGGGTGTGAATTTTCTGCTAAAACATTCCCCAAGACTTAAATTAAATTCAGTGGTCAGAGTAAAAAAAAACAGCTTCCAGTATTATTGAATGCAATTTGATAGTTTTTTTGCATGGTTCGCAGTGGAAATTACAAATAGAGGGAATAGAGGGTTGCATTTTACTTATATTTCCTTGTCCTTATCAGTGTGTTGTAACTGTGAGGTGCAAAGCGCAAGTCATCATAACATAATAAGGCCTTTGTGCGGGCGAATGTAACCATGTTTTGGCCCTATTGCGCTTACTTAATCATTGGTGTATGTTGGGAATCATGGAAATCCCAGCCAATCAGAGTTGTACCAGTGTTCCACAACAGTGGCACAAGCCAAGAGGTTCTAGTATTGATCCAGAACCAGTAATGAAAAGCGCGTTTTTTCAAAGCCTGACAAAGATGGCAAACGAAAACTTGCGCCAGTAACTTGTAAACTTTATGTTGCACGGGTTAAACATCTGAAGTTAATACATCCTGTTTTTGTGAATTCCCCGCTTGGTTCAAGTTTAGCTTATCAGTTGAGTGATTTAAAGTAAACCTATAAAACCAAAACAATCAGAATTTTGTGGCGGTTCCCCAGGATCAGCAACCAAAGAAATTTTGGGTTTTCCCCAAGATCCCAATTTTTAGAGCATGCAGTGAGTCATTTCTTCCTCCAAGTAGATTTTTAATTTCACTTACAATGTCAGCACACGTTTTTCAATACATTGCCCTAAACATTGAACAAGTTTGGGACCTCCAAATTAACACTATCAGCCAAGCTCATGACCCCAGATGGTTTGAACGACGTAACCTTCGACTTACAGCCTCAAGGTTTGGAAAAGTGCTTCATAGAAAGAAGGAGCCCACAGAGGCATATTTGACAAGCATTTTTCGAACCCAAGGTCTTTCAAATGTAGCACCAATTTGTCATCAAACAAAATGAAAAGGTAGCAGGACTTCTCTATGCAAGGAAAGTGCAAAAGCACTTGCACAACAAATTTGCAGTACATGACTCTGGTCTGGTAGTGAACCCCTCCCACCCCTACCCAAGAAATCGAGAGCCCATATACTTGGAAAAATCACACCATAGAAGCAGCATGTGAGGATGTTAACTTTCATTGCAGTATTGTTAATGGAGTCCCAAAGTTAAATGACAAATTGGTCAGTTAGAGTGAAAATGCCTGACGTTTCCAATACTTTCAAAATAATAAATAAACAAACAAAAAAAAATCAAAAACAAAACTAAAAACAAGTAATAATAAACGTACGAGAACTACGATTAGAAAATGAGAAGGAATTCATTTGTCCAGTTTCATGTTTTTGTCCGCCACATTGGTGGGCTCTGGATATTTAAATACCTATATTGTGTTGTCACTTGTCAGGACGAGTACTAGCTTGCCTCTCAGTTCTATTCTTAGACTTTTAAGTCCTTTCTTGCATTATCGTGATAAATTTGTAAGTGCACGAAGATATTGTGGTACTGTACATTAAAAATTTGTCTGTGGATTTCAATTGAAAAAAACAATAACTTAATTAAAAACACTTAAGTCTCGATACTCTTTGGGGACTCGCTGTTGTCGGGAGCTCGCTATTTTCGGGATTTATTAGAAGTAAGAAACTTTTAACGTTACTTTCGGGGTAGTAACTTTCGGTGAGGAGGGGGGGGGGAGGGGGGGGGTCGCTCCTATGAGAACTTAACGGTAACCCGGGAGTTTCGCTTTTAGGATTGGCTAAATCTAAATATTGATATACAGTTGAGTATCTTACGAAATAGAAGGATGGACCGGGGTCGGTAGCATGCGCAGCGGAAACGGGTTATATCCCTGAGTTATGGGAACATTTAACATCACGTGACCTGGGTATTTGACTCCCCCACCAAAAAGCAATGGCCAGCCTTAACTCAAACTTACGGTTGTTGTTGGGTTTGCAGAATTAGGGATAGGGTTGAGGAAGGGATAAGGTTGGTGTTTGGACGTCGGCAAGTCACGTGACATACGTTCTCACCGCATAGCAACACCTAGGCTAAGTAGCCACAAGGTGCTGTGTTTCTGAAATCAAAAAACGTTTTTCCCTCAAGCGGTAATTTAAATACTGACCACCCACCCCTCACGTGCACTTTACGCTTTATTTTGACTCAGGGCTTCTGAAGGGTTGAACGATGGTCTCAATGAGGTTAACCGTCAACCGTCAAATTGCCAAGAATTTAACCGCCAACCGTCGAAAACGCCTCGTTGGGGACTTTAAGAAACAAGGACGGGAGCGTCAACGAGAACGTCACAAAACAATAGGTTTAATGAGCAAAACAAAATAGCTATGCACGTGCGTTTTGCATGTTGGTACATTTCTTTACCATCATCTGCAAAACAGCAACGTGAAATGACCAAATTTTAGGTTTTGGCGAGAAAGTGAGCACTTGATGGCAATTTTTTCTTTCTTTTTCTTTCCTTTAACGCCGTTCATAGAAATTTCGATCATGGATATTTCACCGACATTTTACAAGTTGAACGAATTGGAATAATCGTGAAAGTGCTACAATAACGAGAAGTTATATTTTGAAATGACGTTGCCGTCCTCGTTTCTTAAACTCCCTAATGGTGCTTAACTTAAGCCAACCGCCAAAAACGCAATATTTTCATCGTCAACCGCCAAATGGGCAAGACAATTTTTTTTTTCCGTCAGCCGTTAAAACGGCTTATTTTTAACCGTCAACCGTTGCGTATAACTCGTGTCACATAAAGGTAGATAAAAAGGTACACAAACTCTTTCAACGAGTAATGACCATCCAAACAAAAGCCGATTTGCTGTTTTCAGCCTAGCCTGTCTCTACTCGTTTTTTTTTCCCGTCGCTCGTAATGTATTTCATATTCGCGACGGAGTTCTCCGACCCCACAATAGGAACGCCTGGAACAGGCTATTTTCAACCATTAAATAATAACGAAAGATATTAAGTATGAAAGAACGAAAGATATTATGCACTAATGTATAGAGTTAGCCAAGCCTAAAAGCGGAGCTCCACGATTATTATTTTTTTTACTGATATTGAGAAACACCTCACTTTTCATAATAGTGCAGTCAACGGCTTTCCGTGTTTGATCTAAATCAAACATGTTCATCCAAAATTTGGCATTGATCGTTTAGCCACCCCAACAAACAAATCGTGCACAAACGGTAAAAAGCAACCAAATGAGCCACGTAACGTCGAAAATTTCAGCAAAAATCATTTTTTTGGACTCACTTGTTCCCGTGTTTGGTCAAACATTGTTTTGCGTTTAGCCACCAAACGTTATGCTTGACAAACACGATAATGGATGAAAATGTTGGATCTTTTAGCCGGGCCTTAACAAAGATATTTGGTCGTAAGGTAATCATAGGCATAAGCTTAAATGTCGTAGAAAATAGAAAAATGAAAACAATCCTGATAATTTGGATAGGTAATCGCATGGGGCCGAGTAAAATTAAGGGTTAATATCACTTGAGCCAGTTTTCAGAAAGTTGCTGAAATTGCCCTCGTCGCGCAAGTGATACTCCTTAATTTTACGAGGACTCATTGTGATTACCTGTTAATAAGGGCAAACGTTTCTTTCAGTGTTTACCACTGTAGAAACACAGACGTCGGAAAACATGTAGAGTCAGCCAAGCCGAAGAAAAACACTCGTTCGCTTGCAAAACAACAAACAAACAATTCAACTAGCTACTTCTTTGTGTCCAAAACCAGTAGATTGTTATTTATATCCATTCGAGACAAAAATACAAGTTTCTTTCCTGAACCAAAGTAACAACGATTAAACCAAATGCTAAGCTTCAATTTATTTACGTTACCTGTTTTGTCGAGCTTCCTATCACTTGAAAATACGCATCGATCCACTATAGCAAAACACGCATCTACGAAAATAGCAAACGGTTTGTCCAAAAAAAGAACTTCTTCCTCCAATTGCAAGTTTGAGCTACTCGTTCCTCCCATTAATGCCGGTTGAGTTGTTAAGTGAACTTTCTTGGTGCATGAGGTTCAAGATGCCGCGGTAGAGTGAACAAGCCCTTGGAGCGTTGAATCATTTTGTTTTTAAACCACACAATCCGGGCGCAATACAAGTGGATCCAATTGTTATTAATTTTTTTTCTCTGAAATTTTCTCAGTTGAAAATTCACCTTCCGGAGTATCTTTTAAGTATTCTTGACTTTAATGCCAAAACTAACATTCGAAGTAGATTAATTTGTTTTGCTCAAAATGAAGAAACCAACTGAATGTGAAATCTCGATCCGCAGAAAGCGCGCGAAAAATTAACCCTCGTTTTGTTTTGGGTGTCCCACACCTGGCTTGAGCCTGGGATACAATCGAAAACCAGTACGTGGTCAGCGGCCAACTTCCAAAAAAACAACTGACCTCGATGAGGTTTCAACTTGAGCCCTCGATATGGTCACGTAATACTGGTCAGCGGATACATTGTTTTGACAGGTGTCAATTGGCCATAACATTAACATGGATGTCCAATATCAAAGATGTGGGCTGTAAACTAGCCTGTCAGTTGGAGTATGGCCGACATTTCACATCGCATACCTGGAAGGGAGGACGTACGGGAGTACAGACGACGTACGTATAGTGACCAAAACCAAATTTTCTCGAATAGATGGGTTACCATATTTTCTTAACCATGGTGCTCCGCTTGGCGGCCCTTCGGGCCGCCGGAGCTCCGCTATTATTATTCAACACATTGTAAAGCTTACAAATGTGGTCTGGCAGTGGTCTCACTGATACACGTTGTGCGCAATCAACAGATATCCTGCGATATACGTAATTTAATAAAAATGGCTTCTTTTTCATTTTTAAACTTTTATGTACAAAACTCAGTAGACCGTTCTTTGTTTTTAATGTGTTGAATCATAAAACAGTTGTCCGTTTCAATCTTTCGAAATATTCCTAGATTTTAGTCAACGTGCTTACGGCCTTTTCAGTTACGTATCAGGCGATATTCTGTGTAATTTTGCAGTTTTATTTAAACTGTACGAACGATGCGATTCATTACCTTCTGGTTGCTCAAAAGCTGGTTGTTGAGGAATTTTGGCAAGCTGCTGCAGCAGTTGCTGATCAGTAGGGTTGGCACATCCATGCTGGCGTAGAGGGAACACATTAGCATTATGCTGAGGATTTTCAGCTTTCTGTTCTCCAAGTAAAGGGACAGAACGTATTTTTACAGGTGATTCATAGCTCTGGTTCATACATCCAAACTCTAAGGAGTGTTGAGGAGGTCTGTGTGATAGATGATTCTTACCTGACAATAAAAAGAGTGCTTTTTGTTATCTCTTTAATCGATTTTAATTTTAGTTCTAACAGTTGTCTTTACGCATGACAATGTATTCATATGAAACATGATGAATGGATATGGTAATGCCAATGCTAAGGCCAAAGCCAATGGTAATGCTAGTGATAATGATAACTCCAAACTAAGGTACCCTACACTCGAGAGCCAACGTTAGCAGAGATATAAGTCGCAAGAAAGTGTGGGGGACGTGCGCTGGTAAGCGATTTCAAATTCGAAAGCTTACAACAGTACGTACGTCCACCAAAAACCGGAAAAACTGTCCAAAACAGTCTATTTTATACTCAGGAAAAGAATGTGGATCAAGAAACGATGTGGGAGAATACGAAAGGAAAAGGAATAAAAAGGATTGAAGGATTGGAGGAATAAAAGCCCTTTGATGAAGCCTTACAATTGGATGTGGCTTACTAGGGGAAATGGATAAAAAAGAGAGCGCTTGAATTCCGCTGCTAAAGATCGGGCTTGGAAAGATAAATTGTAGGCCATTTAAAGGATGGGGCGGGGTGTTATTTTTCAGTGTAAAACCTCCCTTTTCCTTGAAAGTAGTATGCAAAAAGGGCATTTAATTCCTTAGAATACGTATGATAAATCGTCTACCATGTACCTTATTATTCTTACTAAAATTTCAGATAATGATTTTGTTGTGTGGATTACCTAAAAAATCCGCCTGCGTTGTTAACGTGTTTGAGATGTAAGAAGTTGTTTCTTCAGCTTCAACTGAATGTTCTCTTAAATCATACAGTACTTTAAGTTGATCGACCAGCGCCTGTGCTCGGCCTTGGTCTGCAGCACACAAGGCCTCGTCAGTCCTTTGTAAGTAAAACAGAAGTTTCCAATGACGACAATACAAAACATGATGGATTTCCCGGAATGTAATTTTCAAGGCATCATAAGACTGAAGACCATCCCTCACAATATTAAGGACTTTCACGCCTGTTGCGTAGCATTCTAAGGCTCTTTGCAAGTTTGTGAGGCTATCATGAGAGATTTCAATACTATTAACATCTTGTCTTTGTTGATCCCACAAACTTGGGTCGTTCGTTTTCATGTTTTGGAAGTCACCGTGACACTCTAAGGCCCCTTGTGACTTACCGAGATCTTCATAAGCATTTCCGAGATTGTTATAAGCCCAGCCTTCAGCCACCTTACAGCCAGTTTCCTTGGCAATGTGCAGACTCCTTGTATGGAATTTTACAGCCAATTTGAAGTCACCGAGGCTATGATAAGCGTTTCCGATATTTCCATAGGCTTCCCCCTCTGTTGCTCTATCGGCGACTTCTATGGCGATGGAAAAACATTGTTTGTGATATTCTATGGATTTTTTTAATTTTCCGAGGATATGATAAGAGCTGCCGAGACTGCCATAGACATGACCCTCTCTTGCCCTATAACCGAATTCTTTGGCGATGCTCAGACATTTTTCGAGGTATTTGATACTTTTCTCTGATTTATTGATGCCATGATGACTGTTGCCGAGATTTTCATACGCTTCTGCTTCTCTAGCCCTGTCTCCTAGTTCCACTGAAATTTTCAGACACTGTTGTTGATCATGTATGGCCTTTTCAAAGCCACCGAGGCTTTGGTACGTTTCACCGCGGTCACCATAGGCGTGTCCCTCCCTTGCTCTGTCGCCCATTTGTTTGGCAATGCTCAAACATTTATCGTGGCACTCGATGGCTCTTTTGAAATCACCAAGGTAATGATAATTTTTGCCGAGATTGCCATAGGCATGCCCTTCTCTTGCCTTGTCACCGACTTCTCTGGCAATGTTCAGACACTTTTCATGACACTCTATGGCAGTGTTGAAGTCCCCGAGGCTTTGATACGTGTTCCCGAGATTGGCATAGGCGAGTCCTTCTCTTGCCTTCTGAACAACCTCTTTGGCAATGGACAGACATCTCTCATCGTAATCCTGACAAATTTCTTTATCGTTAAATGTTATTGCTTCCTCGAGGGAACCAGCTGCATTGTCGAGACTTTCATAGGCTCGGACGTTTTTAGTTTGGTCTCCGACTTCCTTAGCAATGCTCAAAAATTTATTGTGGTATTCTCGAGCAGTTTTGAAGTTACCAAGCCCACGATAAGCGTTGCCAATATTTCCATACGCTATTCCTTCTCTCGGTGTGTCACGAAGCTCTTGTGCTATTATCAGAAACTGTTCGTGATATTCTATGGCTTTTTTAAAGTTGCCGAGGCTGTGGTTGGAGTTGCCGAGATTACCATAGACGAGTCCTTCTCTTTCCCTATCACCCCATTTTTTGGCAATGGACAGGCTTTTCTTGTGGAACTCTATGGCTTTGCTGAATTTTCCGAGGCTTTGATAAACTTCGCCTAGATAGTCATAGTTCCGCGCTTCTGTGGCCCAGTCGCCTTCATCTATTGCAATGCGCAGATGTTCGTAGAGGTACTGTATTTCATCTGACATTTCTTCCTTGGCCCTGCAAAATGTATGGAAAGGAGCTTTCACAGATAGATATAGGCTTGATTAATACCTTTATATATCCCGCATAAAGTTATAGTCCATGTCTTAGCATTTCTTTCGATGTATTGCCAGTTTCAGTGGAATAGCCCGCGATCCATAGAAACCTTCATATTTATATGACTCATGCAGAACTGTTCCCAATAGCTAAAAAGGTCGATCAATCGAGCGAGCGATCAATCGTCAATTAAAGAATTTGATAGCCAGTCACTCAGTTTGTCTTTCTGTTTTTCTTTCGATGGTGTTTAACAGGACAATGGAGTGCACTGTTTTCCCTTCAGTCTCCAAGCTGGCAAAAGTTTCACTGATTCATGCCAATGAGAAGGATGTTTTATTCAAGATTCGTCTTAATCTTATCTCGTACCCAGATCCTACTTTTGATTAAAATGTAGGATCTGGGAAAGTTCGATACAAGCCCATTCTTCATTGACTATCTGAATAAAATCGTATCTGTTTTCTGATTGGTTAGTTAGTTGTTCGGTCTTCGCACCTTTATTAAAACACAGAAATGAATAATGACGTCGGAGGTTTTGAGTAGATGACGTTTGTGTGGTGTGAAAAAAGGGCAATCTCTTCAGCTAACCAAAATTATTTCAAAAGTTTGCAAGATTTCCGTGAATGAGGATGACGGATTGTCAAGATTTTGTCGCAGGAGTTATCGCGACAAGTTATTCCGGTTACACAAAAACAACAAAGCATTTTCAGCTATTTGCATCAACACACAAAAGTCACTTGATATACAGCTTAGGAGGAAAAGAAGCAAACCCAGCTCTGGGTTTGCAACCGCATTGGTTCTGAAAAGGTAACTAAACAAGTGTGCGCAAAAACAAGGACGTGCTCGACTGACAGAGAAAAGCTCAAGGTTGATGGTTGTTAGTCTGATTGCAGCGATCCTAGTAAAAGAAAACCCGTGTTACAACTATTACAGGACAGGGGGATGGTCACTAGTTGTTAATCTCACTTGTTGGTTTTCTTTGGGTAACCATATTTCAGTGTATGTGTGTTGTATTAATTAATAGTACTCTAATATTGCACAGGGTCGATGGTTATATTATTGCTGTATACAGAGTGGACAGTTAAAACATATAGCTTTAGTTTCATACTCTCATACATTGCCCATTTTTAACCACTAATGGACAAGGAAAAGAATGAATGGAGAGGTAAATTATTTCTGGAATCGCATGGACAATCAAAGTTGAAGGGGCAATGAAATGGGCAAAATTCTATACACATATTTGTTTATGAACAAATGTTTACATAACCTTCCCCCTTTCTTGTTAGGCCAGTGTCTCATTAAAAAAAGGAAATTTAATGGTTGAAATTTGCCCCTTTGTACAGGAGTTAATGAATTATTTGTGAGATCTCTTCAGCATATTTTTTTCAAACAGGGAGCTTCTTTCTTAATCCATCAAGGGTATAAGTCCCGTAATTAAGCACTGAGCACACTGGTCAACCCTAAGTACATGCTCAGATAAAAACACGTATGATTTGTCTCAATGTTTTCTTTATACTCAATAGCTTTGATTTCATTTCCTTCAATTGATTTTCAGACAAGAGCAAGTTCTTGTTGTTCATCTGTAAATCTTTAAGATTTCACAGAGCTCGACACATTCAGAGCATTGTCAATGATTGCGGCAAACATCACAGCAGCCGTGTTTATTGCTTTTACCTAAAATTCCAAAGCCACATAGTTCTTCTGGAATTGGGGAATGTTACTTTTCTTATTATATGAAGGCCTTTTCAATACCTCATAAAAATGTTACTCCACTCAGGATTTGCAGCTTAGGATCTTTCACATCGAAACTTTTTGTGATAGCTGTTCGTTATTCTTTTGTTGCTGTTGCTGTCATGACAACATATTAACTTTAGGGAATCCAACAGACAGTGTTACTAATTTGCTGTATATATTCTCTGAAGTCATGCCGAACACAGACAAATAAAAAAAAGGGATCAGGTTAGTTTTCAGAAATATTTCAAAGAATTCAAGGGTGTAAATATGATCAACCTTGTTGGTAGTCTTAGTATTGATAAGCTATTGTAATATGAAGAGTTTTCACGGAAAATAAGTGTATTATTTCTCATAATCTGAAGTTTAACATACCAAGCATTTTTATTTTACGATAATGGTTGAGGGGGTATTAAGCTTTAGTGTAGTTAGAAACTAGGCTTTTTATGAAGTAAACAAATTGTAAAAAGTTTATCTTGTTTTCATCCTGAGAGCTGATATACTAACAGCTCTGGAAAAAACGAGGGATTACAGAAGAGCAATTAGTCATGATATAACTCTACTTCTTGCTGTTTCAGCAGGAAATCATATAAATGGTACTGGTCAACAGTTTATTTTGTTTCACTAAGGGATTTTTCCTGGATGTTTCCTAGGTTTCAGATTTGTGGCGGAAAGTTTCTGACAGAAATAACTTCTGCTTGAAAAATGCTTGACATTTATTCTCAATCTGCACAACCATTACAGTTTATTTTGCTGACATAACTTTAAGAAAATAATAGTGAAACTTTACCAATCAATAATACAATGTCACTTGCCAACAACAACGGCTAAAACATTTTCTTGATACAGTGTCGATAGGAGCAACTTTCTGCATTGCCTACTGCTAACTGCTAACTTTCCTTCTCCAAGCGGCACCCGTCGAAAGAAAGCCTTCGTAATAGACTTCGTGCTCAGCCCCACTAAAACGAAAACTGGTACAATTTACTCCAATTTTGTTGGGTTTATTCTGCTGGTCACCAATAAGGGCAAAAGGTGGAGAAACCACAATTACAATAAAAAAAATTATCTTCGCAATGTTACAGATTTGACTAGCCATTTGATCAGCTATTGAAGGCAGAAGCTGGTATATTAACGATTTACCTTATCCAGTTGGAAGTATAACCAAAGAATCCCGATTTTAAACAATAATCTCCTGCAATGCTCCGTTCGGGTCGGCTTCAGTTTGAAGTGTTTCTGTTTTCTGAAGTGAAGACAGGGGCTATTAAAAGCACGGTGAGAAAAGGACTATGAGGAGGTCCTGTATTCGAACTTTGACAGACCTCCCTCGCGCTTGGCCGTGGGAAGTCTGGGTACGAGACTACATTCGTCCAATCTCTGTGTTTTCACGAACACCTTTGAAAGGCCTGTTTACGGGTTTACGCCTATTATACTCAACTATCACTGCACTATTGAATGCTACGTATGGATTGCTGACAAACATGGACAATGCCTTCCTTCTGCGCTTTTCAACAACACGCTTACTCTGAAGTTCGAATCACAAGCGACAACAGCGTTTTTCGCCGCCATTAATCAAATTTTCTGCGGCTTCCGACCACTACCGAGGGGCGACGATTGATGAGTGGCCCAAAGCAGTTTCAAGCGTGACGGATAGGTCTGCAGATTTCCTTTTCGATTCTCAGGATAATCAATCGGATAGTGTATTTGAGGACCTATCCATCGATATTCCCGACTCAGAAGAAACGTAAATAGTCGACAATGAAGACGATCAAGTTGGACAATTATCATCTTATGATGGCGTGTTTGGCGTGTTTCATCGACTTTATATTTTTTCATTTTCATTAGAGAATGAAGATATACGGGTATTATGTGAGTCTAAACGTCGTATTTAGTGCCATGAAACTTCAATGCTTTTTTCTGTCCCGAACTGAAGCGAAGAAAACCATACTCCTCGACGGTATATATTTTAATACTGGTATATACACTAACCTAAACAATGTTTTGAAAGTTATTTCCCTGGAAACAGAGGTCTGTGGTGGCGAGAAGTTTACTTCATAACAACAATTCTACCCTTTATCGACAAACTGTGAGTAGTAAAAAGAGAACAAGCAAGGAAACACAATCTTTTAACAAAAGACCAATTTTGCGCAAGGATTTGCTATTGCGGGAGCTCTTCGAGCGATGTTCGGAAACTTTTCGCGCATATGCAAAATTTACGGACTAATACACGTGCAATTCGATTGATGGGAGCGAAAACGAGGTTTGGCGGTAAGCACTTGAAGATGAAATTCCGCATTATTATGAAAATCACAGTAAATTCTGTTATTTGCCTCGGCTTCTCGAAAGCATTTGATAAGGTCATTCCATGACAGCCATGACTTAATGTGCAAGCTGAGTATGAATAAAATCGGTCGTAAATCACTTACCAATAACACGTTTGAAATTCAGGGGTCCGTGGAGAAGGAGGACACTTAAGGGAAGTTTTTGGTGGGTGTGTGCCGCCAAAGCAAAATCCATTCATTTCGCTACCCTGTTTAGGAAAAGAGACCTTACCTTGCATCGTCGAAGTTTGCATCCTGTTCAAGGCTTCCGGTCCAGAAAGACATCCTGCTCAATACGCTAAATAATGAAATTGTGTACACTGTTAGGTGCAATATACCCGCTCAGGTAAAATTGAGGTCTTCTTACGGTAAAATAACTAGTCGGCGTAGGTAGCAGTTTTGTTGGGGAGCGCTCAACAAGAGCCACGTCGTAACATCCAAATTGACATCATTTTTTTGTATGAATTTCTCAATGTTATGATGTGGATTCTAGGAAACTAACCAGCTTAATTAGCTACTACTTCCTGCGTGCCTTCAAGATATTTAAGTATTTTCTTAAACGTTTAGTCCAAATTTTATGCTCCTCACAGCCGATTTTTAAAATTTTATTCTTACAGAAAAGTGTCCGCAAATAACATATCTCACCAACAAAATGTTCACCTCAGTTGGCATGACACTCACTTAAGCCAAGTTGGAACGATCGAGTTTCGCTTATTAACGCTCTATATTAAAGTCCTTCTAATCAAATCAGGCCATACAGTCTGATGTTCTTAGCAGAAAATAAACCTGGATCTTTTACCGAATTGAAGATCAAACCAAGGCCGTAGCCGAGTATGAGGCGAACCGAGGCACTTGCCTCAGTAACAATTTCCTTTCGTCTGTAATAATAATAATAATAATAATAATAATAATAATAATAATAATAATAATAATAATAATAATTTAGAACTTCTATATCGCATTTTCTATGTGTATATGATCAAATGCGCTTTACAAGCTGATGAAATTGGAATTTGGAAAAGTTGGTTTTTGTGGAGATGGGAAAAACGGAGAACACGGAGAAAAACCTCTCGGAGCAGAGAAGAGAACCAACAACAAACTCAACCCACATATGACGTCGAGTACTGGAATCGAACCCGGGCCACATTGGCGGAAGGCGAGTGCTCTCACCACTGCGCCATCCCTGATAGGATGAGATATGATTTGTTTACTCTCTGTAATAGACCAACCGATGCTTTCTTTTCCATGAGCCTCTAGATGTATTCTAAACCATGTAACAGAAGCCAAGAAATGATAATATAAATGCATATCAAAATTCTGCAATTTAGTAGTAGTAGTTGTAGTGGTAATAGTAGTAGTAGTAGTAGTAGTAGTAGTAGTAGTAGTAGTAGTAGTAGTAGTAGTAGTAGTAGTAGTAGTAGTAGTAGTAGTAGTGGCGGCGGCGGCGGCGGCGGCGGCGGCGGCGGCGGCGGCGGCGGCGGCGGCGGCAGCAGTAGTAGTAGTAGTAGTAGTAGTAGTAGTAGTAGTAGTAGTAGTAGTAGTAGTAGTAGTAATAGTAGTAGTAGTAGTAGTAGTAGTAGTAGTAGTAGTAGTAGTAGTAGTAGTAGTAGTAGTAGTAGTAGTAGTAGTAACCTTGACTTCAGTGTCAGAGTATTTAGTCCTCACGGACTAATTGGGGACACCATAACTAAAATACTAAAATGAATATTACAGCATTAAAAAGATTAAGAAAGAAACATATGACTTATACAATACAGTCTATTCACTTCCTCGGTTTGTAATATTAATTGAAAATAGTTGACCATAAAATAAATATTTACAATGTACTGCGCCTAATCAATGCAAAGTCTACAACACTTACTGTAATAAAATTATATACCATGCAATCTATTTACTGCCTCGGTTTGTAATGGTAATTGAAAAAAGTTGACAATAAAGTAAATATTTACAACGTACTGCACCATATTCACCGCAAAGCTCACAACAATTACTGAAATAAGTTATATGATCTGATAAATTAAGTATTCTGACTTTATTAAAAAAAAAAAGGGTAATCAGGGGCGTCTCTGATGTCTTTGCTTAGTTTAGACCACGATAAAGGTCCTACATTGTAGGTTTTTCTCCGGGTACTCCGGTTTTCCCCTCTCCCCAAAAACCAACATTTGATTTGAGTTGAGTTGATTTAATTTGACTTTATTTGTTTCTGTATTTGCTCGGCCCCACTAGCCTTTGTGCTATAAATACTACCGAGGGTAAATAAAGGTTATTATTATTATTATTATTATTATTATTATTATTATTATTATTATTATTATTATTATTATTATTATTATTATTTACATATCTGATTGTATTTTTGCTGTAGTGTGTAGTATTGAAACGTGGTATGAAAAAGTCACTACTCCGTAGTGAGTGCGCAGAGTCTTTACGCACGAAAAGGGTGGAGACACTATCCGATACCAGACCGTTTTTGACCTTATACATCAACACTGTTATATCTTGTAGGCGCCTCAGTATTATATAGAGTAGGCAGATCGGCGCGCTCTTTCCATTCTAGGTCTACACGATATGACGTTTATCACTGACTCGAGGAGACCACGGAATTAAATACTTTCATTACATTTTCTTGTGCTTACCTCGAAATTATGGAGCGCAGACTGAGTTATTCTGGTTAAGGACTGGCGTGTTTCAACGGCGTCTAGAATTGAAAAGTAACAACCTGGCACTTGGCAAGTATTCTAAGAAACTGAAATCATGTCATGATACTTTAATTTTTACAACGTCCTTCGAGCGTCTTACGTGGCTGAAGCACGAATATAGGAGGTTAAAATGCATTGAAATTCGATGGAACAGCTTGATCCCACCAGAAAAGCAAATGGAAGTTATTAGAACGTTTCCTGTTCTCGTTTTAAAGTATTTGACCTATTTGCTTTTTGTCATCGACCAACCTAGTGCTTCTTTTCAAACACCCCTAATCAGGTCAGGTTGAACAAACTAACAACTTGGAGGCCAAGAAATTATTGCATTCGATTTAGATGAAATATTTTGTACAATTTGATTTGTTTTCCATCGTTCGCCTGCAACATTCACACATGGAGATTACGGAATTACCTCGAATTTCTCGAGCAAACACAGAGATATTCAAAACAGGGAGCGACTTTCTTCAGCGGCGTCTGGAATCGAAATGTAATATCCCGGCACTTTATGGCGCGCCCTCTGGAGCAAAATTATATTTAGAATCATGATATGCGGAAACGAAACGAAATCGTTCGAAAAGTAACGTCATAGGTCGAAATGGGTTTCGAAAAGTAATGTGATACTTGCGAAACGAGATGTGATCCTTTCGAAAGCTGGTTGCCATGGCTATGGCATGTAACTTGAACTGTTGGAAATGGCAGTCTCCATGGATGCCTGTTGCCATGGTTTAAAGTGCCGTCTTACATGACGAGGTATTTCAGATGTAACCGCTCGTTGAGGAGTTAAATTCTGTGTAAGTTCGCAAATTTCATCCTTAATCGTCACTTTCTTAGTTTTGTTGTCTTTTGCGCGTCATAAATTTTTCACCATTTATTTGCCGCTTCGACTAACGCCGTTACGCATTTCGTGCTTATGTAGTATAAGCTTAACTTGGCTTCACTTCTTACATGCACGCGATGACGCCGACAAAGATTCTCCTGTTTCTGTTGATTACTGCCATTTGTGTGGAAAGGTAAGAGTCATTCTCTTTATTGCTATTGGTTGTGCTCGGTCAATGAAGTTGAAGTTAAATAGTGACAAGACTCAACTACTTGGTTTTGGTTCGAAAGCATCACATTTCTTTCGAAAGTATCACATTACTTTTCAAAACCCATTTCGACCTATGGCGTTACTTTTCGAACGATTTCGTTTCATTTCCATATATCATGATTCTAAATATAATTTTGCTACAGATGGCGCGACTGCCTGTTTACAAAATACAAAGGGTGTTAAATGTTTTGTCACGAAATGAACGGCTACCACGAGGCGTTATTTTGAATTATGTTTTCCCGTTGCATTGACCAAACACTAATATATACATTTAGCCAAGCCTAAAAGCGGAGCTCCACGATTATTATTGTTTTTTACTGGTATTGAGCAACACAGCATGGCTTTCCTGGCGCCAATATTTTATGTTTAGAGTAGTCAACAGGAATTGACCGCGGTTCAAAAACATCAAAACATAAGAAAACAATACAGTCGACGCGTGTGTTTGTTCAAAAACAAATTTAGCAATCAAAGAATGATCAAATATTTCCATCCAACATCGTTGGACGAGCATGTTTGACGGTTTAGCCACCTAGTGCGCCATTAAATGGCTTTCCATGTTTGATCGAAATCAAACATGTTCATCCAAAATTTCGCATTACGAACAAATGTTTGATCGTTTAGCCACCCCAACAAACAAATCGTGCACAAACGGTAAAAAGCAACCAAATGAGCCACGTAACGTAAAAAATTTCAGCGGCAATAATACGCAAAAATCATTGTTTTTGGACTCACTTGGTCCCGTGTTTGGTCAAACATTGTTTTTGCGTTTAGCCACCAAACGTTATGCTTGACAAACACGATAATGGATTAAAATGTTTGATCTTTTAGCCGGGACTTAACAAACATATTTTATAGTACGTTAAGCTTAGACATAAGCTTAAATGTCGTAGAAAAGAGAAAAAGGAAAACAATCCTGATAGTTTGGATAGGTAATCGCATGGGGCCGAGTAAATGTCACTTGTGCCAGTTTTCAGAAAGCTGCTGAAATTGCCCTCGTCGCACAAAACATAAGTGATACTAATCCTTAATTTTACGCGGATTCATTGCGATTACGTGTAAATAACACAAAGGCAAACGTTTCACTTCTTAACACTGCAGAAACACAGACGCCGAAAAACATGTGCAGTCAGCCAAGCGGAGGAAAACACTTGTTCGCTTGTAAAACAACAAACAAACAATTCGACTAGCTACTTCTTTGTGTCCAAAACGAGTAGATTGTTATTTATATCCAGTCGAGACAAAAAATACAAGTTTCATTCCTGAACAAAATTAACAACTATTAAACCAAATGCTAAGCTTCAATTTATTTAAGTTACCTGTGTTGTCGAGCTTTCTACCACTTGTAAATACGCATCGATCCACTATAGTAAAAACACGCATCTACATAAATAGCAAACGGTTTGTTCAAAGAAAGAACTTCTTCCACCAAGTGTGAGCTACTCGTTCCTCCCATTAATTCCGGTGAGTTGTTAAGAACTTTCTTGGTGAGCTGCAAGATGTCGCGGTAAAGTGAAGAAGCCCTTTGTTTTTCAACCACACAATCCGGGCGCGATAGAAGTGGATCCAAAAATTGAAGAATTTCCTGCGAACAACCTTTTGCTGTTCCATATTCCAGTTGAAAATTCACCTTCCGGAGTATCTTTTAAGTAGTTCTTGATTTTTATGCCTTTTATGCAAATTAAGAGACAGAAACTGAACTTCGAAGATGATGTTGTTTTGCTCAAAATGAAGACACCAACTGAATGTGAAATCTCGAGCCGCAGAAAGCGCGCGAAAAATTAAGCCTCGTTTTGGCTCGGGTGTCTCGTTTCGGTTAAATTAACTTGACTTGAGCCTACGATCCAATCGAAAACCATTACCTGGTCAGCGGTCAACTTCAAAAAAAACAGCGAACCTCGATGAGCTCTAACTTGAGCCCGCGATATTGCCCGCGATACGTGGTAACGGTCAGCGGAAACCTTGTTTTGACAGGTGTCAATTAGCCATGACACGGATGCCCTATATCAAAGATGTACGCTGTAAACTAGGTGATCAGCTAGAGTATGGCCGCCATGTTGGATTATTATGATTATTATTAGAATATTATTAATTATTGGGCACTCCGTCGTCGTGCGTACGCGCCCACGAGGAATACCGCTAGCCATTTTTACCATGAGAAAAGCAGTTGACGGGTTTCTATAGGTATGGTGCTCCGCCGGAGCTCCGCTATGATTTGTTTACAAGTTTAGATACACTTGATTGACATGAGAGTTTCTCTTAAGTTAGTTATTAACATTGTCGTTGTATTTGAAAACAGGCTACTTGGTCCATTCTATCGTGATCAATATGGTGTATGACGTTGTATGACGCGGTAAATATAAAGCATGCCGCGGTGGTTTCAGTTTCTTAGAATGCTGAACAAGTGCCGGCTTATTACTTTTCAATTCTAGACGCCGTTAAACAAGTCGCTTCCTGTTTGGAATAACTAAGCAGTGTCAGCACCAGAAATTCGAAGTAAGTTCAAAAACATTAATCGACAGTACTTGATTCCGTGATCTGCATGTGTCAACGGCGTAGACGAACAAGGGAATAAAATGACATTGTGCAAATTATATCCCCAAAGTCGCACCAAAATAACCTGGTTCAGTTTCTTAGAATTTAGGGAAGGTCCCGGATTCTTTATGCGTCTGTCGATATTTTGAACAAGTTATGATGAAATGATTTCATTTTCTTAGAATGCTGACCAAGTGACGGGTTATCACTTTTCAATTTTTGACGCCGTTGAAGCAAGTCACTACTTGTTCAGAATAACTTAGTGTACTCATCATGACTTCCAGGTAAGCAATGTATATATTTAAGCAAGCCTGAAAGCGAAGCTCCACGATCATTATGTTCTAGTGACGTCGACCAACGTCACATGCTTTTCCTTGGGTCAATTGTCTGTCTAAAAATTGAGCAGCAGCAGCAGGTAAAACGAAGAGTTTTATGATCCAGATGAACTTTTCGATAGCAAAAGTTTGGAAAAAAAACAAAAACAACAACGAACATTATTGGGTCCAAACTATTTTAAGATGAAAGCGTGTACAAATTCAAGGCGGATAACAAACTAAAGATTCAAATGAAGAATGATCCTCGCAGTTGTGAACGCAATTTATGCAATTGCGAAAAGAAGCCTGAAAAAAATTCAGGACTTCAGCGGGGTTCGAACCCGTGACCTCGCGATTACCGGTGCGATGCTCTAATCAACTGAGCTATGAAGCCACTGACGTTGGGAGCAGGTCAATTGTGGGTTCATATGTTCCCGTGAAAGAAATGAGTGTGAATGATATATGAAATAAATCATACATGAACTGCGGAAATGAAATCAAATGAAGAATGATCAGGTCAATTGTGGGTTCATATGTTCGAACATATGAACCCACAATTGATCTGCTCCCAACGTCAGTGGCTTCATAGCTCAGTTGGTTAGAGCATCGCACCGGTAATCGCGAGGTCATTGGTATATATATATATATATATATATATATATATATATATATATATATATATATATATATATATATATATATATATATATCTAGCCGAACTTTTCAAAACCAGGCTCATGAAAATTTGAGGGGTTTTAGAACTTTCTTTATCAATACCTCGGTTTATCAAAAGGGAGACTTGCATTTAGGCCCGTTATGAGCCTACAGTCTCTATCAAAGGGAAGACGAAGAATACATGTTATTTATCTTGCAATTAGACATGAAATTGACGTGACCTCTGACATGAGAATTTTGGTGCGTTAGTCGGCCAAATCTCTCTAGAATACGCTCTTTCTGACGGCAAAGTTAGCTTTGGAATTAGCGGCATCGATTTAGGCGAAGTATAGCAGCGTTTTAAACCGAGCGTTCGTGATTGCTACGAAGAATCACAGCTAATTATTGTCGAATTTTATTTGTGTAAATTATCGCTCGATTTTGTGATCACTTCTGACACCGGAAACCAGGCATTATGACACTTTCACACTATCAAATCACTAGCTTATGATCGATAAAATTGCGAGGGCGGAAACTAGTCAAAAAAGTGTTCAAACTTACGCTTTTTGCAGACAAATTCCCAGCCATGCCTTGTGCTTTTGGGGAAACTTCATGAGGTCCCGGATGTTTACTGTCCGTGTTAGCGAGGAGCTGTTGACGACAATCTAGCCACAGCATTTTTACTAAGTCTTGAGCATGCTCCAAATTCTACACCAGTTTCTCTCTCTGAGCCTTGAAATGATCACCGACACCTACTTTCTGAGGCTAAAGACTTGTTACCTCTCAAAGCAGAGCTCTCAATATCCCTACATTTTTCCAGCAGTACCGCCCGGGTAAACAAAGTACTCGTTTAGCAAATAACTGCACAGCAGGATATTAGACGAGGCAGACACTGCACCTCGCAAGACTTTCTCCCTCACTGGACTTAATGATGTCCTAAGGAATACTCTGCTCTAGGAGGCCAACGGAAAATCAAACTCTAACGACGCCATTGCGAGCTAACTGACCGCGCGAAGACTTCAAATGCACGTTTCTTTCTTTGAGAGAGAGTGGAAACTAACTGACAAATAAAAATGGAGGGGATGGGGGGGGGGGGGGGGGGGGGGGTGGGGGGAAGTGGGGATAAGACCTTAATGCAAAGTTTAAGTCAGGGACAGTTTCTTTCTCCTCTTCTAATTATTAATGTAGCTAGCATGCCCCCCGCCCCGTCCAAAAAAGATAAAAAAGAAAAAGAGTGAGAGACATGTAATAGGAGTTAGTATGGACTCCAGTAGCCCTGTTTTGAAAACTCCAGCTATATATTTCAAGCAAATAGGTGAAATTGTAAAGAAAAAGCTTATAATCGACTTTAAACGATGTCACACGTTCAACTGAACAGTACGGAACGCAAACAGAAAAAAGGGTGCCTTTAGAAGATCAAAAATCAGACATTAAATGCTGGTTTTACTCAGCACCATGACATAAATTACTTGTTAAATAGCTAGCCTCTTCTGACATCACACACATTGTGAAAATCGTGCTTTAACGTTCGGTTTGAAGGCAATTCTTTTAATGTCAGTAGCTTTTTGGCGTTGAAAACCCCGTGATTTGGACAGGATTGGCCATAAAACTGAGAAACTGAATGTCCACATGTGTTATTACCTTGAGACATCTAGCCGAACTTTTCAAAACCAGGCTCATGAAAATTTGAGGGGTTTTAGAACTTTCTTTATCAATACCTCGGTTTATCAAAAGGGAGACTTGCATTTAGGCCCGTTATGAGCCTACAGTCTCTGTCAAAGGGAAGACGAAGAATACATGTTATTTATCTTGCAATTAGACATGAAATTGACGTGACCTCTGACATGAGAATTTTGGTGCGTTAGTCGGCCAAATCTCTCTAGAATACGCTCTTTCTGACGGCAAAGTTAGCTTTGGAATTAGCGGCATCGATTTAGGCGAAGTATAGCAGCGTTTTAAACCGAGCGTTCGTGATTGCTACGAAGAATCACAGCTAATTATTGTCGAATTTTATTTGTGTAAATTATCGCTCGATTTTGTGATCACTTCTGACACCGGAAACCAGGCATTATGACACTTTCACACTATCAAATCACTAGCTTATGATCGATAAAATTGCGAGGGCGGAAACTAGTCAAAAAAGTGTTCAAACTTACGCTTTTTGCAGACAAATTCCCAGCCATGCCTTGTGCTTTTGGGGAAACTTCATGAGGTCCCGGATGTTTACTGTCCGTGTTAGCGAGGAGCTGTTGACGACAATCTAGCCACAGCATTTTTACTAAGTCTTGAGCATGCTCCAAATTCTACACCAGTTTCTCTCTCTGAGCCTTGAAATGATCACCGACACCTACTTTCTGAGGCTAAAGACTTGTTACCTCTCAAAGCAGAGCTCTCAATATCCCTACATTTTTCCAGCAGTACCGCCCGGGTAAACAAAGTACTCGTTTAGCAAATAACTGCACAGCAGGATATTAGACGAGGCAGACACTGCACCTCGCAAGACTTTCTCCCTCACTGGACTTAATGATGTCCTAAGGAATACTCTGCTCTAGGAGGCCAACGGAAAATCAAACTCTAACGACGCCATTGCGAGCTAACTGACCGCGCGAAGACTTCAAATGCACGTTTCTTTCTTTGAGAGAGAGTGGAAACTAACTGACAAATAAAAATGGAGGGGATGGGGGGGGGGGGGGGTGGGGTGGGGGGGAAGTGGGGATAAGACCTTAATGCAAAGTTTAAGTCAGGGACAGTTTCTTTCTCCTCTTCTAATTATTAATGTAGCTAGCATGCCCCCCGCCCCGTCCAAAAAAGATAAAAAAGAAAAAGAGTGAGAGACATGTAATAGGAGTTAGTATGGACTCCAGTAGCCCTGTTTTGAAAACTCCAGCTATATATTTCAAGCAAATAGGTGAAATTGTAAAGAAAAAGCTTATAATCGACTTTAAACGATGTCACACGTTCAACTGAACAGTACGGAACGCAAACAGAAAAAAGGGTGCCTTTAGAAGATCAAAAATCAGACATTAAATGCTGGTTTTACTCAGCACCATGACATAAATTACTTGTTAAATAGCTAGCCTCTTCTGACATCACACACATTGTGAAAATCGTGCTTTAACGTTCGGTTTGAAGGCAATTCTTTTAATGTCAGTAGCTTTTTGGCGTTGAAAACCCCGTGATTTGGACAGGATTGGCCATAAAACTGAGAAACTGAATGTCCACATGTGTTATTACCTTGAGACATCTAGCCGAACTTTTCAAAACCAGGCTCATGAAAATTTGAGGGGTTTTAGAACTTTCTTTATCAATACCTCGGTTTATCAAAAGGGAGACTTGCATTTAGGCCCGTTATGAGCCTACAGTCTCTGTCAAAGGGAAGACGAAGAATACATGTTATTTATCTTGCAATTAGACATGAAATTGACGTGACCTCTGACATGAGAATTTTGGTGCGTTAGTCGGCCAAATCTCTCTAGAATACGCTCTTTCTGACGGCAAAGTTAGCTTTGGAATTAGCGGCATCGATTTAGGCGAAGTATAGCAGCGTTTTAAACCGAGCGTTCGTGATTGCTACGAAGAATCACAGCTAATTATTGTCGAATTTTATTTGTGTAAATTATCGCTCGATTTTGTGATCACTTCTGACACCGGAAACCAGGCATTATGACACTTTCACACTATCAAATCACTAGCTTATGATCGATAAAATTGCGAGGGCGGAAACTAGTCAAAAAAGTGTTCAAACTTACGCTTTTTGCAGACAAATTCCCAGCCATGCCTTGTGCTTTTGGGGAAACTTCATGAGGTCCCGGATGTTTACTGTCCGTGTTAGCGAGGAGCTGTTGACGACAATCTAGCCACAGCATTTTTACTAAGTCTTGAGCATGCTCCAAATTCTACACCAGTTTCTCTCTCTGAGCCTTGAAATGATCACCGACACCTACTTTCTGAGGCTAAAGACTTGTTACCTCTCAAAGCAGAGCTCTCAATATCCCTACATTTTTCCAGCAGTACCGCCCGGGTAAACAAAGTACTCGTTTAGCAAATAACTGCACAGCAGGATATTAGACGAGGCAGACACTGCACCTCGCAAGACTTTCTCCCTCACTGGACTTAATGATGTCCTAAGGAATACTCTGCTCTAGGAGGCCAACGGAAAATCAAACTCTAACGACGCCATTGCGAGCTAACTGACCGCGCGAAGACTTCAAATGCACGTTTCTTTCTTTGAGAGAGAGTGGAAACTAACTGACAAATAAAAATGGAGGGGATGGGGGGGGGTGGGGGTGGGGGGAAGTGGGGATAAGACCTTAATGCAAAGTTTAAGTCAGGGACAGTTTCTTTCTCCTCTTCTAATTATTAATGTAGCTAGCATGCCCCCCGCCCCGTCCAAAAAAGATAAAAAAGAAAAAGAGTGAGAGACATGTAATAGGAGTTAGTATGGACTCCAGTAGCCCTGTTTTGAAAACTCCAGCTATATATTTCAAGCAAATAGGTGAAATTGTAAAGAAAAAGCTTATAATCGACTTTAAACGATGTCACACGTTCAACTGAACAGTACGGAACGCAAACAGAAAAAAGGGTGCCTTTAGAAGATCAAAAATCAGACATTAAATGCTGGTTTTACTCAGCACCATGACATAAATTACTTGTTAAATAGCTAGCCTCTTCTGACATCACACACATTGTGAAAATCGTGCTTTAACGTTCGGTTTGAAGGCAATTCTTTTAATGTCAGTAGCTTTTTGGCGTTGAAAACCCCGTGATTTGGACAGGATTGGCCATAAAACTGAGAAACTGAATGTCCACATGTGTTATTACCTTGAGACATCTAGCCGAACTTTTCAAAACCAGGCTCATGAAAATTTGAGGGGTTTTAGAACTTTCTTTATCAATACCTCGGTTTATCAAAAGGGAGACTTGCATTTAGGCCCGTTATGAGCCTACAGTCTCTGTCAAAGGGAAGACGAAGAATACATGTTATTTATCTTGCAATTAGACATGAAATTGACGTGACCTCTGACATGAGAATTTTGGTGCGTTAGTCGGCCAAATCTCTCTAGAATACGCTCTTTCTGACGGCAAAGTTAGCTTTGGAATTAGCGGCATCGATTTAGGCGAAGTATAGCAGCGTTTTAAACCGAGCGTTCGTGATTGCTACGAAGAATCACAGCTAATTATTGTCGAATTTTATTTGTGTAAATTATCGCTCGATTTTGTGATCACTTCTGACACCGGAAACCAGGCATTATGACACTTTCACACTATCAAATCACTAGCTTATGATCGATAAAATTGCGAGGGCGGAAACTAGTCAAAAAAGTGTTCAAACTTACGCTTTTTGCAGACAAATTCCCAGCCATGCCTTGTGCTTTTGGGGAAACTTCATGAGGTCCCGGATGTTTACTGTCCGTGTTAGCGAGGAGCTGTTGACGACAATCTAGCCACAGCATTTTTACTAAGTCTTGAGCATGCTCCAAATTCTACACCAGTTTCTCTCTCTGAGCCTTGAAATGATCACCGACACCTACTTTCTGAGGCTAAAGACTTGTTACCTCTCAAAGCAGAGCTCTCAATATCCCTACATTTTTCCAGCAGTACCGCCCGGGTAAACAAAGTACTCGTTTAGCAAATAACTGCACAGCAGGATATTAGACGAGGCAGACACTGCACCTCGCAAGACTTTCTCCCTCACTGGACTTAATGATGTCCTAAGGAATACTCTGCTCTAGGAGGCCAACGGAAAATCAAACTCTAACGACGCCATTGCGAGCTAACTGACCGCGCGAAGACTTCAAATGCACGTTTCTTTCTTTGAGAGAGAGTGGAAACTAACTGACAAATAAAAATGGAGGGGATGGGGGGGGGGGGGTGGGGGTGGGGGGGAAGTGGGGATAAGACCTTAATGCAAAGTTTAAGTCAGGGACAGTTTCTTTCTCCTCTTCTAATTATTAATGTAGCTAGCATGCCCCCCGCCCCGTCCAAAAAAGATAAAAAAGAAAAAGAGTGAGAGACATGTAATAGGAGTTAGTATGGACTCCAGTAGCCCTGTTTTGAAAACTCCAGCTATATATATATATATATATATATATATATATATATATATATATATATATATATATATATAGTACAGTAAGGTAGGGAGGGGATATATTAGCAACTGATTACCTTAATTAATTAGGATCACCAGCCTATTCTCGTTTGGATGGCGATTCATTAGAAATACAAACAGACAAGACACAGAAATCAACAACTAAGTAATAAAGTGAAAATGTGGCTCAGCCAGGAATCGAACCTGGCTCTCCAGATTACCGGGTCTCCAGATTAATTTCCAGGGGGATTGGGCATCGCCGATCGACCGGGGAGTAGTGACGTGATCCTGGTTGCAGAACATGTGTGAAATTGTCTCCTCGGACCTTACCATAAAAATAAGGCCACACTGTGTATGTGTTGTACAGTAAAAATATGTGTTCCCAGTGTGGTGGTTCAGTGGCCTAATGGCTAAGGCATCCGACCGGTAATCTGGAGACCCAGGTTCCATTCCTGGTTGAGCCACATTTTCACTTAATTACTTAGTTGTTGATTTCTGTTCCCAAATTAACCTTGTCTATATATATATATATATATATATATATATATATATATATATATATATATATATATATATATATATATATATACGGGTAACGAACATATCTTCAAGTAAGCTAGAAAAATTCGGACAGCTAAGAGAAGTCAGCAGGAATTGACCCGACTCAAAAACAACAAAGCAGCAAACCATGCATTTTATCCGTATGTTTATTCGAAGATTCTTGGAGAAGGTGGAGAGAGTAAAGAGGTAGCAAACATGTCTCGTAGTAAGTTAGAAAAAATGCTTAGCAATTTTGTCATAAATGCCCACAGAAGAAGAAGAACAAGAATAATAATAATTAAACAAGATAACCCCGCCAGTGTAACAAACAGTGTAACATTAAAGGGAGTCCCGTAATTAAAATAAATATAAGAACTGCTATAAAATACTAAAAGAGGTAAAAGGTTTAAAACACAAAAAAGGAGTGCGAGCCTCATATTTTAGTCAGTTAGCAACCTTCGACACTCGGAACGCGGAGCTGCATAATAGCGCATTTTTATACAAAATTAAAATCGTTGCTTGGCTTAGCAGACGCAAACTCTTAAAGTGCCTTGACAGTTTAACTGTTACTTCCCATGTCAACTGAGGAAGCTTGTTCAATTACAGATTCTTATCAGCAAAACATTCTAGGAAACTAACATTCTAGGAAACTAACCAGCTTATTTAGCTACTAATTCCTACGTGCCTGCAAGATATATAAATAACTTCTTAAACGTTTAGCCCAAATTTTAGGCACTTGCCTCGGTAGCAATTTTAATTTACGTCACGTTTTTTCCTTCCGTGTGTGTGCGTCTTAAAAAATATATAAGCGGGCAGTGTAATTTATTAGAAGGGTACGCACATTTTGATTTTCCTGTAAGAGGTTATGCATCGAAAAATCATAAATGATTATTAAAAAATGGATTCTTTGTACACATTGCCTCGGTGACAATTTTCGTCTGGCTAAGGCCCAGGAATATGGTCGTCTGTGCTGGTCTGGTTGAGTAAATACTATTGAAGCCCGTTTGAAATGCTTAAACTTGATAGAAAAGCAAACGGAAGTTATTAAAATTCAGGCTTGTACTACTCATGGGATCAATCGAAAATTTGTCTTGATAGGATGAGATATGATTTGTTTACTCTCTGTAATAGACGAAACGATGCTTACTTTTCCATGAGCCTCTAAATGTATTCTAAACCATGTAACAGAAGCCAAGAAATGATAACATAAATGCATATCAAAATTCTGCAATGTGGTGGTGGTGGTGGTGGTGGTAACCTATATTTCAGTGTCGGAGTATTTAGCCCTCACGGACTAATTGGGGACACTATAAATAAAATACTAAAATGAATATTACAACATTAAAAAGATGGGAAAAAAACATATGATATATACAATGCAGTCTATTCAATTCCTCGGTTTGTAATATTAATTGAAAATAATTGACCATAGAATAAATATTTACAATGTACTGCGCCTAATCAATGCGAAGTTTACAACACTTACTGTAATAAATTATATACCATGCAATCTATTTTCTGCCTCGGTTTGTAATGGTAATTAAAAAATTGACAATAAAGTAAATATTTACAACGTACTGCACCTTATTCACAGCAAAGCTCATATCTGGGAAGGCATGCAAACTATCTGGCTGAGGATCTACAGCGTATTCAAAATCGCTCTTTAGACATCTTAGGTCTAGCCAGAGAGACTGTGGAGCCCCTGGATGTAAGAAGGGACAGTCACACAGCACACGCTTTTAAGGAAATCTTAGATTCGGAAGGTCTCCATCCTTGCTGTAAATTTCTAATTTCAAGACCCCAATCGTATTCCCTTAGGGCTCAACGGGTGCGAGTTCCCATTCCACGAACGAATAGGACCATGAACTCCTTCATACAGCGTGGGGCAAGACTGTTAGGAAACAAATCATATATATTTTTATTTTTATTTTATTTTATTATATTTATTTAATTATAATTTTTACTATTAATCTTTTTAATGTTTCTAATTGTAATATTCTACATTGAAAATTATTGTAAATTTGATGTAATTCTGTTTAGCCAAAATCAAATAATAAAGCCTTATATTATTATTATTATTATTATTATTATTATTAAGTTCACAACAATTACTGTGATAAGTTATATGATCTGATAAATTAAGTTTTCTGACTTTATTTAAAAAAATGGCTAAATTAGGTGCGTCTCCGATGTCTTTGCTTAGTTTAGACCACGATAAAGGTCCTACATATCTGATTGTATGTTTGCCGAAGTGTCTAGCATTGAAACGTGGTATGACAAGGTCACTACTCCGTAGTGAGTGCGCAGAGTCTTTGCGTACGAAAAGGGTGGAGACACTATCCGGTACCAGACCATTTTTGACTTTATACATCAACACTGTTATATCTTGTAGGCGCCTCAGTATTATATAGAGTAGGCAGATCGGCGCGCTCTTTCCATTCTAGGTCTACACGATATGACGTTTATCACTGACTCGAGGAGACCACGGAATTAAATACTTTCATTACATTTTCTTGTGCTTACCTCGAAATTATTGAGAGTTATTTTGGTTAAGGACAAACTAACAACTGGGAGGCCAAGAAATTATTGCATTCGATTTAGATGAAATATTTTGTACAATTTGATTTGATTTCCATCGTCCGTCTGCAACATTCACACATCGAGATTACGGAATTGCTTCGAATTTCTGAAACATACACAGAGATATTCAAAACAGGGAGCGACTTTCTTCAGCGGCGTCTAGAATTGAAACGTGATATCCCGGTACTTGGTTATTATTCCAAGAAACTGAAACCATTTGATCACACTATATTTTAACCCCGTCATAGAACGTCATATACCATATGGACAATTGGCTGAAGACATGATGAAAACTGGACATCAAAACAAAGTATGACGTGTTTATTTTAGCACGACTACCTGTTTACAAAACACACAAGGTGTTACACGTTTTGTCACGAAACCAACGGCTACCACGAGGCGTTATTTTGAATTACGTTTTCCCGTAGCATGGACCAAACACTATGATTTGTTTACAAGTTTAGATACATTTGATTGACATGAGAGTTTCTCTTAAGTTAGTTATTAACATTGTCGTTGTATTTGAAAACAGGCTACTTGGTCCATTCTATCGTGATCAATATGGTGTATGACGTTGTATGACGCGGTAAATATAAAGCATGCCGCGGTGGTTTCAGTTTCTTCGAATGCTGAACAAGTGCCGGTTTATTACTTTTCAACTGGACATGTTCTAAACGAGTGAGGGCCTGGGAATGAGTTTTAAAATTTATTGATTGGAAAAAAATTGTGCATGAAAGAGCATCTCAAAAATGGTCACCTTACCAACTTTGATGCTGTTCAGATGAATTGGAGCTGAAATAAAAGCTTTTCAAAATTGTGAAAATTAGAGCTTTTGTATGGTTTAGAGGGGCACACTTTCCGAAACAGAGACATTTGGATCGGATTTTTTAAAGATCTAAATACACGTTAACTGGCGACTTTTCGACCAAACATAGTCAAACTTGCTGAAAGTACTTATTTTGAGAGGTCCTTTTAAATGAGAATCGATTTAGTTCAATGTCATTGATTTTCAATGAAGTTTGGATTCGTTCCCAGGCCCTTACTTGTTTAGAACGTGGCCAATTCTAGATGCCGTTAAACAAGTCGCTACTAAGCAGTGTCACCATCAGAAATTCGAAGTAAGTTCAAGAACATTAATTGACAGTACTTAAGAGTGGAGGTCTGTAAATATCAACGAACAGCTTACAATTCTCAAAAAAATTCAAGCGTAGCTGTAGGTAAACTGTTACCAAAAATGTATGTTTAACATCAATTCGATATTTATTTTAGACGTACAGAGAGGATCTTGGTTTGGGGGCTCTTGGACCGGGTTTTACGGGTCTCCCACAGCACATGGGTGACAACTCGTTTTCAAATTCAAAACAGTTATATTCCGGACCACTAAGAAACCATTACAAGAAGTAGGCAATTATACACATTTTGAGTGGTTAATCTTTTACTTGGGATCAAAATTGAATATTTGGGTTATTTTTCATTATTTACATTATTTTGGGGGATTTTTTGGAAGGCAAAATTCACAACATTGAGATGCGAAAAACTTTGACTGTTACATGGCCAAGAGTTCAGAGACTTACATCACATAAAAGCGTATTCTCTGCTCTTTCTAAATCCGTTTTCAATACTATGGGCAACTAAAAAGGAAAATTTTGAGGCCGCGAAAGACAACTTGTACTTTCTTGAAATTTGAGCTTTCCTGTCACGGCATTCCGTTGCTAAAAACTCATATAAGCTCAACGGAAAATATTTTAAAAGCAAAAATGGTTTAATAATAAATTCAAACAAGCACCAAAATGTTATCAAGAATATTTGGGATAAGACACATTGAAGTGAAAAAACGTTCTCTGGTTGAAAAGATTAAAAACATAAGCTTTCCGCTATCAGTCTATAGCCTTTATCGAATGAAAAATGTAGCGCGCGAACGGAAATATATACGAAAAGGGTGCGATTCGTCTAAAACGAGGGATATAAACAGTGCATTGTGCCTGCCCACTGTAAGGCGCATTCGAAACTTCGGCTTTTCAGCTGCTGCTACAAAATACTTCACAGTGTGATTTCAGTCTCCGAGAACTGACGAAAGAAGTAAAGAAGAACTTTGTCAAAATCGGTACGTCCGTCCAGTTTATCCTCAACTTAAGCATGTAACCCATCTCTTTTCAAATATTCAAGCCCCATATCAACATATAGATTCTCCTCCCCGAGACTGTGATTAATATTTTTCTTATGACACTTGTAGGGAAAACTTGTTTAAGGATCAAGGCATTTTATCTTCCCTGTTTATATCATCTGAAAGAATTTCACATCCGAATTGAAATTGTAGTCAAGCAAGGTGAAGCAGTGGATAACGGATATATCTGCTTGAGAAGATTTATCCTTTGTTTGAACAACCGGAGACATGGCAGAAATGACGTCATGGTTTGACACTGAAAGGATTATAAGAAAAGAAATTGACTCTGTTTGTCTCTTCGTCTCCTATTACGGTGGGGATTTATTTCTTTGGATTGTTAAGGCAAACAAACCGTTAGTTTGCCGACAAAATAACGTCAGTGACAGTTTTAGGTTAAGAGATGGAGCGAATGTGGATGCATTTTTTGATAGCATATCCTTGCGAATTTTTCCTCCTTTGTCAACTCAAGAACGTTGCGAAGATCGATCACTGTTTCCTTTAGCCGCTGGTTTCTCGGAATTTTCTCGTTGCGTGGAGGAAGCTGATGATGACAATAAAGTGCCGGATCTCACCGACCTTTACAAAATGATCATTGATCCTGTGGCCGACTTACTTGACCAACCTGAGATCATCATTGTTCCTGAGGGTCCCTTGTTCAAAGTACCATTTGCAGCGTTAAAGGATGAAAATGGGAAGTATTTATCAGAGTCTTTCAGGATCCGCATTGTACCCTCCCTGACGACTCTAAAGCTTATCCAGGACAGCCCAGCAGATTACCACAGCCAGACCGGTGCACTGATAGTCAGTGATCCCGACGTTCGTGTCGTGATTTACAGGGAAAGTTATCGTAGGATTGCACCATTACCTGGTGCAAGAGAAGAAGCAGAGATGATTGGACACCTGATAGGAGTCCAGCCTCTTATTGGAGAACACGCAACTAAGCAGGCAATTCTAAGCAACATACAAGCAGTGACTCTGATCCATATTGCAGCACACGGTAACGCCGCAACAGGAGAAATCGCTCTTTCTCCTCCGCGACCTTTAAACGCTATTCCAGAAGAAAAAGATTACCTACTGACGATAACTGAAGTCGCTAAAGTTCGTCTGAGAGCCAAACTTGTTGTCCTTAGCTGCTGTCACAGTGCGAACGGAAAAATGCGATTCGCAGAAGGGATTGATGGAATCGCTCGAGCTTTCTTAGCATCCGGTGCACGTTCCGTGTTGGTATCCCTGTGGGCTATAGAGGACGAAGCAACAAAGCAGTTCATGAGTCATTTCTATGAGCACCTTGTTCATGGAGAAAGTTCCAGTGAATCTCTTCACCAGGCCATGAAGTGGATGAGAAGTAACGGCTTTTCTGAAGTGATACAATGGGCGCCTTTTATGCTGATTGGTGATGACGTGACGTTTGATTTTAGAAGGTAAAGGTAGGTACAATAGCCTATTTGTTTTCTTTGGGAAATTAATTAAGTTTCATTACTTAACTTGAAGAAAGGCACAAACAAGTTTTGTGAAGCGTTATTTTCTCGGCTACGATTAGTAGACATCAGCGATTTTATTAGGAGTCTTTTATCTGATTGAATACCGCTTGCTTGATGATGATGATGATGATGATGATGATTATGATGATGATGATGATGATGATGATGATGGTGATGATGATGATTATTATTATCGTTGTCATCACCATAAGCATTATCCTCACCATCGCCATTACACTAGGAAGTTAAATGAACACATTTGTAATTCAGTATTCTTTTCTTTTATTTTTCTTTTTTTTTTTCCTGAGAGACACTGCGGTATACCTAATACAATGTGAGGTGTTAAGGTGCTTGTTTTCTTGCCCGCGAAAAACGTTGTGAATCAGTATTCATCAACCAAATTGAAATGCCCAGCGATTAACATCTTCAAATTGCAACCGGCTCCTTGGACACTCCATCGGCAGTTTTGATTTGGTTTCATCATAATTCAATCGAAATTACAGAGAAGAATGGGTAATCACCCCGATTGCTCAGTCTCCCATTTGGTTATAGGTACTTCACTGGGATCGGAGCGAAACTGGAAAAGAGGCACTTTCCGAAGCAGAGTAACTATGCGGAGAGGTGACGCATGCGGACTGAACATGTCAATGGGGATGATTAAAAGACTTATATGAACTTGACTGGCTTGCACGCGCTTCCTTTATCAAGGTCTACTGTTATTCTTGTCAGTTTTTCTGTCTTGGACTTTGAATAATATTAAACAACAACAATAGCTTGCATCTGCTTGCAGATGTAAGCGAATTGATCCACATATCCCCCGTATTTTCTCCAAACGCCGCTTCTCTAGCATCAAATCATCTTTTTTTTTGCCGAGCCTGTTTTTATTTATTTATTTATTTATTTATTTCTGAGCCTAAGAAACACATTTTCCTTCCAGATACCGGTTGGAAGACTCGTGGTAAGCGAGGTCATACATATAAAGTAAGTTCTTATGTGTGACCAAGAGAAAATTATCTTAGTGTGACACATGTCCTGCTCAATCTGCAAAGCTCAATGTGTTGCCATGATAAGTGTGCATAAATGATAAAAAAAATAATAATAATAAAAAATTGGAGACTTGGACAAAGTGTAAATAATGCACATGTCATCGGCTTCCCCGTGAGGTTGACCCCTGGGCTAACCAGGAGGGTTGTAAAATCAGTCTAGCAAAGTTGGGGAATTTCCCCAGGTGTTCGTGAAATCTCTCATAACAAAGTCCCCTGGGTGAGGTGTCTCTCAAAAAAAATTCCCCTGACATCCTTTACAAAGTTGTGAATCTCCCACCCCCTAGTCTTTGATCGTAAAACAATGTCAAGATTTTCCCCTACCCTCGCGGAAGAAATCCCATCCATCTCCTTGTATTCGCCCACATATCTCCCTGGTTGGCCCGGGGCTCCACCCCAAGGGGAAGCCGATGACATGTGCATAATGAAGAATTAGTTCTCATTCAAGTGTCAAGTTCCCAAGTCAATATCTGGAAGTTCCTGGGTTCGACTCCCGCTGGGGACTCAGAAAATTATTTTTCTGATAAATTCTTCAGAACGATTCTTAATTATTTGCACTTTGTCGAAGTCTCTATTCCATGTATCATATATTCATATTTTCCCTGTAAGCAGTCAGGTATCGTGCTGTCAGCACGATACAATACCCCGCCCGGTCCCATGCTATCCCCTGTGTCACTTCATAGCAAGTTGCGATATATGGAACTAAGAGTATGCTAGAGCCATGGGAAGACAAACTGACTACGGATGTCGTTACGTTTTTGTCGGCTTATTGATTTAACAGATTTTGTTCATTTAAATGTATTATTATCATTGTATTTTGGCTTTGCAATGAATTTATTACAGGTAACTGCAACTCGGCCATAAAGCTGAATTGTTCATTTCAGTTCTAGTATTTATCACCGTCCTGAAAAAGTGTTTTGTTAATATCAAAAAATAAGAAGTATTAAGTTTAAGTATTTAAGTTTTAGATATAACAGTGCAATCGTCAAGAATTTTGTATCCGTGCAATTTCTCTGCCCTCCAAGGTCTTATCTCCAGAGGAGGTGTCTTTGTAATTCACAAAAACATGTAATTTCAGCTAGAATTGCATTTCCCATTGTCCATATACAGTAAAAATTAATCTTTATTTATCCGAACAGTGTGACGGGTAGTAAGGTCTTTGTGTTAGACGATTTTTTTTAAATAGATAAATAACATTTATTTACATCGAAGTACAAAACATCACATTACTAACAGACTACTACAGAACTACTTAACATACATGTATTCAGAAAGCTATGAACATAAAACGGTCATTATCTCAATTTCTCAGCTAAATTATTAATCTATGCTGTGCATGCATGGCTTCCCTTAAGACCTTTATATTAAACTCTTGTTAGTTTTATTTTTATGTTTTTCCTTTTTTTTTCTTGGAGGGGGGGGGGGGGGGGTTAAGATTCAAAAGGTACTAAAGATGATAGAAAACTAGGAAATCTTTTTATTTTTGGGAGTACTTCCTTTGTTTTGCAAGACCATATATGATATCTGGCAACAAGGAAGTAAAAGTATTACTTTGCGTTGGATAGGATGTCCGACCTCAGGCCAATCATTGTGGGTGTGTTCCTTTCGGAGAATCCAAATCTAAAAATGGATTTGCGTTCCTTTCGGTAAATCCAAATCGGGATTTTGAATCTAATGAATCCTTTCTGGGAAAAGATTCATTAGATTTGAAATCCGCGATTCTAAATCCAGATTTTCGGATTTGTGATCCGTTGCGTTCCTTTGGCATTGGATTTCAAATTAATCTTATTGAGCAGCGGTTTTTTGTCGATAGTGCGTTCCGTGACGGTCACCTTTGCCGCCGCCATTGCTTTTTCTTCGCGATGTGGAACAGCGTTCCAGGAAAGTATCCGTTTATTTTCATTTCCGCAGTGTCAAATATTTCTGAAATGTGCAAATAAGAGCGTTTAGACGTGCATTCTATCATAAAAGCAATAGTATTACCTGCCTGCGTAATTTAATTACTGATTCATAGCAAACGAAATTGGCTCGTGTTGTTACTGTGTTCAAGTCTGGTGACAAAAGTTTACTTTCTAATTACAGACCTGTTTCAGCCCTACCAATTTTCTCGAAGTTCTTAGAAAAGGTTGTGTACAGTCGTTTATTCAAATATTCAGAAAAGTATGAAAATGCGAGGTTGCCATAGTTGCAAATCCTTTTTAGGATTTTGCGTTCCATTCGGTCGCAAAATCTGGTGAATCTCGGATCAAAAATCCATTTTTGGATTCGCCGAAAGGAACACACCCTATGTCGGGAGTGAAGATGTTGGATTTTAGTTTTATTTGGTTTTCGGCCAACCATTTCATAAAGCCCAAAAACAAGACGTCTCGCTACACGACCAAAATAAATGAAAAAGGGACTCTTTCTGTGTTTTGCAGAAGGTACACATATCATTTTCTCGAATGCCTACTTTATTTAGAAAATCATTTGTCGCTAAACGCCTGTGAAGTAGTTTAAACTGGAAAATAATTAGTTTGGTAGCTTAAGTGCTGCAGAAAGGGAGTTTGTAAGCCATCTCCCAATCAATTATTTTGGAGCACTGAAGGTTGCAGTCGACACACACCACACACACACTCTTGGCTTTTCTTAGAGCTGCTCTGTTTAGCGCTGACTAACTTTTTGTATACCAATCTATTCGATTTAGGAGCTTTTATGAAGTTTTCTACAAAAGTGCTGAAATTTCTGCTTTTTTCATTTTGGTTTTGTATGGCAATCCTTAACACTTTTATGCACGATACCACACCGTGATAAACAAGAAAATTGGTTTTGACGTCGAAGCGTTTCTTCAATCAGTGAAAGATAGCAAATTATCTGCGTCTTTCATTAAATGCCTGACGTTTTGTATTCCTTTGGAATACCATGATTTGTAGTAAATAGGCCTATTGCCAATTCTCGCAAGTGAATTTTTCCAAAGAGGAGAGCAAATTTTCGGTAGAAATTATGTCATCGTCATAACTGATTTCTGACCAATATCCATTTGCCATGATTATCATTGTCCAAATAATTTTTACCCAGGTTGATTTGAGTGCTTTATTAAAAGATTTAATGTCGATTATCCTTAAACCTCCATTTTTATAATCACTGATCATTACATCTCGCTTAATTGTGTCCCCTCTTCCACTCCAGAGAAATTCGTAGAACATGTTGTTAATCTCATCTAAAGCTGAATGGTTTGTTGGCAATGGTGATAGAATATAAACAAGCTGAGAGGCGATTAAACTTTTTAATACAACGATTTTTCCTAACAGGCTTAGACGACGGTATTCCCAGCAGCTTAAGCAGTTTCTAACCTTTGTTAACTTTTCGTTGTAGGTTGCTTTCATGCTAACCATGGAATCGGTCGAAATCCAGACACCTATGCCCTTAAGTTTGTATGTAACCCATTTGAAATCTTTCGGGACATAATTTCACGTCCAGCGCAAGCCCCAATCCAGAGAATTTCTGTTTTCTTGTTCTTAAGCCGCAAACCAGATATCGCACCGAAAAGCTCTAGGTCGAGTAAGGCAGATGTAAAGGATTTTTTGAGCCATCTAAAATCAAAGTAGTATCGTCAGCATATTGACAAATCTTGATTTCATTTCCACACACAGTGATCCATCGAATGATCTGTTTTAAAGCCCGCCGAGATGTCCGTGTGCGTGACGTTACACATTAGACTCTAACTCACTAAGAAAAAATCTAATCGACAATGGATTTCAGCTTTCCTTCTACGCCATGTGTATCTTAGGATGTCAGGGTTAGATACCCTCCATGCATCAACCAAATCGAATTTTGTAGCGTACTCGTTGATTACATAAACTGCTTTTGTGTGGGGTTTGGCAAGACCACCTTTCCTGTCCTTTTCTAGATTAAGTACTAAATTGAAATCTCCACCTAAAATTATATGGTCACAATGAAAATCTTGTAAGTGGCTGAAGAAAACCTCAAAAAAGGCTGGGTCGTCATCATTTGGTGCGTAGATTGTGGCCAGAGTGAAAAACTTTTCATTTGTTTTAATATCACAAATAATAAATCTGCCCTTGGGATCCGAATACGATCTTTCACGATCTTTCAAGCTGAAAGGCGAAATTGTTGTTAAAGAGAATTGCTACTCCACCACTGGCGCTAGAGCAGCAGCTAAACAAAGTTTTATAGCCCCATTCAGATGACCAAATTGTATTTTTGTTTTCACAACAGTGTGTTTCTTGCAGCAGATAAATTGAAAACTTTTTGCTCTTAGCCAATTAATTGTTTCCCTTCTTTTCAGTCTCTCTCCTAAACCCCGAACATTAAGTGAACATATTTTAAGATCCATTACCATTCTGAATAAAAACTTTGCATTTAAAAGAGCTAAGATCGGTCGAGTCAGAGCTGATGAAATTGAACTAGATCTCGTATTTTAGCTTACGAACTACACGTATAGACAAATAACACCAAAACATTAACATATAAAGAAACCTTATTGTTAGACTAAGGTCCCAGCAGCGTTCGTAGGTTTTAACGACCATCTTGAACTTGACAGGATTTCTATTGCCAATCTTGGAAATAGCTATTGATTTGAACTTCTTTTGACTGTAAAAGATTTGCATAGAAAGATTTCATTATTTCAGCGGCGAAAAGAAAACATAGCAATGAAAACGTAAAGCTTGAGGGATGTGGCTGGAGTGACAAGGATACTTCACAAATTAATGTGATCAAGTAAGCTGAAGCCACTCAAAAGGGACTAAGGCCACAAGGTAGCGGGCATTACCCCTTAAATCTACCAAAGCAAAGATTGAGCCCAAGAGTTAGGAGCCATTGACAGCTGTTTCGGTTGTATAAGAAAGTTTATTGACAGATAAAAACACATTAAAAGACAAACAAAGAGAAAACTAAGGCATGCGCAATATTCAAAGGTACATCAAACAGTCAACGTATATCCGGAGTAGGCGATCAGATACCTAAATAAAGTCGAACAAACACAACAGAAAGCAAAATAATCCCAAAATACCAAAAGAAAGCACAAAAGAAAGTCCAATGTTCAATATAATTCGCTTACTTAAAAGTTCATCTCTTAGAAGTAAATGCCCTAAGCTCCTCAATCCGCTCCAAATGAGCAAGTCTCTGGTCAGCTAATTGATTTAGATGAAACACATAATCCTCGGAGCAAAAAGGGAGATTTTAAGGGATACGCTGAAGGAGCTTTTCAGTAATAACATGACCATAGCGCTCAAGTGTACGACGGAGGCGAACATCCTTAGTCGCGGCAGCTTTTAACTTGATAAAAATAGGCGAAGGACTAGAAACAGGAACAGCAGCTGAAGTTACACCAGTGTGAGGATCAGCATCAGGAGTATCAATGGGAACATCAGCAAAAGACACGGAAGGTTTACGAATAGGCCTAGGCACAGCAGAAGACTGATCAACGGGCGAATCAACGACGACAGGAGGATCAGCAGGAAGACGCAAGGGAGGAGGAGGTTCAGCCTCAGCAATAACCTCCTCATCCGCAGAAGCCATGTCGGACTCATCAGGAGACTCGTCACCAGAAGGAACAAAGTCTGGACTGTTATCAGGTACTTTCTCAGGTACCACGTCAGAAACAAGCACTTCGGTACGTTCGTCAGCAGGAACAAGATCAAACGTACGGGTAGAACCCAAAGCCTGCGTGCACTCTCTGGACTTGTGGCCAGGCTGACGGCAGCGCCGACACAAGCCAGAGAGTGAACAGTTACGGTTGCGATGGCCAACGTTGTTGCAGATGGTACATTGGGCCGGGTGACGCGCATACCACACCCGGCAGTCAAAACCCGAAACACGAACGGTAGACGGGATTTCTTGCGTTAGAGATATCCTGACAACACAGTTCCCATCAAGTAGGGCCGGGAAAGCGGCGTGCGAAGATCTCTGAACTGCGTGGACCTCGCCAAATGGCGAAAAGAACTGCTTAACTGTATCGTCTGAAACTTCAGCAGGACAGTCTCGCAAGTATACAATGCGCGACCTAGTGCGTGCGCTGACGACCCGCAGAGGAGTGTCACCGTACGTGATACCACGGAGGACCAGGTGATCACAGTCTGCAACGCGTTTAAAGGTGAGACGAACGGCACCATTCCTTACGAACTGAACAGCAGCAAGTTTTTCAGGTGGGACGACCTCTAACAATTGTGGTAACACCACAGACGAACCAACCGACTTATAGATCTCCTCAGGAAACAGCAAGATCGCACTATTCGGGCACTGCATAATTTTGGGCGGGCACTATGCCGTTCCACTCCCGGCAAGTACTTAGGACAAGTGCCCAAAAAAACAAGCAAAAAAATGCTAATTGGACGTCAGCCAGCTGTTTTGGCCTTGCTAGGCCTCATCAGCATGGCATAGCTAATGCTCAGGCTCAAGTACCCACATATCAATAAAACAAGCAATGAAAACGTAAGGCTTGTCGGTTGTGGTTGGAGTGACAAGGATACTTCACAAATTAATGTGATCAAGTGAGCTGAGGCCACGCAAAAGGCGCTTGGGCCACAAGGTAGCGGGCATTACCCCTTAAATCTACCAAAGCAAAGATTGAGCCTAAGAGTTAGCAGCCATGGACAGCCATGGACAGCTGTTTCGGAAAATAAAACATAGGCTTACCAGTAAATAATACTAGGTTTGAGGTTGCTTAAGATACGCGGGTATACTTTTAAAGTCATATCTTTCATTGTTTATGAACAAAAATCGACCTTTCACTTTGGCATCGCTTAGACCATGTTCCTCGCGGGCTTTCATCATAGCTTTAATCAATACCTTCCGTTCCTCCTGGACAGCCCTCGCATAATCCTCTGTGATGTATGTATTAACATGTGTAATAGATTCCTTAAGATCACCTCTTACCGACCAGACTTTGTCTCGGTCTTCCCGGCAGACAAATCTTGCAATAATTGGTCTGCGTCTGCCATGAATCTTCTTGCCAATTCGATGGACCACATGAAATCTAATTTTAGTAGTATCAACTCCAAGCTCTTTCTCTAAGATATTATACATTACCGCTTTGCAGTCCTCGTGTTCCTTCTCCTCGATGTTATTGAAGCGTAGGTTCTCGCGACGCGTATACTGTTCCAGAGTTATATTATTTTCAATTTCTTGTTTTAATCTCCCTTCTAAGTGAACAATCTTCTCGTTTAAGGCGAGCATTTCTTTCGAATGTTCCTTCGTCTCCATTTCAAAATGCTCTTTGAGGTCTTCAACTTCACCCTGAGTGTAGGTCAAGCTTTTCTCGATGTCTTTGATAGACTATTTTACTGCGTCTATTTCAGTTTTAAATTCAAATCTTAATTTGTCTAAGTCAGTGTGTAGTTTGATAAATCGTTCTGAGACTACTTTCCTTAGACTATCCAGTGAGTTTTTCAATTCGTTGTACAAGTTGTGTTCACCACTGTTTGCCGAAGCGGCCATGACTTTATCCACGTTTCTTGCGCTTTCTTCCGCCCATAAAGGGCATAAAAGTGAAGCTAAATGCGCTACTACCTTATGGCACAATCTTTTTTTAGTCAAATGCTAATTCTATTAAAGATTTGGCCAAGAAATCCACATTTTGCCGGACCGTCAATCGAAGCGTGTGCACGCCATGGCGGTCACCCCAGTCTCCCTATTAGACGATGATTGCGGGTAGCAATAAATCGAAGTAGGTTTTAGTTTTAATGGATCCTTTGCAGCTGGTCAGTCACGTGGGGCAAGCAACGCACCTTGACATGACAAATTCTTTGTTTGTCTTGTCCCAGTGCGTTGCTTGCTCTCCAGCATGGCGTTTTATTTTTACCACTTGACTGACCAGCTGCAAAGGGCCTATTGGACATTTGATATCTTCAGCCGATGGTCCGCCTAAAGGTTGTCAAACGAAGTTTGCATTCACAGTGATTCAGGGACCCATGGCATTCATTTATTTCATTCCCAGAGCCCTTCGACTGTAAAATCAAGATTGCATATCAACCGAAGAGGAAAACAGTTGAAAGTTGAAAACAGCTGACAGCACGATACTTAGACTTATACCTGCAATACTAACACTACTTACAATGTGCTACTTACACTTTTTACAATACTAACACTACATACGATACGATACTTACACTACGATACGACAGAAAACCAATTGAGATATAGAATATTTACACTTATTGCATCACGATTCTCATTAACAAGAAGCTCCTTCATTGTCAGACAGATTTATGACGAAGGAGTGATGAGACTTTTTTGTTTTGTTTGGTTGTTTTTTTTTTCCTCGATAATGTGCGGACCTCAGCTTTCGCGGCTAAAAAAAAGGTCTAAAGTAAATATACTCGGGAAAAGGTTGCCTCAAGCAATTCGTGGAGACAGACACTCCTAGTCATGGGGTCCTGCATGATTACAAATCCTTTTTGAGTAGTGTTTGTGGCGTAGCTGCGTATAAATTAATAATTCACTGTGCAAAAGTAAAAAGTAAAGTAAAGTAACTTAAATTAAGCTTCCGACGTACAAGGTGGGGATAGGTGGCATTTTTCATTTTGGTCAACTGACCTCTTTATGTTGTGGGGAACATAAAAGAGTTATATTCTCATAACAGAATAACCACCTTACTTTTGTACCACGGCAATAGAGTGAATTGTTTGCACGTCCGAAGGTCAAAACGTTAAATACGTATAACCAAACACTGCTTTTTCCGAAAGTGATATTAGGCTACTAATATGATTATCAGGTAACTATCTCCCGCTTGAAACGAAGTTTAGGCATTTTAGCAATCAATGTTTGGGGCACACAGCTCTCAATTTTCGCCCTTGGTCGCATTAACCGAAGCTTGCATTTAAAAAACTCCTTTCATTAACATCAACATCACTCTTACCCAGCGGATAGCATCCTGGGAAGGCGGGGGTGAGGTAGAGGAGGGGTGATACTTGACCCATGATTGGGTAATGAAGTGTCGCTGATTTTAAACCCTGACCCTGTATAGGATAAAAATAACCTCAAATGCCTACACCATGTAGGACAACGCGAGCTATTTTAAGACCCTACTAAGGACAACATCCACACTTCCCTGTTTCGCAATAGCGATAATAGCGAGGAAAATAATCTGACGTTGACTGATGACCTGCTTAATAAATTCAGATAAGGTCTTTGATTTCGGATTGCTAAACAACTGAGGACACTCTTGCTGCCATACCTTATCTAGGATGGGTCCAGAACCTGATTAGTACAGACTCGATTGAAATAATATGCCCTGTCCTTAGAAACCTGCTGTTTTTCCAGGTTCTTGGGAAAGAACTGTTATTGGAAGCCAGATAGTGGTCATTGTTCCAGCGAATTCTGATTGGTTTGTATCTAAAACAGATTTCATAAGGTATGCATGCATTATGCCGCCTAAATTTAGCGGGGCTTTCCAGTGAAAACAGATCAAAACATGAAATATTTACTATGTTTTTCATCCATCGCAACGTTGAGAGACAGAAACCTTGTGCAAGGCCACGGAGAATTTCATATGTCGAAGATCAGCTTGCATTTGTAAAAAGTGTCTCAGAAAACTACAGAAGCGACTTGGCACGAAGAGGACGTTTTTCTAAGATTACCGTCACAAATGTTTCAAAGCCTCAGAAGAATCGGTTTCGTCTATGCCAAAGATCATGACTTCTCGTTAACTAGGCTTCAACACAGCTGATTCCCAACATTTCTTCTGTTAGGCCTGAGATCAATGAGCGAGTAGCTGAAGATTCTGAAACTGTGAACATAAGACTGCAGTGCAAGGTTCAGTGGCCGAGCAAGACTAAAACCGGTGAACACGCTGACTGTCGAGCTGGAATTGAAAAGCTTGGGAAAAATGCAGTGTTGGGGTACATACGGCTAGATAGCCACAGCGGCGGACAAGGTTTCATTGTTTATGCGAAATTTAAAACCGAGCAGTGGGATATTGGAACACGATTAGCGACGTTGTTTCAAGACCTCTCTTTTTCGCGTGCAGCAAAGTAGGCTATGTCCATGACAGATTGGAAAATAACGATACCCTATCCAGCCGCATGTCCTCGTTCGAGCCACACACGGGAGTACCCCGTCAGGGGTAGAACGACTCTCCTTCTCCTGCTACATCATCAGAGACAACAAAAAAATGGATCGCCGTAATATATACGTCTCCATCTATTTCTTGAATTTCAGTTTCATTCCTAACAAAACTCTGTTAGAGCTTAGTGATGTTGATGCACTCACTACCAACAGGCTTTTCTGTGAATAGCTGCTGGCTATAAAAGACGCAGAAATCACTTGAAAGACATGGCGTACAAAACCGTCCATGGTCCTGGACGCCATATGCTGAATACTATGATTCATAATCTTCGCTTTGAAAAGAGGTGGAAGGACCAGGTTAAAAAAAATTGTCGCGCCATGGTGCGCGCAAAATTGGGGAACTTTCCAAGACATTAAAATGACTGCAGTGAATGCCGGGTAGCTTAATTGTTGTAAACAAAATGTTTCCTGTGCCAAAATGTGGTCGTCTTCTAGGCAGCTGTAAAAAAAATTGCATTAGCCGACCAGAACTGAACACCCTTTCCTGATCAGGTGGAAGCGTTTAGAAACCCAGTGAAACACGAGGTCAAAACTACATGTGTCTCAACGGATTTGAAATTCACGTGGAAAATGTTTGTGAATTTACATATTCATAAACCAACACAACAAGAAATTTAACAAACTAGCTCTTACGAATGACTGTTCTTGCAGTCAATACATTCCAAAAACATTATTTAACATTATATCTCATTATTAACCTACATTGTGTAGATTCCTCACTTGTTCCCCAAAATAAAATGGACCCACCTTTTGTCTGTTGAATCCAAAGTTTAGTTTATTTTATTGTTGTTTTCACTATTTGCAAACATTTCATATATTGAAGTACATTACATAGCTATTACCTATAGTCAGCAAACTAAATTACACAAGTGATAAAAAGCAAATGTGCGCAGTGACCAAAGTAGCTTAGGCTTTCGAGTTGGTTACTGCCACGGACAATTAACTTACATGTACGTAGATATTTAAAGAACAAAGAAGGTAAAAGTGCAATAGGCTATATAAATGATACATATATTACATAATGGGAAAAAATGCAGTGGTTAATATTACTTAATAATGATGATGATAATAATAATAATAATAATAATAATAATAATAAAAGTAATAGGCTATAGGCAGACTACACTTAAGAAACAAATTGAGTATTTAGAAGGTACAGTGTGCATTGTTTATAAAAATGGTTGTAAGATAGCCTTTTTAATTCTAAGGGGATAGACTCCCAGATCTTTGATGCTACAAAAGAAAACGTAGTTGCACAATAATTGTTACTTATACTTGTTCTACAAATATTTAAATTGGCCGCAAATCTGGTATTATAGCTATGGATCTCAGAAGCTAGTGTAAGAGTTCCAGAAAATATTGCTGGGATGCTAATTTAAATTTGTAGATGTTCTCGAGTGTAAGGATTTGCAAAAGATTGAAATAGGAAATAGCACTAGCCCTGCTATGAGCAAAGAATATGCTACGTACGCATTTATTCTGCTTTGTTTTGACCTTTTGTAACCTTGCTTTGCAAGCACTACCCCCAACTTGTAATACCATAAGTTAGATATGGATAAATAAATAAGTAACACAGCTGTTTTAGAGTATGGACATCCACATAATATCGTAATTTATTAATAATTCCTACATTTTTCATTAGTTTATTGTTAATATGCTGGATTTGGGGTCCCCAAAGTAAATTTTGATCAATAAATACACCTAAATATTTTATTTGATTTTTACGCTCAATTTCAGGTATATGTATATTTCCGCCAATTCTTAAGGATGAAATTACCATATAGTTTGTCTTGGTTAGGTTAATGGGTAGTTTGTTAGTGGTACAATACTTAAAAACTAGTTTCAATATTTCATTCATAACAGACTCAAGGTGTTGCAAGTTAGCACTTGTCTAGAACATATTTGTATCTTCAGCGAAGATTCCAAAGGATAACTTATTAGAGCAGTTTGGCAAGTCATTAATATAAAGCAGAAACAATAGTGGACCCACGGTTGATCCTTGTGGTATTCCACAAGTAATAGTTTCACAACTGGATTTGCTATTACCAATCTTGACAAATGGAGTCCGATTGTGTAGATAGTGTAGATAGGAGGATTCAATCCATGGTCGTCAAGGTTCTTTTTATTCGGGCATCAATATACACCAAACACAATTTGCTGCATCTTCTGTGGACGGCTTTGTCACTTCTTTAACCAAATTTCGTCCTCCAATAGTTTAGGCTTAAAGCATTTATCTAAACTACAGGCACATCCGAGGACTAGACTTCGTGAAGATCGTAATCTTTGGTTCCAAGGTTGGCACTTTAACCCCCGCACTCCTTTCTATTCCAAAAAAAAAAAGTGAAGCCGTCCATTTGTTTTTGTAGGGGGTCGACTTTGGTACATCTTTCGCTATACAAAGCTCTTCTTCTTGGTTTGTCTTTGCTGCCCTGGATCTATCAGCCATGGCCGCATGTCTAAGCAAAGATTTCGCCTCAATAAAACGACCACTTCACGAAGCGCGAGATATACAATCAAGAATTGAACTGTTGTGAAAAACAAACACCTAACGAGTTGCTCTCAGATAGCTATGGCGAAGCCAACAATTAACCAGGCAAGTAGGTGACGTGATCGAATTCCAGTGTAAGAAATTTAGCATACAAATAACTGTTTGAACAGGCACCGCTAATTAGACTGACAATTTTCTTACTGTTTTTATTACAGAAGTAATAAAAAAACTCGAGTTCGGTGTTTCATTGGGTTTATAAATACGCTGTTACGGTGATATGCAGCAGCCGTAGTAGAATTTTCTTACCATTTGTCAACAGACAGGCAATAGGGGAATCCTTGTTTACAATATTTGCCTCATTTGCATGAACAATTCAGTTTCTGATGGAGCTACAAATAAATCAGTCCTGAATATTGAAAGGTCATAGTATAAATAACTCTTCCAATGAATATGAGCCTCATGTATTGAACACTTTTTGTGCAAAGCGGGTTTAAAAACTCAAAAGTTTGCAAAGAATGGATGAGCTCCTTAGTGCTTTTGCCACCCAGAAATTTTGCAGTTAAAAATTTAACTATATATTAAATTTCACTAGCTCTTTAGCTGCCTGGAGTCAAAACACATCTAACATGTTTCCTTGTGTAAGCAAAGCTGTATGCAAATGAGCAAACATGTAAACAATGACGTAAGCATGAATCCCCCTATACCATCAACACAATAAAAAAGGTGGACTTTGCACCAAAGGTACCGTAACTTGACGAGATGTCTTCCGCCTTTTGGTTATTTACTTGTCAACAGCGATGTTATCTTGCGTCATCGGCTATAAATGCGAGTCAATCAGATTTTACCGGAGATTCATGTGGCTTGCGGGGGCTAACTTTTCAGTGGGAATCATTGAAGAAAGAATTCAGTGAAAAAAATCGGTGGAACGTCAGAATCCTTTGAAGTACAAAAAATACAATATATGGCATTTAATCCATAGCTCGCATTATTTTGAACAAAAACCCCAGCAAAAATGATGAAAAATGATGAACAAAATGATGATTTCACGGCATCATGCAGCTCACCAAAAAGGGTCACAGAACAATTTACAATTAATTGGAGGAACGAGTAGCTCAAACTTGGAGGACGAAGTTCTTTCTTTGGACAATCCGTTTGCTATGTTTACCGATGCGTGTTTTTAAGTGGATGTGTTTTTTCGAGTTATGGAAACCTCTACAACGACAGGTGAATTAAATAAATTTCAGCTTTGAACATTTGGTTTAATTGTTGCTACTTTTGTTCAGGACTGAAACTCGTATTTATCTCTCGACTGGATGTAAATAGTAATCATCTACACTCGTTTTGGACGCAAATTAAGAAATTAGCTTAAGCTTAGTTGGACTGTTTTTTTTCGTTTGCTTTGCGAGCGAATGAGTGATTTTACTCCACTCGGCTGACTGTCTTTCAACGTGCCTTAGCAATGTTAAGAAAATTTTGCCACGTAATTAATTAATTAATTTAACACGTAATTAAAATGAGTCCTCGTAAACCACTTGTGTTTTCTGAAGTTGCTGAAATTGCCCTCGTCGCTGCGTGACTCCGACAATTTCGGCAACTTCTGAAAACACGCTTGACTTTTAATGCTGTTATTTGTGGTGTTACTCGCAGAGACATCTTCCAAATCCATTGAGGCTAACCGCTCGTTTTCATACACATTTTCTAGGGCGTGCAAAATAAAAACCGAGGGAAAAATTGAGATTTTCATTTGGGTCTATGGCGTGACACCGTAGCTGCCCGTGCATCTGTACTCTCATAAGGTACGCTGTTTTAACCAATCGGAGAGTGCGTTATATCGAAACTTTATTATATATATATATATATATATATATATATATATATATATATATATATATATATATATATATAGACAAGGTTAATTTGGGAACAGAAATCAACAACTAAGTAATTAAGTGAAAATGTGCATCTGTACTCTCATAAGGTACGCTGTTTTAACCAATCGGAGAGTGCGTTATATCGAAACTTTATTATATATATATATATATATATATATATATATATATATATATATAGACAAGGTTAATTTGGGAACAGAAATCAACAACTAAGTAATTAAGTGAAAATGTGCATCTGTACTCTCATAAGGTACGCTGTTTTAACCAATCGGAGAGTGCGTTATATCGAAACTTTATTATATATATATATATATATATATATATATATATATATATATATATATATATATATATAGACAAGGTTAATTTGGGAACAGAAATCAACAACTAAGTAATTAAGTGAAAATGTGGCTCAGCCAGGAATCGAACCTGGGTCTCCAGATTACCGGTCGGATGCCTTAACCACTAGGCATCCGACCGGTAATCTGGAGACCCAGGTTCGATTCCTGGCTGAGCCACATTTTCACTTAATTACTTAGTTGTTGATTTCTGTTTCCAAATTAACCTTGTCTGTTTGTATTTCTCAGAAATCCCTAATGAATCGCCATCCAAACGGGAATAGGCTGGTGATCCTAAGTAATTAAGGCAATCAGTTGCTAATATATCCCCTCCCTACCTTACTGTACTATATATAGATCATCGCAGTTATGAACACTACTTAAGCAGTAGTGAAAATAGCTTTGTTATTATATATATATATATATATATATATATATATATATATATATATATATATATACACACACACACTTGGGAATTCTTAAGAACACCCGAAAAGTGAAATATGCACAAGCCTACGGCCAGTGTCTTGCCAGACAATTCCTTCGCCAGACAATTCCTTCGTTTTCTTAAAAAGAAATCGCTTTTTTTTTTACTCGACAAGAGCACAGCGTGTATTTTTCCTGAAGTACGCACCAAAGAACATACAAAGAACGTAGAATGCAAGAGTCCCCAGGGTCAAGAGTCCCACTCTGGGGTCAAAGTCAGCTTCCCAGGCAACATCTTACATATAATGGGTCGAAAATGCCTTTTTGCGAGTTTTCCAAGGGAGTTTTAACACAAATAAAGGCAAAGGAGCGAAGGGCTAGCCTCCTTCTCAGACGTCTTTGGGCTCGTCACGCGTTCCTTGCCCATGAACGTCTGCTGAACTGAACTGCCACATCCGTTCGTCGGCGGTTAGCCTTTGTTTTTAAGAAACCAATAACGAGCTGCGTAAGAATGGAAATAGACACCCGATTCACGTGCATCGTCTGTGAAAATAATCCAGGGGTCGAAGTCCTACTTTCCATAAATTGGAAAACTAACTATGATTGCTTAACCGCCGCGAACGGAAGTGGTAGTTCAATTCAGCAGACGTTCGTGGGCAAGGAACGCGTGGCGAGCCCAAAGACGTCTGCGAAGGAGGCTAGTAAAGGGCGGAATGTCTCCTGTTAAGACTGGAAAGTTACTGCAGTAAAACTGTCATTGCCCAAATGCTCATGCTAATAAACTGTTAAAACGCGCGCCTGAAGGACAACAACATCCGTCGTTCATGTGCTGCTAAGATGGTAAGAAGGTTGAAATAGGCTACGAGAGCTAAGGACTGGAGTATGAGATGACGAACACGTTTCCTTGGATAAAACGTAGCTACTAAATTCAAATATATAATAACTAGAGGCACTATTTTCCAACAAGAGCTAAGGGCTGGAGTATGAGATGACGAACATATTTCCTTGGATAAAACGCAGTAACTAAATTCAAATATATAATAACTAGAGGCACTATTTTCCAATGAATATTTTTCTAGAATTCAAAGTGGTAAAGCACGACTGAACGCGCCTGTATAAATACGTTGTCTTACTACACCTGCATGGGCGAAAGTATTGGCTATACCACATACCTTGATGACGCCTAACATGGCCGAGAACAACAACCACAGCAACTACTACAGCAACAACGATTTTATTCCTTTTAGAAAACCAGTTACATGTAACACATGAATTCCTATTCACTGCAGTAGATCAAGAGGTAGTACCCGCTATCACGTGCACGTGGCCATGATGCCCTGTGCAAAGACATAGTTCCAAGGAAATAAGTGCAGATATGTGTATTTAACACGTTCTAAAGCCAAGTGCAATATTCTAAAATTTGAATTATGGCACATATTTGATAATTGAGGGTTAAAAATGCCAGAAAAACGTGAAAATCTGGTAAAAATTAGGTTAATAAGACCTAATTTTAATCGAGATAGGGGCATGACTGTCATAAACTAACAAGATATGCGTCGTCTGTACCATTTTTTTGCAATTGGGACAAATGTGAAAAAGCAGGATTTTATTTGAAAATTACCAGATTTCTTGCTTTAAACGCTAAGATGGAAACTATACTATAAAATAGTTTATTTTTCACCAAATCAAAGCGGAAAGAATTGAGAAATTCTTTCATTTTATTGCCACAAAAAGAAATTAATGTCAAAAATTGCAACTTATTTCAAAAAAGATTCCGAGCGCTCGAAAAGATAAGCACAAAATTGCCTATTGCTATTAGTTTTTTGCTACATGTACGAATGCTTAAATTCTCCCAATGAAGTACATATATCCGTGGAAAATAAACACTGACCATGTAAATTTCCAACTTTATTCTAGAAAAAGCTCAAAACGACCATGGGAATTTCCAACGTCATTTCGGACAAACTGAGGCAAAGGCTAAGGACTTTCCAAGTATAACAAACAATAAAAGTGACCGTGGAAATTTCCAACGTCATTTAAGAAAAAGCTCAAAATGACCATGGGAATTTCCAACGTCATCGGACAAGCTGAGGCAAAGGCTAAGGACTTTCCAAGTAGAACAAACAATGAAAGTGACCGTGGAAATTTCCAACGTCATTTAAGAAAAAGCTTAAAATGACCATGGGAATTTCCAACGTCATCGGACAAAGTGAGGCAAAGGCTAAGGACTTTCCAACTATAAGAAACAATGAAAATGACCATGGAAAAACTACCAAAGTCGATTTACGATCTATACTTTTCATAGAAAATTTAAATTTCGTGGCAAATCGCAAATGAATAAATGAATACAAAATGATAATAACACTTTCCTACGTTACCAAATAAATGCAAAAATGAAATTGATTACGTTCCCGTTATAAACAAGAACTGTCAAATTACTATAGATATTTGCATTAACAAGAAAAGAATGTTCACTGATTATTGCTTGCCTGGCATCACTCTGTGAAGTTTCTAATAAGTCTCGTTTAAATATTTTTGTGTCTCAAATGGCAGCTTGTTATTGCTGTCAAGCGCAAAATCCACCAACAGGACACATGGTTTTGGTAATGTGTCAGACCACACCTCTCCACTTGGAAGTTTCCAAGGCTGTCATTCTTTTCGCCGTGTCCCTTTCCAATATTCAATTTGGAACGTAATGTCGTCTACACTTTTAACTTTCCCCAATACTGGAACTTTTTTGTAGCCTTGGATGTCAACTGCTACAAAAGCGTTCTCTTTATTAGCCTCTTAATGGTTGGAAACCACGTGCGCAAGAGCAGCTAAAGACCGAGGATTTCTATATGGACCAGCATGAACCTGCATGCGAAGCAATACGAGAATCATGAGTATAGTACATCTGAAAATAGTTTTGACTACCATTCATGATCACCAGATCATATCTTATTTTTCCTATGGATGTCAGTTTAGAAGGATGTTTATAGTTCATTTATATTCTATTCTAAATTACTATATGACTATGTGACAGGGAAAAATTACAGCCTTAGTCACACATTCATTTCGATGATAGATATTCATAGCAGCTCCAACAATCCCTCTGCTGTTACAGTTTACTATAAGATATCATTCCCAATTGCCACAAAACTGTAGTCATTACGGGTTTACGCCGGACATGTCCTGCCGGAGAAGGAATCAAGAGTGGTTTATAATTCATTTCCTGCGGTCAGTGGCTCATAGCCACTTTGCTTGAAAAAAAGTACTTCCAATTTTAATGAGTCAGTACTTCCAATTTTAATGCCAAATTTTAATGCCAATTTTTAATGCCAAATTTCTTTGCCTTGTCAACAATACTAAACCCGTCCTTTTTTTCTTTCGCGTCTTAGCAAGAAACATAGCGGCACCACGCGAAGATTGGTTTCTAAACAGCTTATCTGATACCATCTCATTCTTTTCCGCTCTTTCCAGGAAACTTTTTTGAAGTAATCAAGTGGGTGATATTCTTCTGAAAAAATTGGCATACTTCATTATCCATTTGCTTAAAGTTGGTGACGATCCAGGCAGATACACGAAAACTAAATTGCCAGCTTGACAGAAATCACTACTTGATACTTAAGCATCGAAATCTGCAAATCAGTACAAAAATGTTACTATGAATTAATGGGTTTAGATTGAGGCGAACGGTTTTACTGTTTTAGTTTACCGTTATTAAAAAGAATAATAGTCACAACTTTTTTGTCCCGGTATACTAAATTTTGAAATGTACACTGGCTAACTGTATTTTTAGGAAACTTCTTAGTAATCTTTTAGTTAAGCACGCCTTATTTTAATCTTCTACTTGACATCTTTTCTCTTGAGTGAAACATTTACCGTATTTCTTTTTGTTGTGGGGGGGGGGGGGGGGACGCTAAATTTAGAATTTGCTCGAAACAACTTGAAACACGTCTCGAAGAACTAGTTTCCCTTCCCATGATTTTTTAATAATGAATGAAATAGGTACTAAACAGTTTCCTTGATTAACTTTCATTCGTTTCCTCAAATGTCAAGTTCCTTTTAATCTTCCTGGCCTTATTTACAGTTAAATTTTCGTTCTGGAGTGCGCAAGCGTATGGTCCGTGTGGTGTTCCCTGTCAAAAGTCAAGTTGACCACTCGACATTCAACTGTAGCAATCAACATTCATCACCTTTTTTTTTGTTTCAACTTTCAACATGAGCACGCAACGGTCAAGTTAATCACGCAACGCAACACGCAACATTCAATTTAAGCACGCAACAGGTAACTTGAGCAGCCAACTTTCAACTTGGGAAATCAAACTCCAGTTTTTTCATTGCTCAGCGCTTTGCATGTAGTGTTTTGAAACCTATGTTCAATTTGTCAACCGCGGAGTCGAAACGACATTCAACTCTGATGTACATGTAGAGTGCACGAGAAACAACTGCACGTATGACTTCTCCAATGCCAGATAACCAGACAAAACCGAAAATGCAAGGCCACTAGAATGAAATGAAAAAACCCCGATAATCAAGGAAACGAATGAAAGTTATTGACGAAACTGTTTACTCCTTCATTCAATAACGCGTTTACAAACTGCCTTTCTCGCTTAGCAAATCTTAGCATCTGTGCTATATGGCATACATGTATGGGCTTACTATACTTTGCGAAACGAAATGGGAATCTGTAGTTTGCAAAATGAAAATAACGAATTTCAGTTTTTAAGACTAAAAGCTGAGCCAGAGAGATATGATATCACAAGTTTTGTTGCGACAGCACAAATTCACGCTTGCCGGCGCAGAATGAAAAGAGAAACACTTTCTGAACTTTGCTTTCAAAAAAATAACTCCTCAATAAACGGCGCGTCATCAGTACTATTCCATAATGAAATTCACCATTTATAAAACTGAGTAGTTTGCCGTTTCAATCGACTTTGTTCGCCTTGTAGAACAAGAGATATTGTCGTGACGCCACAAATTTACGCTCGCCGGTACGTGCCAAATAAACAATTACTCTATACACTAAATGCTTGTAAAGAAATTTCTCATTAATAAACGGCGCATAATAAGCACTTTTGTAACGAAATTCACCGTTTAAGACAGAGTAATTTGCCATTTCAATCTCTCTGTGCGCCATGTAGAGCCAGAGATATCAATGTCTCAACTAAAACTCTTTTGTTCCGTGATCTTTCATGACCTTTCATTTATCAGACTTTATATATGTCAACGGTTGTATTTGAGACGCGCAAAAGCTAGAGAGAACAAAAACAAAACATCGAGCTCTCTTTAGCGTCTTTCGAGTTTCGTTCATCAGAAACTGTGGAGCGTTGGGAATATAATCAAAAGGTTTAGAATATCGCCCAACCATTTTCTGATTTTCCATGATTTTCAAGCACCGCAATCATGAATGCATGTATGTCAGGCCACGTGTCTGTAAAAATTACATCAATCGGCGGTTCGAAATATGAACCACCTCTTCTCGCAAATATCGTTTTTATTTAGCTGGCATGTGTTCTTTGCCAGCAAATTGCAAAGCTTCAAAACTCAGTAAACGGGCAGAATACCTAGAATCGACAAGGCAGGGAAGAAGAAACCCTTTCTATTAAATGCGTTCCAGTCAAAAAAAAAAGTGAGCGCTTTCGATCTGCGTGCTGGTGGACACTTTGTTGACATCTTTACAAGTCGCAAACTACAGATTTTAATTTCGCAAACTACAGATTTCCATTTCGCAAGCTACAGATTTTCATTTCGATTTTTTTCGGTCTATTTCGTTTCGCAAATTACAGTTAGTGTAAGCATACATGTATCTTAAATGGCTATCAAAGTGCAACTTACTTGTCGATAATAAGATTTGGTCTTCATCTTCTGAACCTATCAATGGAATACATCCCATGTCATCTGCTGTTTCAAACGGCTCAGGGCAACTATTGAGCCTAGTAAAAGAACTGCTTTCTTTTCCATCTGAGAAACAATGCGGCTCCGCAAACAGGTCGCTGGTGTTCTGTTCTTCATTATCTCGATCAAAAAGATCGCTTGTCGCTGGACTACTAAAGCTTGCCGTCTTCTACTTCGTTACTTGCTTCTTCATTGACATTGGAATTATAAATAAAAGAGATCACATGTGACAGGGCTGTTCGATAATTCTGTGCGGGACGTCTTTTCAAATTCTCCTTCTGAGATATTACAGACCTTTCTTTTCGCCTCCATACTTTGGTTATCCAAAAAGCCGTTATTGTGTGACACTCCAATCTTCAGTACTGAAGCTCGTGTGTTGTCTCAGATCTCCTTCCCAACCCAAATACTTAAATATCCGGGGCGGCATCGTGGGAAAATCGCTCATACCGCAGAACTACAACTGAGGATTTCAGAAGATGCAGGTGTGAAAAAAACAGATAAAAGTCAGTTAATTGAATCTGCGTGTTGGTGTTTGCGATAATGCAGCCGGCCATAGGAATGTTAAGTCATCTAGAAATTAAAAACAAAACTGGGAGAAAGAAGAAGAAGACTGAAAAGAAGAAGATTGAAAGCAATCATTTGAAGGACGACCATGAATAATTAATAAAAAAGCTGATGAGGAAAATGAACAGCAACAAAACCGGCAAGATAAAGCCATGGCCATTATTAATAGTCTTTTCCTGTTTTCAAATAAATTGGCATTGCGGTTATTTCAATTTCAGAGGAAATTAACCGTCTTTATATTCAAAACCTGATTGTTCGCCTAATGCGCTTTTGTTATTCGGTGAAAAAAGCCGGCAGCTTTCAAGCTTACACGCACAATAAGAGCGGCTACGGACTATATAATAGCCAGCCTTCAGTAGCTCGTGGTTTACTATTAACAAAACTGCACTCCTGATCATCATGTCGACTTCAGATCGCATACGTCCGAGTGAAACAAAGTGGCTGAAGATAGTGGAATTTTATCCATGACAGAAAGCAGAAAGGGAAGGATGAATAAGGCAAAGTGGCAAAGTCACATCTCGGAAGGACAAGAAAGACGCAAAACTGAAGGTAAGCAACAGAGAATCGCTTTTATTTTTGAGGCACAAAAAAAAAATCTTTGTGGGGTATGTGTTTCATTTTCAAGCTTCAAATCGCTGAATTGTTGAGGGTCGATTCCGCTGAAATTTAACAAGGGTCCTGTTGGATGATGGAATTATATCATGATTGTCCATTTTTTAGGCGGATCGCGATTTGCGGTGATATTTTAGGCTGTATACTTTAGGCTGATATTTTAGGCTTACTCTACAGCCCAGAGAATAATCGCAAGATAGCTGCCGATCTCGGTCACAACTACTCTCCACCGGGCTTGCTTTCGTACTGATAAACATTACACTTATGTACTCTTGAGGTGATTAAATTTACCTTGAGTTTTGCTTTCAGAGGATTAGTCTGTTCGGAAATGATATTTGCAGCATATTTGTGATGCTCTTCACGAAAGAATCGTTCGGCTGCGAGACAAGCGAGCTGTTGCCATCTTGTCAATTTCACAGAGTGGGTCAAACTCTTTTGGCAGTTTTGAAATAGATTAAATAAAATTTTATTTTTTCCGGGGTCGATTGTAAGAGATTTAGGAACGGAGTCTCGTAGAGGCTTATTGCGGTTTTCAGAGTTTTACCAGAGTCTCACATCGGTCGCGCTGCTAGTTTGTTGTTATGATATGAATAACTGGGTGAATCGAACTACTTATTAATAAAGAGCTCGCGTTGATGAGTCGCCTCGTCGAAGATCGAGCGAAAAACGAAGAAATTTTACTCGGCTGCGAACTGACTAATCCTATAAAAGCAAAATCAAGAAAACCACTTTAAGCGGGTTCGTTTGTAAATTACATCAAGTTTATCAAAGCAAGCCCCGTGTAGAGCAGTGCTCTACACCAGAGTGAAAAAGTTCTCGGTCAAATCCAATTTGTTTTCAACATTTTGTTGTCATCGAGATCCACAAAGTCTAGCCCCTTCTCTAGATAATAATTTTACGGTTAATAATCTTGATCTTGCGGATTGGAACTCGCGATTATTAATCGCGTCTGACAGTGTAACATAGTGAATAATCGTATGCTAGTTGAAACAAAATGTTGAAAACAAATTTCGATTTGAGCGAAAAATTTTTCAGTAGAGGGGCTTGTGCTCTGATAGATTGGTATAAATATTTTACAAATGAACCCGCTTAAAGTGATTTGTCTTGAGTTTGCTGTTATAGGATTATTCAGTTTAGAGCTGATTACATTTTCGTCGTTTGTCGCTCGATCTTCGAGTCAGAGTTCAGTTATTCATATAACAACAAAAGCAGCGCGACCGATGTGAGACTCTTGTAAAACTCTGAAAACCATAATACGCCTCTGCGAGACTCCGTTCCTACATCGCATTCAATCGACCCCGAAAAAATAAAATTTTATTTAATTCAAGACTGCCAAAAGAGTTTCACCTACACTTTGAAATTTACAAGATAGAAAAAACTCGCTTGTCTCGCAGCCGAACGATTCTTTCGTGAAGAGCATCACAAATATGCTGCAAATATCATTCGCGAACAGACTAATCCCATGAAAGCAAAACACAAAAGCAAAACGAAAGCAAGCCCGGTGGAGAGTAGTTGTGACCGAGATCGGCAGCTAGCTTGCGATTATTCAGTTATGCTGTAGAATAATTAACTCTTTCAGTTGAATTAATTTCTTCGGGCCATTCTGCATATATTACATTCCGCATAATTATGCGATTCTGCAAGTCATGCCACATGTTATTCCGCAAACTCATTCCGTCTTTTACCCTCACTGTTTTTAGTAGCACTTTTATTTAAGCATGTACGTCAACTGCCTTTATTAGCAGCACTTACGTCTTTTGGCACGACTACCTGATAATACGCGTCCTAAATAAGACGGGAACTGGCTATATATATATATATATATATATATATATATATATATATATATATATATATATATATATATATATATATATGTATATATATATATATATATATATTTAGTATTTGTAATTTAAATGGTTCCACAGGTTTACACAAAGTACTTGCATTGTCCCTGATTCCACCTCGTGCGGAATACACACTTC
>JAEMWC010000013.1:1672500-1752500 GCA_016490735.1 Pachyseris speciosa | reverse complement strand
CAGTGTATCACGCTTTTCAACTGAATAAAATATATATTTCAAGTCAATGACCGTAAACCTTTGCACCCATAAATGGCCCATTTGAACTAACAGCACGATCACATTGGCGCTCAAAATGTCACAAAAAACGTACTGATTAGTGAGCCAACATGAGCCTGCTAGAAGACCCGACACTACAATAAAGTTTATGGTATTACATCGTATCCTACCGTACCGTACCGTACCGTACCGTACCGTATGGTGTCGCATCGTATTGTATTGTATTTTATTGTACCTGAAGTCGGAGAAGGTGTAAAGACACAAAACAAAATACAAGAAATGATAAAGTGCGATACTAAAGGACACAGGAAAACCACTTCGGCGAGTCAGAACTTAGTTAATACTCGTTTATTATTTGCAAGACGGCTAAGAGTATCCTTACTTAAACAAAATCGGATGAAGACACACAGAACTTACTAGTAGTTCATTATGTAAAGTTAGTTGATAGATTATATAAGTAGTTAATTAATTAATCGATACGTTTTATTACTTTAATTGTAGGAGGGCCATTGTGAAAACTACTGGGTGACCAGTAATCAATGTCTTTACCCTCGTTAAATAAAGTTATATCTAAGAACTTACCGACACTTCCAGGTATCGGTCTTCCATCCACCACGTCACTGGCTGGGCTCTCTTCAGGGTTCTGTTCGCTTGGGTAATCATTTCTAGCAACTGTCTTGAACTCGAACAAATCGGAGCTCAAATTTCCAATCTCTATGCTCTGACATTTAAAATGATCCACCCAGCTTGTGTTTTGAAACAAATCTCCCGCCACTGCAAGGTAAAGTAAATGTTCCTTATGAGAGTTGAGTGTGGAAAGTAGTTCTCGGTTGCTTTGATTTGCATTACTTCTCTCTGTGATTGGTTGTAAGGTTACACGAGCCTCTTGTAGCTCAGTGACAGCAATGGAAAGCTCTTGGGTTCGACTCCTGTCAGCTGGGGGGAAATGGACTTTTTCTTCGAAGTGTGCGTACTCCAATACTGAAAAGATGCATCTTGCACTCTTAAAATTTGCCATTTCAGTTTATTCTCAAGAAATTTTCTGTACTCAAATCCGTGTTTCTGCTAGTAACCGACTTGATAACGACTTGGAATAGTCAGCAGTGACTGGAGCCAGGCACTGTATTTTCGAGGCTACTCACATTTTTTTCTGTACATGACCAAGAACTGGTGAGTTTGGCCTCCGCCTAAACCAGAGTTGTATGCAATTGTGACTTTATTTACAGCAGTTCCTTTAACAGTGGGCTTGTTTGGCTTGGCAGGAGCTATGAAAGAAATAGAGATTACTTCATTGTTGGTGAGCGCGTACGATTTTTATGCACTCGTTGTGAAGAATCGCAAAACGAACCAGTGAGCGTAGCGAACGAGTGAGTTTGCGATTCCTCACAACGAGTGTATAAAAGTCGTACGAGCGAACCAAAACCATGAATTTATTTGTTTATTTCATAAGTACCGAGAGCTCTTTCAAGCAATAATGACAACAGAGATCAGACGATGCAGGCACCGCGGATTATTCACTCCAAGGGTCCAAAAGTTCAACATATTCTTTCAAAATTTTTACACGATGAAATGAGTTTATAATTATTCACTCAAAAACGTAAAAGAGTCAATATTTGCTTTTCAAATTTTAGCAAAATGACAATAAAAAAATCATAAAGGCTAGGTTTGCTTTTTCTTTGTTTGTTCTTCACAAAGTCAAGCTCACTCATCATCACTGTCCTCCAACGGCCTCAGTCCCTTCCATCGTGGCAGCGCATCGGTTGGCAACGCTTCACTTAGCTTCGGTTTCCCTTTCCATTTTTCAGTTAACTCCTCAGGTTTCGACAGGAGGACTTTTCTTGCCTTCTCAAACACGAGGTCATTCATGATACTGCGGCAGAGTAGTTGTTGCTGTTCAGATGTCGTTCAAAACTTGCCAATAGACTTCGGAGCGAAGAAGGCTCATAGTCTTTGCCATCTTTGGTTCTGACCGCAATTAAATGATCAACTCGCACAAGTATTCGTTCAACTCCTTTGCTGGAATTTCATTCTTAGTTTCTAAAAAGGCTGGCAAAAAGTTTTAGATCTCGTTTTATTTTTTGGAAGATGACTTTGTTCTCTTGTTCTGCAATGAAATTGTTAACGGAAGCGGCGTCCACAAACCTTTCCGACATCTTTAAAATAAAAGTGCGGCTTGCATCTTTTCGCCTTAAGGATGGCGTAGTTTCTCGAACAATCACTTTTCACTGGTGATAAACACCGTTTATCCAATCAGACACCACAAACGATGATTTTTCAGTAATGAAATTTCATCGTTCGCGTCGCTGATTGGGTGTGACTAAAATCAAAACGAGTTTTTCTTCACCGTTATTTCTGTGAGTAAATCTCAGTACTTATATAACCAAATAACATTCCCATTACATATACGCCTTTATTGCTCATAAGAATCTTTTTTATGAGAACTTTGAGGATGCCCAAATTTTTAGAACATGGCGAGAACGTGCCCAAGCTGAGGCTAAGAGCTGAATGGAAATAAAAAATGGCAGGAAATCACCTCGCTTTTGTGACATCACCAGTGTAAGATACACCTTAACAAAAAAAGCGACCTTATAGTTTCTGTCGTTTCGTTTCTCAGATAAACTCTCACGATGGAAATAACAAAGTACCTCTCAAATTAATGTGTCTAGGTAAACTGAAAGCCATTCATTGGGCACTAAGGCCCCGTGGTAGCGGGCATTACCCTCAAAAAGTTTTAGCCTGAGCATTAGCAACCATGGACAGCTGTTTCGGCCTTGTTAGGCTAATCAGTATGGCATAGCTAATAGCCAGGTCCAAGTACTTGTCACTCCAAGCCACATCCCACAAGCTTCACATTTTCATTGCTGGTAATAACGAAGTAGGCAGACTTATCAGCCCACTTAACAACTCCTTTCGTCTTTCTAACACGTTCATTCTTCTCCTGACAGCAGAATGAACGGATTACAAGTTATTCAGAATACGCGGAATTTAAATGTATAGTGGCACCGGCGGTCGTCGTCGTCGTCATCATCATCATCTCAGTTTATTTACTAATTCTCCTCAAATGATTTGTGTATATAGTAGAAGAGTGTACATAGCCTCGTCGAGCCCATGGACATTAATAACGCTAACAATAATGATAATAGTGATGACGATGACGACGACGACGAAGGTCACCAGTCCAGAAGGTTCAAGCTTACCGGCTTCTTCGGTTGTAGCAAACAACTCAGTTCTTGCCGGCCCCTCGCCACCACTATTGAAAGCCTTGATCGTCATGTTATAGTTAAAGTACGGCCTTAGATTAGTGACAGTATATCTCTGCGTACTCCCTCCCGTCACATTTGCGGAGGTTACGAAGCTCGGAATTTCTCGTTGTTGCCTCTTCGCCTGGATGCGGCTTTCACCCCAGTAATAAATCTGTAAACGAGGAGAAATGTAAACCAAGATGATTGTTCTTCCTGTATCAAAAGTCAACAAGTGTTAATCCCCTCTGGTCAGACTGTTATTCTCAGCTGTTAATTAGTTGATCAATTTACTTGTAAGTTGTGAGTTCAATGTTCCGTTCCCGTCACAATTGAACCACGTTATTATGCACACTAAAGAGACACGCCAATGTGTCCTTATCAAATACTAAAACATACAATTAACAGTGTTTGATGTGTTACTTTATAGTATCTTAAGGAACGGTGTAGAGTGAGTGAGTCCAAAGAAATCAAAACATGTAATAATATGGACCCTGCTTAGTGGTAAACACATTCATCATAATAATTAATGCATGCAAAAGTGATATGATATACAATCATCAAAGATCTGGAATAAATATTGAATTCCAATCAATCCAAAACATTGTAATAATGGGATAATTAACATAAAGAACTATACTATAAAAAGCGCGCGCGGAGCACCATGGGTAACAAAATATGGTAACCCATCAGTGTGAAAAAATTTGGTTATGACGTCACCGTACGACCGTCCGCGCTTTCGCCCCGCCTCCATGTATGACAATGTAAAATGTCGCATTACAGTTCTCCCCGCACTGCAACCCGCGTGCTTTTTTGGCGGAAATTTGCATGAGCATTTCAAATCGTCTTACATGAGTATTTTTGAAGACAACGAAACGCAAAAGATTTCATCCTCGACACACCAAGGAAGAACCGAAGGACAAGTAAACGAGAAAGCAGGCGACGAATTGACGAAGTTTGACGTAAAAGAGAGCTGCTGAGAGCAGAAGGAAGCAGGCGAAATATCAGTGACGAACAACGCGAGAATAAAGGCAAGAAAAGAGACGGAATTATGGTGACCAGTAGCGGGGAGAAAGTCATACAAGAGAGACTAAGCCTTAATTTTGTGGAAAGCAATGAGAAGCGTACACCTAAATACATATATAATCGATAAAGTTAAACATGCGATAGAAATCGATTGAAATTAGAAGGCTCTTCATTCATTTCACGGGCGAACCTGATCATCGTCCTTTCGGTGTTTACAGTTTACCTTGTGTTATGCATGTTCGTGTTGAGTTTTATAGAGAAACGAATTCGAACCTCTACAAGACATTCCTAGAGATGTTTTCTGTCTCACAAAGCAAACAGTTATGGGGAATTCATGTTTGGAATGACTTTACGGAATGTCATGTCACAAAACCTGAAGCAAAAATGGAAACGATAAGCTTATTATTTGTGGAAGGAGATTCATGATAGTGCAGACAATTGTTGTGCTTTGACGCAAGCACTTGAGCTTAGAGAATAAACATGTTTGTTGGAATGTGATGGTTGGAAATGTAAAATAACTTACCTTTGTTTCTCTTCATTGAAAATGTGTGTTAAAATTAAGATCCATGAAGTTCTGTACGGACTAGTAGTTTCTGTAGCCTAGCTTTTTTCTTTCCTTTTCTTGGGGGCAATCAGACTATCAATACTTTGTGCTGCTATTATTGCTTTAGTGTCATATTGGTGTTGGTGTATCGGTGTGTGCGCTCTTCCAACCTGAATATTATTCATTGCTTTTGTACACTGGCCACCAGTGGTACTGTATTTTTAACCCTAAGGCAGTCGGTACCCATTATAATTATTTTCATAACTGTATTGTTTAAGTCTTTCTTTGTTTGCTGACTTTGCTCTGAATGAATTAAGGTTCTCTTGTGAAAGTTTAAGGCATTACAGCTATACACCTGTAATAATTTCCATCAATATTATTTGCACAGTATTTTTTTAAGAAGTCTGAATGTGTTTTTCCTCATGATCAGTTAAATACATTGTATTGTTTCGTTCTCTAGTATTATTGCAAAAGCCAATGAAATGACCTGAACGATAAAGCCAATTACAGTGTAACTGCTTGCTTGCTACGTGTGGACTCGGTCACATTAAATTTCATTCCACAATGACTTGTTCAATTTTTTTCTCTGATCTGCCTTCAGCTCTTCCTCATCAAAGGGGCCCTCAGTAGGGAACTTATTACATTGTTTAAGGGCCCTGCCTTGGGAATTTGTTATGACACTAATCACGATTGTTCAGAGACCCCTTGCGTGGAATTATTTACGTTGGATCGGTTACATAACTTCTGTCACTCACCTTTTCTGTATTTGTTAATCACCTGACTTATATAAACTAGGACCTCAGACTAGCACAACCACTGTAAATAGTTTTTAGTTCTTAGTTTTTAAACTTTTTAATCTGAAGAAGGCTGAACAGCCGAAACGTCATTACATTCGTCAGATCAGCTAGAAGTTCGCCCCACTGTCCTTATTTCTTATTTATCTGCCGATTCACTTGGTGGCATAGTATCTTTTGGATCCTTCTGCTGGGAGTCCATTGTTTGTGTAAACCACCTTATTCTGACTATATATATATATATATATATATATATATATATATATATATATATATATATATATATATATAGTCAGAAGTTCCCTACTGAGGGCCCCTGAATGGCAAAATTCAAACAAAAATAACAGAATCCCCCAACTGTGCCCTTGAACGCAAAAGCAATCACATAACCTCTGAAGCTATTTAGAGCAAAATAAGGAATACAAAAGGAACTGGACAAGAAGCAATTCATTTACCAAGCAAGAACATGTGAAATGGACAAGTCATTTGTTGTAATTAATGCGACTTTTAGAGCGAAATTCACGCCTCTTGTTAAGGCCATGTGGGTTAAGCGTGAATAATTGCGTCATCCAATATGCTTCTCTGGTAAGCAGTAATAGGTCTAAATGTGCAGTGGTTTGAAAAGAATTAATTTGTTCGATTATAATAAAATTTATATCAGAAAATTCATGTTGGGAGCGATTAGAGTGGACTGCCAATTCACATGTTCTTCTATTCTTAAGCATACTTGATTTGTGGTTGCGAAATCTAATTTTGAATTCAGTCGATGTCGAACCAAAACATTGAAGCAAGCACATGGAAGATCCAATATATTTACATTTGGCTGCCTCTGTTTGTTATCCCTTACAAAAGTGACAGAAGTCACATACAAGGGGCTACTACACGACGCCTGTAGCATGTAGTGATTTAATACAATTTTTTTTTCAATAAAGGATCTTGACTTGACTTGATCATTTGCAGAACAAAATGTAAGAAAAATGTAATATAATGCCTTTGACATTTGGTGTACAGTTTGTGATTTTGTGTAACTCTGTTTTCCTTGTGCTGTCGCCCTCCTGGCCAGCAAAGCTGAAGCCCAAACACTAAATAATCAAATATTGGGAATTTGCATTAAATACCATTATAAACTTAAGGTAATCAACCATGGTGTATGTAGGATTAAAGGTGAAAATTCATCAAAGCAAAAGTTGTGGAAACTAGTGTTAGCCACCTTATTGGATTTTCCATGTGCTTGCTTGAATGCATTAGGATAAGCCACTTTGCTCATATTTGCGAATGTTTTCAATGTTATTTTGGATGCAAATAATTCCCCTTTGGGAGCACATGATGTCATTTTGGATGATCTTCTTCCTGAAACATGATGATGATCATGATGATTAATTAACTTAGTATTATTAAATTGAAACTATCTAGGGGTAAGAAAGGAACTTAAGTTAAAATTATAAGAAGTTGTTGGTTCAATCACCCGCATGGTGGTGAGCTATTAATGAGAATAACCTTTCTCACTGGAAGTTGTAAATAATGTACATGTTGTGTAAGAAGCTTCTTGTGCTCTGATATTAGCATTATCCATACATTTATTCCCAATATATCTATGTTGTTTCTCTGTGTTAGACTTAATTTTTTTTTCTTATCAGTCCAAGGTTGCCATAGTAGTTTGCTCATGCCTTTTTGAGTGAACCTCCATTCCTCAGGTGATGACGTATTCATGAATACAACCTGTCAAGAAGCCTTTCTTGCTGGAAGTTGTAAAATCGTCTACACAGCTTCTTGTATACTTATTTCAACATTTAATTTAGAGGGCGCATGCACGTTACGTCATCATTGCCATGTTGGTGTACCGTGAACAAACGATTTCTCATTAGCTTCTTTTGTTATTTTTCATAACATGGCCGCCAACCATTTGTCATTCGAATCTCTGGAGACTGGCTGCATACTCTCTATAAATTTACTCCAACTATCTCTGAGTTGTTGCTTAAGTATGCATTGAAGTAATGTTTAACACGAGGCGCAACCTAGTATTTTAGGACTTGATAAAACACGAATAATTGCAAATTTATTGAACGGCTCTTAAAAGCTATCGATCCATTCTTACACTAACATTTAGATTTGGGGTATTTTGGCCCAGAAAATCCGATGTAAAATTTAGCCGTGTTTTTATCAGATATAAAGACACTCATTAAAAATTAATTTCATTTATATTCCCTTCATGAATTATAAATGAGTTTTTTAAATGTAAAAAGCAATTGTTTATCTGAAATTCAGTTGGATTTCTTTTTGAAGACACTGCAGGTGCATTGTTTGATGAGCTTCATGATAGCAAGCAGTTTTACAAGATGTACTGTAACTGATCAAAAGAAATATCTTGGCCTTAATTCATACCATCTAAATAATTTTTTATTGACTTCCATTCGTCTTTCTTTCATACAGTTGTATTTTTTGTGGCATACCATTATTCAAGAATAGGCAATTTTCTGAAATTGCATTCTTCCCTTAGTGATGATCTGAGTCATCATACAACTGATGTGAGTCTGACTTAAAGTAATCACTTCCTCTACAAAACTCAGGTGATCAAAAACCGTAACAAAGAACATGTAGCCTACAGCTGAACAGTGTTGTTACCATTGTTCTATATCTCCTGACAGTAAAGGAGGGTTCATAATTAAGTACATGATGATTTCTAAATTTTCCCTTGCATTTTTTCGAAACCCTCCTCTCCCCATACCTCATTGTATACCCTGCATACCATGGCCACCTTTTCTGACTTCCAACCTGTTTAACTTTCATACCTGCTCTAAAATGGCTGATACACGTACTTTTTGAGCTCAACATCTGAAATTTCACATGACATTTGCTTTCCAGTTGAATAGTTTCAAAAATCTTTTATAGATGAAAAAGGATACAAGTGATATTGATTGGATGGGTTAAACCATGTTTAATAAATGGCTGTTTGGTTTGCCAATGAATCATTTTAAGATTCCAAGCAAATGTGGCATTTTTTACAATCTAGCTGCTATGCCATTCAAACATTTGTCAAACATGTTCACATCCAAATGCTATAAGGATTTACAACTGGGAAGAGTTGCTTCTTACTAGAGGGTTGAAATCCCTTTGTATTTTAACTTGACACCAACTTGAAAAAACATTACCTTCTGTGGAAGAAAACCTAAAAAACAAAAAAAACAAAACAAAACAAAAAACAAAAAACAAAAAAGAAAAGATAGCCCTAATAACCAGTGATTTACAAGACGTTAAGGGGCAGGCATTAGTGACAGTGACAGTGACAGATCAGGGCCTTTTACAAACTAACAAAGCTATTTCCAACGATGATTCTGAAAGTCCAACCAGGGTCTCTCTCTCGACGACAAGGGAGGAAAAGAGAGAGAGCCTGGGTTCGAGGTTGGGGCAAATAGCCGATGACGTCAGTGTCGGTGGCCCGCAGTCGGTTAGAAAACTTTCACAGCGATCAAACAAAAATCCAACGCCACTTCCGGTTTTCGCCGACTCGAACTTCCTAAGATTTTTTTTTACACGAAAATGTACAAGGCTTTCGTAGGAAACCGCTGTAATTAAAACTCACTGGGTAACAAAACTATAGTCTGCAGTCTGCATTCTGCGGTCTGCAGTATAACACCGCACAGCAACTTCTATTTCCGGTACCGCACCGAGAATAATTAATGCATTTTTGTGATTTCCGTTCCGGTTTTATATTAATTTTTAATTAACATAAAATATAAATAAGATAACTTGGATAAGGGATAGTATACGCTACAGTGTACACAAAATTCTGAACTATTGGCACCGACTGGACGTAACGAGCAAGATTCTACAGCACAGCGCCTCTATTTAAATGCAGTCTACATATTTTTCGGAGAGGCCCTCCAAGGGGTAGAAACGAGAACGATATGGCACAGAAAACAGGCAACAATCTTCTCCTAAAACAGCGACAACCGAAAAAAGCTGGCAGAACAATCGCCACAGTTTGCGGCAGGGACAATCCACTTCCCATTCCTCTTTGTTTTCTTTTCGATAGCGACATTCGCCCCTGACGAAACAAGAGATAGAAAGAGTCGGTTTAGCCGGATGGATCGTACGTTAAGCAGACTTTATATCAATGCCACTTAAAAAAAATAAGAATAATTTTGGAGCTTCGCTTTTAGGCTTGGCTAAATATATATATATATTAATCATTAATTTCAACATAATGTGATCCATTAGACAAATACTATTTTAACCATTAAAAGGGTACCCCCCTTATTCCATATAGTGTTCAAGTTTAGATATTAAGATGCCATGGTTAACTGTGTCAAACGCTTTTGACAAATCAAGGTATACACCAGTCGTTGTTTTATGTTGATCAATCGCATTTTGAATGCTCTCAACAAGACTCAACACTACCATGGTTGTAGAGTGACCGCTTCTGAAGCCAAATTGGTTTGACGACAACGTGCTATGTTCTTTTTTCTAAATTGTTGATCAATCTTTTATTAAATAAGTAGTTCGAGGCTAATTTAGGATTGTCAGCCTTGTAAATAGAAATTACTTAGGCAATTGGTCAGGAAAAATTTCCTAACAAAAGATATTGTTAAATATATGAGTTAGAGGTAAGAGTATAATGTTTATGATAAATTTTAATATTTTATAGGGTTCAAGTCATCATAACCACAACTAGATTTATTCTTTAGCTGAGATAATAAATTAACAATTTAATTAAATGAAGTAGGGTTGACAAAAAAGCTTGATGAGTAGTTGGTCTTGAGGGAGTCTTTAAAAACGTACATCATGGTTAGGAATTTTCTCTGCAAGATTAGGACCAACATGTGTAAACAAGTTACATAAGTTATTAACTTTCTTCTCAGGATCACTAGTTTCAATGTTATCAATTAAAACCTAATTACTTGGCTGGGTTTTACTTTTCCGTCGTTTAAGAACATCGTTTAATATTTTCCATGTACTTTTAACATCACATTTAGATGTTTCTTATTGGTAGCAATAATACATTCGTTTAGCAGTTTTAATTATTTTTGATAAAAGGCTGTTGTAAGTTTTATACTAGTCTTTATTCTTAATGTTTGAATTTTTAATGACTGTTTTATACAATCTATACTTGTGATTAACAGATTTCAGAATAGAAGAGATTAGCCAGGGATATTTTGGAGTATTGTGTTTCTTTATTTGTTTTTTTTTTTCTTAATTGAAGGAAAAGCAGATTAATAAGATTTTAAAAATTTATCTAAAAATATTATAGGATACATTTGCATCGGTCGATGATCGTACATTGCAACAGTCTATCTTCGATAATTCCTCTTTAAATTTCTTTAGATTACTGCTTCTAAAGTTCCATTGTATAATAATGTTTTGGTTGTTGTTACATTTACTCTTGGACAGATTGGTTATTAGAAAGGTAGACAGGTGATCGGAAATATCAAAGTACAAAATACCACCTAGAGCAATATTATCAATATCATTAGTGAAAATATTACCAATAAGAGTAGCGCTGTGCGTGTAATCCTAGTTGGTTTAGTTATAAGGGGTTTGGAACAGAAAGAGGATATCATGTCTACAAACTATTTGGTAAGATAATGAGAATGATAATTCATTAAGTTCATATTGAAGTCTCCCATAATGTATTGAATTTTTGTCTCATTTTTTATAGTACTTCATATTTCAGTTAGTTTGTCATTAAAACATATTATATTACCTTGAGGTGGCTTATAAATTGTTTAAATTACAATGTTCCATTAGGTTTCATAATAATTTCATCAACTTCATCAACAAGATCAAGTCTGAGTTTGAAACCAAGAGTATTATTGATATAAATGCCAACTCCACCTCCTTTTTTTCTGGAACGGTTCTTATGGAAAAAAAAAAAAACAAAAACAAAAATTTTCCAGGATTATCAAAAAGAATAGCAGGACTTTTATCAGTTAACCAGGTTTTCTGTAATGCAATTAAATTGAGTTGAAAATCAATATTAACTGAGCTTAATGCTAATTGGAGTTGATTAAAATTCTTCAGCAGACTTCTAATGTTTATGTTGAAGGCTGAGAAACAATTGGATTTGACTTTCTTTAAATCTCTTTTTGAAAGCACGTTAATCTCTCTAAGCTAAATTCAAACATAAGTCACCTTACGCTGATTGAAATAGTCTCGCACTAAAATTATTGTTTTCTTAGTGTTTCAAACGCAGTTCTGTGCACTTAAGATAATCCGCGACTTTGCTTTGCACTGGCATTTCAGCTTGCGAATGTGATTCATGCAGAAGGACTGAATGTTAGAAACAAAGGCTTGGTGTATGAGTAAACACAGTTAAGCCGTCTATTCCAAAGCTTTACTACTTTATATTGTCCTGTTAAGCACTGCTTGATTAAGTGTGCGCATACTCATGCGAAACATTGTACGAAACTCTCGTCATTCAACATTGACTACGCTTATGATAGTCGATGTCTTAAATACCACGTGACTTTACCCACCGTACGCGACCATTTGTAGTTGAAATTTATGCGAAACGATTCGTATTGTACTTGGTATTTTGACATTTCAGTTTGCTTACCACGTTGAATTTTTCAAGGGGAGCTATTTATAAGATGACAGAAGTTATAATTTGCCGTTGATTGATCGCTCTTTAATACATTTTTCCACTAATAAACCACTGATCTCACTTCTTCCAGGTACCAAAGTCTCTGATTGGTCAAGTGGGGCCTAAACCACCCAATCAACACAGCCATTCCACGTTACGCGCGGATTGCTGATGATATCGAAAAGTAACGTGTCGTTTTCGTGTATGGTGAGACGTATTGTACCGTAATGTTAATGTATCGGTATACTCCTACCGTATTAAATAGCTTACCCTGTATCCATCCACGCTTCCCCTGGTAACAGTCACGGGTTTCCACGTCAACCGCAAGGTGCGTGCCGTTACTGACTCCACGGTGAAGTTTTCAGGGCCTTCCTCGGGTGGGTCTTGACCTGAAAACGCCCTCACCAAAGGACTGATTTCGCTTAAGCCTACATCATTTCCAGCTTGGATCTTAAACTGCCATTCAATGTAATATCCAGGATTCGCAACCTTGAATTTGTCAACTTTAGGATCGGATATCCTAATCTCCCGCAACGAGTTATTTCCCCGCAACGAGGTATTTCCCAGCAACGAGTTATTTCCCACTCGCCCGTACCATAGCCTGTAATAAAGTCCCGGCGCATTCCTCTCTACCATCGGTATGGCCTTAAAAATATAATATTAAAATAAAATAAATTAATAATAATAATGATAATAATAATAATAATAATAATAATAATAATAATAATAATAAAGTGTTAAAGAGCAACTATTACTAAATTATCTAAAGAAATAATGTAATAATATCCTTTTTTCCAACAGACGTGGAGCTTTAATTTGGAACTGTTACCTACTTCTTGGCATCACTCAAAAAGGTTTGGTTTTTATTGATACAAGAACACACAGTGGTAAAGTTACAGAGTAAAACAATGGAGCGAAAGGAAGTGAATTAAAAAGAAAACAAATCCGAATAAATAAGGTTTTACTAAGCGATAAATTGAATTCGATTTTATCGTGAATTTTTATGCTTCTTTTGCTTCAGTTAAGCAATGAAATAGTCCACGGCACCATAATTGCTCGACCACGCTGCTTTCTCTCAATTTTAGCTTATCTTTTGTGCAAGCTTTCTTTACGCTGACAACTAAAGGCTATCCTTGGGTAGAGCGGCGCAAACGAAGAAGGAGGAGCATCTTCTCCCTCACACGCGCCATAAGTAAAAGAGCACGCGAGTTAGAGCAACGTGTTTCTCAAGCTTGGGCTACTCACCTCCCAAACAATGTCAAGTTCTTCGGCCTTACCCGGAACTCCCCTTAGGTTATCAGGCCATTTACCTGGAACTGTTATCAGAACAAAAAGTTTAAAACGAAAACAAAACAAAACAAAAAAATTCTGAGAATGAGCACTGTTAGACAGAAACCAAACCCAAAGCCATTACTCTAGCTAACCAAAGCCGCCGCAATCAGTGAGTGGTATGAACCAAACAAAAGACGCAGCAATTCCATGCAGTCTGCGCCAAGCGCGGGAAAATTCACGACTGGTTTTGGTTTTGTATCTCATTGGTTGGGAAAATGGCGAGATTTTTGCCAACCAATCAAAAAGCCAAGTAAAGAAAAACTAAAGTAAACGAGAATCACTTTCAACACTCAATCGAAAAATGCTCCAAATACTGTTGTTATCGATCAGGAATGTAAAGGAGCCGTGCCACAAATTTTCAATATTACTTGGTAAAGCTGAAAGACATGTTGGAAGAAGAGAAAACCCAAAATGTCGGTTTCTGTTCTTTTAAATTTTGTTATTATTCAAAGCATCTATGACAAAGCACAATTTTCTGCGTTTATTGCAAAAACAAAAGCTAGAAAAGTCGCCATTCTCTCCGCGACAAACAAAATTAAGTATGTCACAGGATATCTGTTGAGTATGTACGACGAATATTGAACACGCTATGACCATATTTGGACATTGTCACAATATGTTGACTAACAATAAACGATATAATTCTTTAGCCCATTCAAAGTTACGGTAAAGTATATGGAACTAAAGCCCGTTATAATGGGCCCCGGTATAACGAATTCAACGCGGGACATTTTAACCAACACAATTCAGAAGCCCAAACTTAAAATTTACCCCGATATAACAAACACATGTCATCACGCGAAGCTGAAGGCAGAGGTGTAAGTTCTTTATAATATTCCATACTCGTTGTGAAATACTCTACATTTCGGTCAGTAGTTTATTTTCTCCTCTCTGAAGGTCTTATCTTGTTTTTATTTTCCTTTTTCCAACAAACAATTCTTAAAGAAACTCCAATATAAAGAGCTTTTGTTACGCTGCCTCACAAAATACTAATTTTTTAAATGCAGTTTCGTTTGCAACGAAATCCTTTTGGAAAGAAAATGCTTTACCAGTCCCAGGCCATTTGTTATAGCGGGGCTTCACTGGAAAAAACCTGGTTGCTACCAATAACAAACTTACCGTCTTGCAAAGTTTGGCAGTAAGAGGTTGTAGGGAAACTGGTTCGACTTTGTCCGAAGCGGTTTACAGCCCTCATGCGGAAAAGCAGCGTTGCCCCTCTAGTCAAATTTACAAGTGCGTAAGAAGTGGCATTGAGATTTGTAACATTTGCGATGACTCGCCATGAATCATTGTCATAACTTGAATTCTCCTCGATCAGGAAATGTGTGATTGTAGCATTGTTTGAGGCGCCAGTTATCCATCTGAGACTTGTGCTAAGGTTGAGGCAATCTGAAGATAATTCTAGATCCAGTGGAGGGTTGGGAACGCCTAAAGAAGGTACTGAACATCGGAAATCATGAGTCACACAAATGAACCTATTTCTTTTGGGGACTGGGCAAAATGATATATGGAAAATGGGGAAATGATCTTAGGAGAAGAAATTTTAAATCGTATTTGAAAAAAATTACTTGCCAAGAACTGTTGCAGGGGCCTTTGCTCTTTCGTCGCCCAAGAAGTTCCTAGCGTCACATTCATATATTCCCTCGTCACGGGTACGATCAACGTTGTCGATCACCAAGGTACCATCTGCATGCACACTGTAAGGTACACCACTGAGTTCATGACCGCCCTTGTACCATTTAAATACCATATGCCTAGGCTCAGCTTCCGGGTTGCATTTCAATTCTCCACGAGTGCCTTGGAAAAGGTAAAATGGACCAAAGCCTCCCTTCTCAAAAGATGGTGCGAAAGCTGTAAAACAACATGATAGGTACATTAATGAGCCTGGCCCCCTTCCCCCCTATAAAACTTGAGGGAGACGAAAAACAACCCACACACGGATTGCAAAGGTTAGGAAATGCAGTTCTTAGTGATGCGGTCTGTCCTACCATATGGGATGGGTGGAAGGTGGGTGATGAACTGACCACCCTTCCCCTCAAAGGCCTCAGTTGTTTTGTAGAAACCAACAGTGGCTGTTGGCCCTATACTCCTAGAGGAAAGGACTTCGTAACCAGTCAATACGTGAAGAGAAAGGACAGTAAGCATTAATGCAGGACATGCTGACAACTGCATTTCTAGCATCCAGGCAAAATATCTTCGCTGATAACAAAATTTTCAATTTGTAAGACAGTCTTATTTGTCAAAGGTTACTACATAAACACACAAAACCTGCAATTCATTGATCCTGTGGGAAAGGGGAAACAAAGGCTAGCAACTCAGTTAACTACATGCGAGAAAGGATTAAGCATAATGAATATGATCATAATTGAAACAAACAAACCAACCAAAAATAATAGTAGTAGATCGTCGGCATGAGATTTACAGCCTTCCCGAATTATCAATACCAAACTTATAGTTTAAATGACAGTAAAATATAATTTTAACTCATTATTATATTATTTTTAGTATGATTATTAATTTATAATTAATTTATTAGTTTATCTAATATTTCTTAGTTCTTACCCAAAATCTCGACCCAAGTTGAAGACACAATCATGCCGTGCGTATTTTCAGCGACACACTGATAAATGCCTGCCTTGTCCATCGACACTTGATTAAACTGCAGCTTATTCCCTTGTGGTGTTACGCGTGCACTACTATATAAAGCAAGGGGTATATAATGTCACTTATCACTGAGAACTGGCCATTTGATATCTACCATCTCATTTCCAACGCCCTCTTGCGACATAATTCTTGAGAAACGATTTAATTGTACATGTAACTTGAAACTTGTAACCCTTTAAGCCATAATAAGACTTGACAAGCAGCTAATTTATATTTACACGATCCTACTTCATCAAACATGCAGGTCACGAGGACATAAAAATTACTGCTATTTCCCTTCCCTTCCAGGACAAATCGTTAGGTAATAGAATCAGCAATGAAGCCACATAAATCAATTCCTTTGTAGAACAAAAATACATTTCGTTTATTAAAAGGGAAACCCTTTGGCAAACCAGGTGGCTAAACAAAAGTAAAATGACCTGACGTTTCATCGACTTTTAGATAGAATTTAACATCTCCTTGACTGAATGAAAAATTCACTGACTTTTCATAGTCCTTAAAAATAATATGTTTTTCGCTGACTTTTCCCTGACTTCGGCAGCCCTGTATTTGCTTCTTACTGAATAAGCCTAAAATATGCAAGGCTCTTGAAGGAAAAGTTCATAACATGATAGAGAAACACGGTGCAAACTTACAACGGTGCTGTTATTTCTTGTCCATCTCTGTACCATACAATCTGTTGAGGCATGGGGTCTGCAATTACCTCACAGCTTAATGTTCCATTTCCACCTAGACCAATTTTCTTATCCTTTGGAGGTGCTACAGAAGCCCATCTTGGAGGAACTAAGAGAAATGGTTTTTCATAGAAGATAGATGTTAAGTTCCATATTTGTTCAATGAAGTCAAACCTTGATAACCCACATACTGTCTGCTTCTGATTTCGGGAAAATACTCTAAAATCCAGTGCTCCAAGGTGCGACCGTTTTGGTCGCAAGCTCGAGTAGAAGAAGGGAATTCATGGGACGGTCTGCTCGTAGAAGTGGAGAGTGGTTGATTCACTTCCTTTTTAGGGGGCCGCCATTTAGGTAAAGTGAGTTGCCAGAAGAAAAATAGAACAAAAAGCGCGGGAATCTTCTTAATTTATGCTTGACATGTTTCGACAAGTACAGCCAATGACGCCACAAAAGCATGATAAGTTTATAGTGAAGGGGTACTTAATAATTTATTGCCCGCATCCACTGTAGATACTCTAAGAGTAATTTTCTTAGAGAAGGAGGAAGGGAAGAGCGTTCTGGTCTTTAACGACAGCCAAGTTTTCCGAATTTCCGTTTCTTTCGTACTCGCCCTTCAAAGAATTAAGCTGGGCCTCGCGGCGTTCCTAAGCTTCATCGAAAATGCGCCACCAAGGGTTCAAGTGCTCTGTCAATTTTTGGGAAGATTCCGTTTCCTGGCTAGATTAAGACTCTTCACTTTCTTGCCCATCTTCAAAATCTCCATTGCCCTGATGTTGAAGAAGGTAGTCATCATAACCTCCGCTCCAAACCGTTTCTTGTTTAGAACAGCACGAGTTCTGAGAACATACTTAACTTTCAAATGACGTGCCTTATGTGAAACAGGCGCTTGTGCGATTCGGTTTAGTGTGACAAGATATTGATATTGGAGGCGAGGTTACTGAGCGCTTAACTCCATCGTCCTCGTACAAAGTGAGCCACTCAGGAACTGAATCTGCTGTTCCGTTACAACATCTGATGCTGTTCGTCGTTTTTCCAGAGCTTAGGCCTCTTGGTAGAGATTTCAGCGTTTGTTTACTCTTCGTGGTTTTGATAACTGATGGGAGACTGTACCCTTTTGCTCTCCCTGCTTTGATAGATGTGTTTCACTTCTTGAACGTCTTCTTAATCCTTGGTTCCTCTTTTCTGGATAAATCATCTCTTTTAACTTACCGTAGGTTATGATTTTGCTTCTTGTAACCACTTTCTTCGATTGATAAAATCTAACACATGTAAATATGTGAGATGATTAGACAATTTGACGAGATATTTTGCTTCCCAATTTGGAATTGGGCAATCGACGCACACGCGTTTAAGTGGCTTAACTATGTTAACCGTTCGAGATCTCAGCAAAAATAAAAACGTTTCAACAAATTTTAACGTTCTGCTCGAAGGACAGACAGGACATAATACAGGACAAAATGGTAACTCAGGACCAAAGGAGACAGTCGAAACATTTCAGGTCTCTTCCTTTCCGCGAGAACGAAGGCTATTGAATTGACTTAACGATAGAACGTTTTTGACATGATGGTTTGACATTTTAGGATTCCTACCAGAGGCGGCTCTCTCCTATTTTTCTTTGTTTCAGCTTTATTTTCCACTTATCTCCATGGCCACAATCTTGAATTAATTAATCCATCCTCCTTTTCCCTTACCTTTCTTTCCCCAAAATGGGAAAATGAACTTTTGGAAAATTGAGTCTAAAAGTACCCCAGTGCCAATAACCCCAATGTTTTTGGCTAAAATAAATCTTTGCGCCTTTTCTACACCAAATCTTGACTTTTTATAGGCTGTAAAAGTTACGAAATCTAGAGATCATCTGTCCCTCGACCAAGCTAGTAAGGGGCATGGGTCTAGTCCTAGTTTGACGTCACAAACTGTTAGGGATAGACACATGCCCCTTACTAGCTCGGTCGCGGGCGGATGGTGGCTAGATTAGCCCATAAAAAGTCAAGATTTGGTCAAAAAAGGCGCACTGCGTTTAGAAAAGATGCAAAGATTTATTTAAGAGAAAAAATATTTTGGGGTTATGGGCACTTTAACCATCAACTTATCATGCGCTTGTGGCGTCATTACTTGTACTTGTCTAAACATGTCAAGCATAAATGAAGAAGATTTCCGCGCTTTTTCCCCACTACTGCTCTTACCATCCGCAATAGCTGTAATACTAGCTGCGCACTTTTTAATGCTTAGATTTAAGCAAATCTCTTAAAAAAATTACTCCTTCAAAGTTGGATAGAGTTTTTTGAATCTTGGCCCCAGTCTTCGTCATTTTAAGGACACTCACTTATTGCGGATTTTATGACAAGCCCTCGAACAAAGTTAACCTCGTTTTACAAGCATCTCCTGTGTACTTCATACTATATACGTCCGCAACTAAGGTTTGGCCCAATATTCATTAGGTTCCATTATACAAACTGCTCAAAACTAAAAGGCCAGTGCAGAGTCGGACTAATTTCGAGGATTACGCGAGTTTTAAACATTGACAGCAATTACGGTGTCCTCAGTTAATGAAGTTACCTGTCCGTGACACTTATTCTGAGAGCCTACTTTAAAATACGGAGAAATGGATAATACAGACACCTAAGCGTGTCACTTTAGTGTCCGTATTAACCGGGTTCTATTGTAATTAGAATTCATTTATTTTTGAAAATAATCATATCGGAGTTTAGCGTGCAAAATTGATGCTCAGCAACGTACCTTCCACACGGAGGTTTATACTGTGTAGTAATGGATTGCCTTGATTTTGAGAATTCTCAGCTTCACACGAATACATGCCTTCATGCCGGCCCTCGCTCACGTTAACAATGTTGAGAAGCCTGCCTTGGAACTCTTGTGAAATCTCAAACTCTGGTCCGTGAGTAAGCAACACACCATTCTTTTTCCATGTTATCTTTGGTGATGGTCTAAGAAAGGAAGGTTATATATATATATATATATATATATATATATATATATATATATATATATATATATATATGCGTTCCAGACGCACGTAATTTGTTATATATATATATATATATATATATATATATATATATATATATATATATATATATATATATATATATATATATATATATATATGCGTTCCAGACGCACGTAATTTGTTGATGGTTTATGATGGCATTATGCGCGCGGGGAGGAGATTGTTTGTTGATGCGCGCGCGAGGCTGTTTAAGTTTTTTAAGACCACTTCGTGGTCTTAAAATCGTTCACCAAAACATACAGAGTCTTAGCGACAAAATCGACCAGCTTCGCCTTTTGTTACATGGACTTCACTCAGGCATACAACTGATAACTCTCTCCGCGTCTTGGCTAAAGCCCGATAGAAACGACAGTGAATACGAAATTTCGGGTTAAACGCTTTTCAGAAAGGACAGAAAGGGTAACAACGGCGGGGTTGCTGTCTATGCACGGAACGACCTAGTAGTGACAAGAAGGGATGACCTTGAAGTGGATAGTGTCGAAGGGCTGTGGTTGGAAATTGCGATGCCGAAATCGCGCGGTTTTCTTGTTGCAAGCTTTTATAGACCTGACCGTTCATCTAAATACTATGATGAGGATTTTATGGCTAAGCTGAATTGTATTTTAGAGACCGCTACTGCTGATGGCAAAGAGATTCTCCTCTTTGGTGACTTCAAGTGTTGTTTTATGTCCGCTCATCGTAATAACTCTGAGTGTAAACAACTCAAAACGCTCTTCAAAAGTTTGAATTTTAAGCAGCTTATCAACAGTCCGACTAGAATCTCAAGAGACTCGAAGTCACTCATTGACTTAATTGCCGTGAACTATCCTCAGTGTATCTGTGATTCTGGAGTGGTTTCGGCGAATCTTAGTGATCATGAGCTTGTTTATTGTGTCCGAAAGATCAATTGGAGGAAAGCCCCCGCTCAATTTAAGACCTTTAGGAACTATGCTAATTATAATCCGTGTGATTTCCGGAGGGACCTTGAAGGTGTTACTTGGAACTCTGTTTCTACTCCCGATGGACCGCCTGTTGGTGTAAATGATCTTTGGGCTGATTTCAAGAGAGCATTTGTCATGGTTGCTGATCGCCACGCGCCTTTGATACAGAAGCGTTTGCGTGGCGTGGACAATTGTCCTTGGCTAAATAGAAGCATTAAAGTAAATATGCGCCAGCGTGATTATTTTCTCCGGAAAGACAGAACAACAAATCACTCAGAGGACTGGACGAGGTATCGATGCTTTAGAAATCGCGTCACGACATCAAGAAGGCGAAAGCGGCTTACAATAGACGTCTTATCGATGAGAGTGGTGGCGATCCTAAAACATTTTGGAAAACCATGAAAAAGATTTTGCCCGGGGAGAAAAGAGCGACTTCCCCTAATATTAGTGTCAATGGATCTGTGACGTCTGATAAGCGGTGTATAGCAAATGCTTTTAACAAGTTTTTCGCTAGTGCGGCAACTCGTTTAATGAGCGTTTTAAATTTTTCCGGTGTCCCCAACCTACAACAACTCTCGGCTTTTTCTCATCGGAACCCGCCGTTTAGGTTTGAAGCAGTTTCCGTGGCGTTTGTGCGGGCTCAACTGCGTCGTCTCAAAGCCGGAAAGGCTGTAGTTTTAGATAACATCCCTGCTCGACTTTTGAAAGACGCGGCGGATACTGTTGCCAAGCCCTTAACTATCATCTTAAACGCCTCGTTGCAGTCTTGTCGGGTTCCTGATGACTGGAAGGCTGCTCGAGTTATTCCTTTGTTCAACAAGGGTAAGGCTGAGGATATGGATAACTACCGTCCGATTTCTATACTCCCCGTGCTTTCCAAAATCTTGGAAGGGGCTGTAAATAGGCAGCTATACCACCATCTGCAGCAGCCTAATATTTTGAGTCCGTTTCAATGTGGTTTTCGTAAATGTCATTCGACTGAGTTTGCAGCTCTCAGCTTTGCTGATACCATTCGCAGAGGCATAGATCAAGGTCAGCTGACAGGAGCTGTGTTTATCGATTTGCGAAAAGCATTTGATACTGTAGACCATGGTTTGTTGCTGGATAAATTAACAACAGTGGGAATTAGTGGCCCTGAGCACGAGTGGTTTACGGACTACCTGCAAAATCGAACACAAGTCGTTGAGTTTCATGGCGTGACATCAAACCCCGAGGGTGTGTCTATAGGGGTACCTCAAGGGTCCATTCTTGGTCCTTTGTTATTCATATTACATGTGAACGATTTACCGGAAGCGGTGTCTGAGTGCAGTATTCGTATGTACGCTGACGATACAGTTTTGTTTTATTCGTCCTCCCAAGTTTCCACTATTGAAATGAAACTCAATGAAGAACTGCTCAAAATTGAACGCTGGCTTTTTAGTAATAGTCTTTTTATTAATGTTAAAAAGACTGAAGCTATGCTTTTTGGGACCGCTCCTAGGCTTGCCAGGGAAAAATCTTTTAATATATGCATTGATGGCAAACACATTGAGAGGGTTCATGAGTTCACCTATCTAGGCGTTGTTTTTGATGAACGCCTTAGCTGGGGCAGTCACGTAAAGAAAGTGATTTCTAAGGCTGGCAAGCGTGTAGGTATGTTAGGCCGCCTTCGCGATAATCTGACGACTCATAGTGCCAATGTCGTATATTTCTCGTTAATTAGACCAATTCTCGAGTACTGTGATACTCTGTGGGGTTGCTGCGGTGAGGGAAATAGTCAGGCCTTAGAGGCATTGCAGAAGAGAGCAGGTAGAATTGTTGCCAAAACGTCTCGCAGTAGCCCTGCAATGGACATTCTCAAGTGGCCGGCGCTTGCAGAAAGACGTCGTGAACATGTTTTTCAGCTGGTAAAGAAGTGCATTTAAGGGCGTTGCCCTCAACATTTTGATGGCTACTTTACTTTTAACAACAAGATTCACTCGCGCGCGACTAGACAACGTGATCTGCTTCATCTATCTGCCGTAAGAACTGAAGTCGCCAAGAGATCGTTTTATTATTATGGATGCGTAGTTTTTAATGATATTTCCTTATGTCTTAAGAATTAATGTATCAATCTATACATGGTTCATTGTAGTTATTAATACATTTTATATAGTTTTTATAGTTTATTCATATTGTAATCAGTTTGATTATATTGACGTTGTTGTACTTTTTATAAAATATTTTCCATGTAAATAGTGTATTTTAGTGCTCAGGCCTCCTGTTGATAGCAGGTTGCTTTTAGCTCCTGAAGGGACTACCCTGAGCTTTATAACTAAATAAAGGTGTCTGTCTGTCTGTCTGTCTGTCTTTTAAAAGTAGTATGACGCGTGCGGTTGTAACTGAATTTTACCCTGATGAAGACCACTTTATGTGGTCGAAATATAGGTGTGGAACAAAACATGTAGGCTATCTTCATTTGTGATAATGTATGCATATATATATATATATATATATATATATATATATATATATATATATATATATATATATTTCAAATGTTTCTCTAAATGTAAATCAGTTATAATAATGATAAAAGTTACATTATTAGACACAACGCAACGATTTTTAATTTACAGACATTTTTCGGCATAGAATTCTTCCTTCTTCAGTGCAATGTTACAAAATATGTCGGCATATAAATAACTAGTTAAAGGAATAATGATGGTAGAGAAGAAGTCTTCACCGAGACATGTCTGCAAAGTTTAAAATTTACGTGTTTTACCGAAAGTCCTGTACATCCCCAGAGTTGCCAATTAACCGTGAGATTTAAATTTGAAGACCTTTCAGAAAACCAAAGGCTCCTGTGAGCTAGCTCATGGACCATCTCGCTGCATTAAGCCCCGTTTAAACGGCTTCAACATTTGCTTCAAAATGCGTTCAACACATTGTTAAACCAAACGTCGGGTGCGTTTGAACAGATCATCCAACCATTGTTGAAAGCGTAATAAAATGTTGAAAGCTTGTTGATAACGTGTTGAATCAGATTTAAATCGGTTTAAACTTTCATTCAACATCGATTCAACTTTTCCTTTGTTCTCGAAAATATTGAATGGTGTTGAAGCCGTTTGAACACTCCGTTCAACAACTGTAGAGCACAAGAATGCTCACATCAACCCATAAAATCTGGACGGGAGCATTCTCGTCCCCAGAAAATTTACTATAAGAAAAGAGAACAACAACCTGCCTTGCATGCAGTAGCTGTATAGAAACGAGACTGGTTGTGTATTTTGCCCACGGGGTTTCGAAAATTGCTGAAATTGCAGCTTCTCTCGTTCGGAGTGGACCATAGATGTTTATACGGTTGAAAGCAGTTGTGTTCTTGTAGTTTCCCCACTGAATGTGCTTATTCCCGACCAAATTGAAAAGTTGAAGGCACTACGTGTTGGCTTGAAGGTTTATAAGCAAGGTAACCAAGATGTAATTCGATCAATTGGTGAGAATGTCAAATTCCGTTGTTGATCTTTGCAAAATAAATTTCACTCGTAACGGTAAGTGCAAACGAGTGGCTCTGGGGATGAAAATGACAGGAAGTGCGAAGTAATTCACCACGTAATTCTTGGTGCGCATTAAGTTTTTCAGAATTTTCCTTTGCAACCAGAGTCACTCGTAACGGTAATCCCAAGCGAGTGGCTCTGGGGACGAGAATGGGACGAGAGAGTCTGATTTCTAGTTCTTAGTTCCTCCCAATCGAATTTCTCAAAGTGTTGGTTCCTTTGCTGGCGCAATGTTGGAACCATTTGAACAGCCTCCGCACAACTTTGTTTTTGCTTCCAACATTTGCCCAACATTCGTTCAAATTTTAGTGAACGAATGTTGGTCAAATGTTGAAACCGTTTTAAACTGGCCTTTAATTGCAAACGTCTGAGCTTTGCCTAATAATGCAACCTCTCAGTTCCCAGAGTCTATGAAACTAGACTGGTTATCATGTATCCTCGCTTGCCACTGTTTTCTTGGATTTCACACAAGGTTCCCCTCAAAGAGAGCGATACGTGACACCCCTAAGGAAGAAAGTTATCACGTTAACTTGTGTGAAGACCTCAAGAAATCTAAAGCTATTTCAGCTATTTCTGATCTCTTCTCCGATAAGAATATGTCCCTGTCTGCGTGTAAGCAGTAAATTTTATCATATTTTTCTCCCAAAACAAATGTGTTGCTTGTTATAAAAGCCTTGCCTTGTTACTTGTCTATAATGATTCAGTGTAGCGACTTCAAAACGACGTTGTACATTGAAACGGTGATACTGACCGTATGCAGGACAACACGGCAAGGCCAACTGACGCCGGGGGATTTAATTCATTGCTGGATGATTTAATTCATTGCTGGATGTTACAATCCTTTTCTCAAACGAAGTACTTTCTTTTGGTCCCTGCCTAAAAATCCTGTGGATAGGAAATTTCTTATTTCCTTGCTTACAGTCGGAGAAAATTTTATTTGCAAAACATGGTGGCGTGCCTTCTATTATATACTGTAGGCGTTATTTTCTCGCCTTGAACTCAGCTTGAACTTCAACTGTGCCATACAGTGTTACAGTTAGTGACATCGAAATAACTTGTTTTGATTGTTAAGGCATTCATTCCTCTCTAATGCGTTCTTCTTTCGTGTAACAAGAAAAATCCTCGATTGCTCTAAATAATAATAAACCACGGTGATCGCCGATTTTTAAGATCTCGGTGTGCAATTTTCGTCGCTCTGAAGATTTCCACCTCCAGTTCTCGAAGCTTGTGTAGTTAATCGTATTAACTTGCCTTACGAACCAACCCCACAACGGTACATTTGAGGATGGAACAAAAAAAAAAACATCCGTGTTACAATCTTCATACGCTCCGATCAACGCCATTCATATTCACTTAACGATATAAACAGTCGAGCTAAAATCTTCGCCTTTCTACTACCACCACCCCCCGGAAATTGTAAGCGTTGACCAAGGAGGACTTTGGGGACAAATACAATACTTACCAGGGAGGGACAAAATTAGAATCGAGTGAGTGAGTGCCATAAGACTGCCCTATACCTTATGGCATAACTACGTCATCCATGAGCTAAAAATGGTGCGATGACGAGTTGGCCCCGGTATCCATATATTTCTAAGTTAGCATTTTCCGGGAATTTTTCTAAAATCCCCCACCCCACACTCCTCCACCCCCCCCCCCCCGCCAAAAAAAGGTATAAAATAAAATACAAAAAAATATATTTAAAAAAAAACCTGTTGGGTTTTCAAACATTCTCGTCCCTCGAGTCTTCGCTCCGTTCTGCGCATTGGCTTGACGAAACGAGCGACTCTCGGAAGATCCGTAGGTTGATGATTCGGATTGTCTTTTTCAAACAATTCAAATGAACGGAAGTAAAACAGAACTCTTACAAACTCTTACGTAGAGCCAGAACCCTAGGCATGCGCAGTTCAGCCTTAAGTCCGATATTTTCGGAGTTCAAATCGGATCTTTCCAGGGGGACGAAGACCCTGTGTACGAGGTTGGTTTTCAAAATGAATGACCAATCATGAGCAGTTCAGTTGTTTCAGTTTCAGTCTAAATTCAATGCTAATTTTTCATACTCGGACCTTCAAATTAAAAAGAACAACAACAAAACAAACAAACAAACTGGTACTCATGTCCACCTGCGTTTCTGACATGCTAACCAGTCTGTAGGCCGAGGAAGAGTGACTTTAAGAGGAACTGGGATTTTCTGAACCAAACCGTCTCTTACGCCTTTTTCGCGCCATACCCGGGCGTCAATTATAATTGCATGTTTTGTAAGCTTTGCCAGCCTTAGCCTTTTTCCTCTTATCTCTCCTCCCTTTCCCTCTTAATGACTTCTTTCACGTGTCCTTCACATTGCCAGCGGTCATTGAGCACTAAAACCAATTGGAGCATTTACTGCGTTACGCGTGAAACATCACTAGAAATGTAATTTCTTCCACGGTGGAAAAGAGGCTATTGCATGGTTATATTTTGTACCAAAATCGGCTTAAATTAAGACAAGGAACATCTTTACGTACAAATTAGTCTTAAAAACCCAACAAAAAGCCCGAGTTAATTCTTAAAAAGAAAGAAATGCATAATCAGTGTGATAGCTCTTACTGGTCACGAGGCCCGCTTTTTTTTTTCCTTCAAGCTGCAAACATTTTCATCCGAGCATCCGTTACCAAGGGCATTTGTTTATAGCCTTAGTGGACTTTTAGGACAGCTTTGGAAAAAAAATGGGAGGATTATTTTGTTTTTGTTGCCATTAAAACCAACATTCCTTTTTTTGGCTTAAGGGGACCTACACTTACTTGTTGTTTAACCGTAGGTTGGCTTTAAGCTGTTTCAAGCAACTAATTTGGTTTAAACCTAGAAAATAACTTTAAGTATACAACAAATTAGGTATTATTATCGCCTATTTTCATTTTTAAATTTCCTGCGAGCATCCATTTTGGATTTCATGACGTCAATTGGTTGCGGCTTTTGTCAGGATGCAAAGAAACAGAAACTCCTTTGTGTTAAATAACTGGACAACCAAATGGCGTCATTAGATCCATAATATCTTAAATGGTTTGAACCCAGGAGTCATATCATAACTAAGTGAAGCACGATCGTCCGGGTGAGTGTAGTCCTAAGAAGGACTGTTTGTGGTGACATTGACTGACGTTTCGACAACCTGAGCGGAAGTCAGCTGAGCAGAAGTCATCAGAGTCAAGTGATTGGAGTAATGTCAGGAGATGGTATGAGTACTCTGGTCGTTGATGTGATTGGTCAACGAAGTCGTCTGGTTGTCTGTCAGTTAAGCCGTGATGTTATTGACTGTGAAGACTGTAAACCGTGATTGGTGCGTTTCGATCCTTATTTTGCTAGTCAAATGTTCCTAGGTGTATTGTTAGTCAAATTAGTCGGTGTCTCTATTGTTTGTCTGTTGTTGATATCGTCAATAAGTCGTTTGTAAGGTGCGGGAAGCTGTTGGCAACGGTTCATTGGTGTCTGTTAGTAAACCAACTTTCCACTGCGATCCGTTGGTGGTAGTTAGTACAGTAGGTAATGCATTTAACAGAGTCCCAGTCGATTGTGTGATTTGTCAGTAAATGGTGCTCAGCAATGTTATTGTTGATGTCACCATTTTTCGTCGCTCGTTTGTGTTCAGTCAGTCTTACGTTCAAATTTCTGCCAGTCTCACCGATATAAGTGGCCTGACAGTCGCAGCATTCGATCTTGTTAACTGCTCCCTGTCTGTCCTTTGGTTCGTCTTTGTCCTTAACGTTCGTCAATAATTGTCGTAAAGTTGTGATGGGTCTGTGAGCGACACGGATATTGTAAGGTTGTAATATCCGTGCAATGGTTTCAGAAGTTCCTTTGATGTATGGTATGTCGCTGTAGTGACTGGTGTCGGGTTAACGTTCCTAGCGTTGGGTTCTGTCCTGTAAGTGCTGCGTCTAACAAAGTCACGGTTGTAGTTGTTCTTACTGAAAACGTTGTCTAAGTATTTGCGTTCGTCTGCTAAACTGTCGCTCGAGTCGCAAACTAGTTGCGCTCGTCTCGTTAAGGTCCGTATGTGAAGTAGGGTTGTAAGATGATTCGTCAAGTAGTCTGCCAGTGTGTGTAGGTTTTCTGTAAACTGTCGTCTATAGTCTGTTGTTGTCACGGCTAACAAGGCAGTCTAGAAAATGTGTCTTACCATTTTCCTCAATCTCCTTGGTAAACTGTGTGTGGGCGTTCTGTCTGTTTAAGTGTTCGTGAAAATCGTCGATTTCGTCTTTGTGTACAGCTGTAAAAGTGTCGTCGACGTAACGTAGCCAGAGCGGTAGCGTTCGTTCGTAAGTCGCAAGGGCTTGTTCCTTGTTCCCAGATCCATAATGAAAGCGAACGTAAAACCTAAAAGCGAACATATTCGATGAAGATATCCATTTTCTTTCTTTTTGGAATCTAGTAATTATTTCCAACAATTTAGCGTCAATTTGTTGAATAAGTAGAGTTACTATTTACATAAGCACCAAAAATCTCGACATATTCCCTGTAGTACTCACCTTCCAAGAGCAAGGCAATACAAAGTCTTATTTCGTCCCTCAACAGCTATCTCTACACTACCTGGTGTCACACTCCACGTAGGATAACGCAGCACTCCAGGATCAACCTGCCCTGAAACCAAAGTTAATACAAATTGTTTAAAAAATAAATACGACATTCAGTCAATTAGGTTTCATTTACATGTACATGTGAGTGGGGGTGAGTTCATTTTCACATTAATGTAGTTGTGATGTATTACATGAAATAGAAATCGGGACCTCTAGTAAGGAGAGAGCACATGGAATGATTAAAGAGAGTAGTCAAACGTTATCTGAGTATGGCCTTTCCAACTCCAATTTATGTGCCGGTAGTAGGCGGATACAACATTGGCAATGAGAACCATTATTCACACGATGTCTCATCCGAATGACAGTGGCACCAAAGCGATTCATAAGTTCAATTGTTACTCCGAGCCCGCCATGCTAGGTGGTGCGATGGCTGACATCATTCAAGTTGTTTGCCGATGGAAAAGGCCTTATTATCAACAAAACGACAAACGTCAACACCAAACAAAGGCGCCAGGTTTTATTGTTCCATTTGGTTGGCCCAGATGTTCAGGATATTTTCTCCACTCTTGTGGACACCGGCGAAAGGTACCAATCACACAGCTGCCAAAACAGTTCTGAATGAATATTATGTTCCAAAGGTCAACTTTGCATTCACACGACAAGCTTTTCACCGCATCCAGCAAAAGGAAGGTGAAACTGTTCTGCAATTTGTTACTAGGCTACGAAAAGGAGCACACGAGATTCGGAGCGGAGCACATGGCACATGGCACATTCGGGAGTGGAGCACATGTATGCAGATGACACGCATTTGACTTTTGCGCATAAGGATAATGATGTCATTAATGAGTCTATGAATAGGGATCTTGATTTAGTCAATAACTGGCTTATTTCCAACAAACTTACACTAAATACCACCAAAACGGAATTTATGCCTATAGGATAGAGGCAAAGATTGCGCAATTTACCAACGGCACCTTGCCTTTGCCGAGATGGTGTGCCAATTGATCAAGTGAGCTCTTTAAAATCTCTTGGCGTTTATATTGATGAAAACCTCTCTTGGAATACTCACATTGACCAGCTATCTAAGAAAATTTCACAAATAAAATTGCTCACAAATAGATTGCAGAAACTACAAAACCGCGCTGCTCGTGTGTTGACTTTTTCCAACTTTGACTCTAATGTGGATGATTTATTCGCCAAACTTGGCTGGCGAAAACTAAGCATTCAAAGGCAGATGCAGAAAGCCATAACGTTATTTAAGTCTCTACATGGTCTCACTCCCGCCCATCTAAGCAATCTTTTTACAGTACGAAATGATGTAACCTATTCTCTGAGAGACTCTGTGAACAAACTTACTGTTCCATTGCCCCGCACTAATTTTCTCAAAAAACAGTTTAAGCTATAGCGGTGCGGTACTGTGGAATAGCTTACCTTATGATGTACGGCAAGCAGAGTCCCTTGACGCTTTTCTGTATAAACTTAGCAATTGTACTCTTTTCTCAGACACGGCATTCATGTAAAGCAGTTTATTTTTAGTAATTAATTCCTAGACAAAGTTGTAATTAGGCATAGGATTTTGTAAAATTTTTACTGATGAATTTTACTGTGTTAAAATAAAGTTATCTTATCTTATCTTATCTTATCTTATCTTATCTAAAAAAAAAAGAATCGAAAGACTGTAATTTTGGCTTGGATACCGACAAACAGATTAGAGATGCCATTCACTGTGTAAGTGCACATCGAACTATGTGAGGCGAAAATTACCCAAAGAAGGCCAAGGGCTGACTTAAGCCCACACCCTTGAAATAGCTGAGTAAAGTGAAACTTATAAGGTAGAACAACAAATGACTGAACTGGGTGCAAAAAGTCAGGTCGAAGAAAGTGGAAACAGAGTTTTTGAAAAACCAAGCAAACCCAAAAGTATAAACACAGTAAAGTGAGTAAGCTTAAAAGTGAGCCTGAAGGGAACACTTGTTATAGATGTGGTCTTAGTGGTTGGGATCTCAAGTGTCCTGCAAAAGGTCAGACCTGCCGAAAGTGTAATGGAAAAGATAATTTCGGCAGTGTGTGTAAAATCAAGGAAAATAAAGCAGAGGTGAACCAAGTTCAAGAAGGCCAAACCAGTGCACACCAACCTGATTATGCTTAGGGTAACCAATGGGGTGGAGTGAAATATGCTCACTGTGTCTGTGGGGGAATAAACCTTAAAATCTTAGTGGATTCTGGAGCAACAAACAACATAATTGAATCTCAAGCTGCCCCAGTTGGAAGAAAGCTGTACATACACATACAGTGTATGCATCTATATGCATATATATTTCACGGGATCATATGAACCCACAACTGAACATAGGTCAGTTGGTCAGGTCACGGGTTCAAACTCCGTTGAGGTACAGAATTTTTTTCAGGCTTCTTTTCGCAATAGCATAAATTGCGTTCATAACTGCGAGGATCATTCTTCATTTGATTTGGCCTCATCTAAGCATATAATTATGGATCTGCCTAAGCCGCTGAGATCCACAATGCTTTCAGATGGACTATGGAAAGATCTTGCAGTGGATTTTGACCCGTGCAATTTGACAAAAATTCTGTGATACACATATTTTTTGAAGAACCATTCGCTGCCCAAACTATTGAACATTTGCATAATAACTTCATCTAAACTTCTAATTTGTTTACCTTGTGGTATCTTCAATGTCAATGGTTGAGCGCTGTAGAAAGTGTTCGCAGCAGTCATAGTGCACATGATTCCATCTTGATCAGCGATCAGTGTAATGTCCTCCTGCAGGACGTACATGATGAACAGGTCACCATTTGGCCCAATTGCTCGTCTTTCATTCCTTCCGAACGATATCCCATTTTTTTTACCTCTCCAAGTGAAAATAACACCGTAGACGGGTTGATGGGCGGGGCAGGGGAAATGATAACCTGAGCCAAGATCAACTGTCTCTTCCTTGGGAGCTGTATCAGTATTAAACTGTCCCACAACTAAAAAGAAATGGGATGGTCTTGTTAGAGACTGGTATTGACACTGAGGAAGAGTACCTCACATTTTGGTAACAACAACAATAATATAAATAAATACATATAAATCATACATAATGGTATAGTCATCAAATTAGGAAATAACTTCACTTGTGTTTTGGTTTACCATTTGTGATATGTACAGGTATATGCAGGAACACGTCTCTGATGCAAAGGAAAATTACCATTTTTTAAATGGAGCTGCAACAATACCTTTTCTCATGATACGCGATATGATATATATCGTGATACAGGTGCTACAATGCGATAAATGATACCATACATTACTGCATGCAAGAAGTGACCAATGTACCTTACTAACACATACATTTGTCTGTCATCTTGAATACCTGATAGGCAAATGCTATCCAAAAAGGGAAGAATTTTGCTCCAAGTCCAATTTGTGCAATAAATGGCCATACAATGGTTAAAAGCAGAACTTGGGCATGGACTTGTTAAAGACGGTAATGTTTCATTGCTTCTGTAGTAGATTTTATCATATTGTAATACTGCTGTTCAAATGTAGATAGTTTTACCGTAGCAATATAAATTATATCACAATGTGCAGGTGTATCATTGCAGCCCTACTTTTAAAACTTATTCTTTCAATTTTACAGCTATACAACAGAAACACTCCCTTACATGTTACTGCAACTTTTATCTTCCTGCTGAAGGTTTTTACTTTAGTGACTGTATCCTTGACAAAGCACTGGTAAGTTCCACTGGCCGATAAGTCGAGGTTGCTGCCAGTCAGTGTACCGTCTGAGCTGAGCCTTCTTTTACCAAACTGGAGTTCACCTTCTGGAATATCTGTATTATTGTGCTTCCAACTCCATTTCAAGTTGCTTCCCGTTGCAGCGCAGGGCAGTATCATGGCATTATTGGTTTTAAATTTCACCTGCTCCGGATTAAGCAGGTCATAGGATAAGAAGTTGGTAATCTGCGGAGGGGGTCTTTCCAGTTTTGCTGACCTGAAAACAAATATGCCACTCAATGTCAGAAGGTGTATTGTCCTCACATTTTTACTTTATTTCTCTATGTTGTATCAAGTAGAGGTGGTGTGAGGAGAATTCAGATATTTATATTATACTATAGAAAATACAGCCAATCAGAATGCAGGAAAGCCGTTGTATATTCGTCAGTAATCCATCGAACCTTCCCATCGATCAATGCAATTCAAAGGTATCACACCCAACCATCCTATCATGCGTTGAGATTCGCGTTCATGCTGGCCTTGCTGGCCACTATATTTTCTATGGCATGGTATAAAATAGTTATGCAACCCTTTCTCATGGTATACCGTGGAAAATCACTTGTCACTTGTGTTTTCTTGCTAAAGGCTCGTGTGTATACCAAGAAAATACAAGTGACTCGTGAGATATTCCACGGTATACCACTCGAAAGCGAAACTAGTATGTAGCTATCATAATAACCCCTTTGAGCCATGATATCCATAGCATGTATAAATTTCCTCACTATTCACTAATTATTTTCTAAGATAATACTTTAACGAATTTGCTTAATAAATAACTTATTTTGGCCCAATTTTCTCAAGTTGCAATCCAGGCTTTGTTTTAACTGTTTTGGGTCGACTGAACCTCTGTTATTAGCGTTTACTTGCTTCGAATTTTTCATCTATGGTGGTCATCTGCCTTAGTCTCTTGACCTTGTATCAGGGGCACACCCAACGACAACCTTCGGTAGATATATCTTCGAAGGAGGGTAGTTCGCCTTAGGCTTTTGGCGTCGATTAAAGGTGCACTCGGATTTTCGTAACTGAAACGTGGCCTAAAAGATTCGCAGTGGGGAAATCATAGCCACTAAGGCTTTCAGAAAAGTCGTAATTACTGTTTTTGGCAGTCAAAAACGTCATCTCGAATTTTCGGAAAGAAAATAGTTCCCTAGAAAGTTCGTGGAAAGTTCATCTCAGCTGGTATTTTCTCAAAGGAAGATTTTGGTCCCTAACATTTCCGGGCAATTATAAGTTCAGCTAAGGAATCCGAATAGTTCAAATCTTCTAGCTAACGGAAACATCATATTAAACAGACTTGAAACACCATAAGGTATATAAAAATGCCTTTCTACAGCTTTTGGTTGATTTGGCTCATTGGGTGCCCCAGTCTTCATTAGCAAAAACAGTTGAATTAGAAACAGAAATTACTATTAGATTGGGGTCAAGTTCTATAAGGGGTTTAAGGGATTCTAAGTTTCTACACAAATGTATTAACAGAGACTGAACAGTCTGTCTGTCTTTCGCTGACAACTATTACAAGAAAATTAATGTTGTAGCGATGGGCACGTCAAGTACCAATTCTTCAATCAGTACAACGGTCCTAAACCTGAACTCTACGGTCGCTACATTGACGACTGTATCGGCGCAAGTTCGTCTAGCAAGGAGAAAATCAATCAATTTATAACCGCCGTTAATTCCTTTCATCCGGCTCTAAAATATACCTGGGAAATTTCGGAAACTTCCCTGGCCTTTCTTGATATCAAAGTTTTTATCAGCGGCAACGGTTTATGTACCAGTGTGCACTACAAACCCACCGATTCTCACAGTTATTTGTTGTATTCATCTTCACATCCATCTCATGTCAAAAACGCCATTCCCTATTGTCAATTTCTTAGACTTCGACGTCTATGTAGTGATGACTCTGATTTTTCTAACAAATCAGAGGAAATGTGCCATTTTTTCGAGAAACGTGCCTATCCTGATTCTGTAGTTCAATCGGGCCATCACCGCGCTCAGCAGATTGATCAATAGTCAGCACTACAGACGTCACAAAAGGAAAAGAATGACAGAATTCCATTCACCCTCACATTTCACCCGCATAATAACCCAGTTAAAGCCATCATTCTTAATAACTTTAAGATACTGCAAAATGATCCAGAAACTGCTAGAATCTTTTCGGAATCACCGCTGATTTCATTCAAACACGACAAAAATGTAGGTAACTTTCTAGTTAAAAGCGCATTCAAAACGACTGAACAACCTGGCACTTTTAAATGTGCGCGCTCGCGATGCAAAACTTGTCCTTTCATTCAAAACACTGACAAAATATCGGGCCCTAAGCGATCTGTTAAGATCACTGATCGTTTCACGTGTACCTCCGCAAATGTTATCTATTGCATAACCTGCACATTATGCAAAAAGTTATACATCGGCGAAACAGGAAGACGACTAGGTGACCGATTCCGATAATATCTTCGTGATGTTGAGAAAGATGACAAAGACGCATCCAAACCTGTCGCTCGGCATTTTAATCTCCCTAACCATTCCAAACAACACATGTCGATCTCCGGCCTTTCCCTACATCAAGGTACCACGGAAAGCCGTAAATATCTCGAGCAAAAACTGATCTTTCAAATTGGCACTCTTAATCCCCATGGTATCAACGAGCGCTTTTCATTCAATTAATTTATACCTGTTTTTCACGTTACCATGTTACCACCAATAGCGTAGCTCCATTTTCTGTATATAAACCATACACAACCCACAATTCCTCGATTCGCTCCGACGAAGGGCTAACGCTCGAAACGTCAGCTAATCGAATCCCTGTACGGTGGTCAATTTACATTATCAACTCCGTTGATAAACCAAATTTTCGAGCCTTACATTGCAGTTGTACATACAGTTGTTCAGTGAGAGTGAGAACGCTTAAGTTCGCGTTCAAGAAAATCAAGTCAGTTTTGCTGTCAGGGTGTTCGTTTCTATGAAGTAAGAAATTTCAGGTTTTGTACAACCTATAAAAAGAGACAGAGTATCCCCATAACCACACCCATCTATCCAGGGCAAAACTAATGTCTGGAATGAATGGAAGGTATGCCTGAATGCACAGAGGAACGAATGGATTTTTTTAACCAACTGGGGACACTGAGGTATTCTAATGAGTCTTAGAACGTTCCAAAATTTACACTTAGAAGTGAAATGTCATAATCCAGAATCTATCGTTTGCAGAATGACCTTCTCTTGTAAACATTTAAGAGGACTTGTTTTGATGGTACTGTTGCCATGCCCAAATTGACTTACCGTGAACCAACGCCGAGAGGTAGACGGTTGAAATTAAGAGAGGAATCAGACGCATTGTGAAGGAAATGCCTGGAAAGAAATGTAAATAGTCATTCTAGATAAACAGTCACTCTAAAGGATTTCATTTGCTTTCAAGATGATGGAAGTGAGGGGGAAGGGGAGGAGGGAGGGGGGGGGGAAGGTTGCGACCACCCATCTGCTTCAAAACTTCCGCAAGAATTTCATCATTGAAAACTACTGGACGGCATAAGCAAGTGAGAGACCACATTACTACCTAGAAACTCCCTCAGGAATGCACTGCAGTTGCATGATGTGATTTCATCTTCAAACTATATAAGATTAAATATAAAATGCTAAATGCTAAACTTTGGGATGACTTTTTGTTATCCCCAGGCTCTATGTGAGGGTTATATACCTGGAACATGGGGGTATGTGATATATTCATCGTAGCCCGAGGAGCGTTGCCAGGTGAATATATCACACATCCCAGAGGGACAGGCAAACGACTTGCCTATTTGTCAGTTGGCGAGGTTTTCTACAATACAATTGGCTGCCTGTTCCTGACAGACTTTACTTGAACGATGCCATAACGATGTTTAAATGTGTTAATAAGCTCGTCCCTGACTACTTAATCGGGAGAGTTTACTCTGCGCTCACAAACTCACTCTAGAAATACTAGACAGCGCGGTCGACTGAACATTCCGAGGTGAAAATGATTTATTGCTTGAAGGTCCACCCGTTACCAATGTCGTTGCAGCCAGTAAGCCCCACAAAGAAGTTATGGTGGAGAGAAAGGGGAAAAACGCGGTAACAAGTCGTTACCGACGAAGAGGTTGCTAAACGAAACAATGAGTAGATACCAGCTAACACACGAAAGACCACCACGTGGTCGGTAACTGTGTAACATTTCGTCTATGTTTGTTTGTTTCTTCTTGAAAGTTTACACGAATGGGCTTGGAGACTAAGTCGAGGGAGAATATGAGCAGGGCAATATGATGAGGGGAATAGACCGATATCGCATTTCTGATGAACAATAGATTTTGCCCGGCCAGACTCATCAGGATGAGTTCTAGCTCCCATTGGAATAAGATTCTTTGTGTTTGCTCGTTTTGTGAACGAGGCTGAACGGGCAAATTTATTGTTCACAACAAGCGTGATATTGTTCTATATGTTGAGGGGAAATTTATATGGCATTAATTGCTTCGCTATTGTTTTCAGATATTGTTTCAGCCCACACTTCCCTGTTACAATCAAAGCCGTCACCAACTTTTCAGACAGTGAATAATGAGCAGGGGGTTATGTAATATATTCCCCTGAAATGAACAAAGGAAACCGAGCCAACTTACAAATAAGGTAAACAATGTTGTGCAAGCAATGGGTCTGGCTAAATGATTCTGTGATTGGCACTCATATCTTTGCAAAATCCTAGTGAACTTTCCAATGAAACAATGTTGTGCAACCACTGGGGTCTGGCTAAATGATTCTGTTATTGGCACTCATATTTTTGCAAAATCCTAGTGAACTTTCCAATGATAAGCCTTTACAGAGAGGTAACATTTGATTTTGTGCTCTCTACATAAAATAAAAGTATATCTGTCCCCTCCAGAAGGCGTCCTTCGAAAAGGAAACGGCTGAGTAAACAGCATGTATTGCCTCACGTTTGCAAATTTAATATTCAGTCAATATTTAATATATAACCACAACGTAATAGTACGTAACAAATGGAGGCACATGTGGGAGTACATATTTCACTTACAAAATGTGCACTTCACAAATTTTAAAAACGCTGCATAAAACGTACTTTACCGTCAAGTGAATTTCTGAGGCTCTTCGTTAATTCAACTTTTCCCTCAGGGAAAAGTTAGAATTCATATGCAAGTCTCTTGAAGTGCAGAGATTATTTTCTTTCAGCATTGGAAATTTGAGTATATGGCCACGTTGTGCGCGGTCCTCAAATTCATGTTTAACACAGACTGTGATCTTTCGACTACGGTTTCAACACGGTAAATATAACAAGAGGTTTAGTTTGGAACGCAACGGACCGTATAGACGCCGCATGCATAATCGTGAGCAATTTGTCACCAAATTTGTTTTGAGATCATGGATCGAACGCTCCGTGCGTTGTTTAAGGCTTCCATCTTCTTTTGCATAACTTCATGAAAAATCGTACAGTTTTGTTCAGACAAATTCGTCGCTTTCCCCGAAATTGTCGAACAAATCGGAATGTCGGTCATTTAGTAACCGGCGCAAAAAAAAAATTATCATCGTTTGGTTGGGATAAATTCTTCGATTTTTCCTGCTGAAATTGTCCAACTGCGGTAGCGAATAACATGCTTCCGACTCAAGCCTGATAGTGCAATGATTCCAATAAAACCTTAAGTATAGCACGAACGACCAATGAAAGAATGCTAATGCAAATGTAATACTGACTTTGCATTGATAAGAACACGCATCAAACTTGACTTGACTTGCCTTGATCTGACTTGATAGCTAGATAAGAACGAGCGTGGCGAGATAATGGCCAAATTACGGAACAGTTGCTTTGCACGATGGCGTCTACACCTGAGCTGATCTAACTTTAACGGGAACTAGAAAGTTACTTTGTATGCCAGATAAATTGTGCAGTTCTTATGTTTACGTCAGAGGATGGTTATGTCAGAGGAAATGACAGCCTACCGCAGACATACCAAACGCTTAAACGCTACTAATTAACTTCCTGGTGTAACAAGTATAACTAAAGTCTACCAGTAAAGAGAGTTTCCTTACGCTCTCCCCACCCACGAGAGAGCTTTCTCGCACGGGCTAGCCTCGTGTTCGCTTAGCGTCGAACGCAGACGCTCTTTCTTTTCCTTCTACCATTAAAACTATGAAGTTTCCATTTGATTAATGGAGAAAACAACAGACCAAGGATGAGCCTTTCAAACAATGGAGGCTATCGCTAAGAATGACCACTAAAAACGAGGTAATTAACAAATCGAATGTGGTTTAGCGTTGTCTATACTCTTATCGACAACGATATTCGTCATCACAGTGGTCAAAATGTTGTGGACTCACGAGGCGCAGCCGAGTTAGTCCACAGCAAATTTTGACCACTGTGATGACGAATATCGTTGTCGATAAGAGTATAGACAACGCTAAACCACATTCGATTTGTTTCTTACCACAATATCAGCGTCAAAGAAAATGCTAATTTCAGAGCGCGAGCTGAAAACAGGCATTGCGCGACACGTTGACGCGAGCAGCGTTGTCTAGACTCTTATCCACAACGGCAAATTAGCCAATAAGATTCCGAGATTACTAGCAATTGTGTTAAAAATCAGATCGGTGTGACACAACCCGCCATTATGCAAAACTGTCATGGCAAGTTACGCAATATATGACGGTCACGTTTGAAACCCAATACAGTCAAACGAACCCGGTCAACTCCATCCTTGTACGGTATTTTAAAAGATGTACGTTAACTTAAGCAAAAGTCTTCAGAATTGTTTAGCATAACCCAATTCTAGTTTGAATGGACTAGATTCTTCGATTTCCTTAAATTTGTTAAACAAATCGGACTGCCGGTCATTTAGTGCTTTGATAACCTTGACCAGCAGTCTACTCCATACAAGTGAGTTTCGCAACTCATGGCTTTAATACCCAACGGATAGCGAAACACCCAAAGCAAAAAGTTTAAGAATATCTTCATCCTCTTTTGCATACCTTCATGAAAAATCTTACCGTTGTAACAGACAAATTCGTCAATTTTCCCGAAATTGCCGAACAGATCGGAATGTCGGCCATTTAGTAACCAGCGGCCATCTTAAACTGCCACGACACATCACGCATATACTGTCCCCCGTGTAAACCCCAAAAAAATATCGTTTGCATGGGATAAAATCTTCGATTTTTCCGGCTGAAATTGTCCAACTGCCGTAGCGAATAACATGTTTCCGACTCAAGCCTGATAGTGCAATGATTCCAATAAAGCCTTAAGTATAGCACGAACGACCAATTAAATAATGCTAATGCAAATGTAATACTGACTTTGCATTGATAAGAACACGCATCAAACTTGACTTGACTTGAATTGCTTTGATCTGACTTGATAGCCAAATTATGGAACAGTTGCTTTGCACGATGGCGTCTACACCTGGGCTGATCTAACTTTAACGGGAACTAGAAAGTTACTTTGTGCCAGATAAATTGTGCAGTTCTTATGTTTACGTCAGAGGATGGTTACGTCAGAGGAAATGACAGCCTACCGCAGACATACCAAACGCTTAAACGCTACTAATTAACTTCCTGGTGTAACAAGTATAACTAAAGTCTACCAGTAAATATGTGTTGCTGAATTAGACATCACGTTTCAACTATCTTAATCACCACCCATCAACATCCAGTCGTCACCCCTCCATATGCTCATATGAGCAGTAGTGACACACGCACCGGACCATGATCTCCATCAAGCGCTTAACCTCTCCTTTCCCAATGTCCTCAGGTACCGAAAATAGTTTTCTTTGCTCTTCCTCTTGTTTCTGGCAAAGTCGTTTACTCTTAAATTGCTCTATGTTTTTGAAAACGCAGAATGAACGAAACGCCGTAGTACTTTGCCAGCATTATACTCAAAATTATGCCCCGTAATGTAGAAAGTCCTAGCTTTGTTGTTCGACTATATATTACTTGACGGTACACCTCGTGAGCCTACGAGTAAAATCTCTCGGGGGAAAGGTGGGAGAGGGGAGGGGAGAGGAGGGTGGGGAAGAGGAGAGCGAGGGAGAGAGTTTCCTTACGCTCTCCCCACCCACGAGAGAGCATTCTCGCGCGGGCTAGCCTCGTGTTCGCTTAGCGTCGAACGCAGACGCTCTTTCTTTTCCTTCCACCATTAAAACTATGAAGTTTCCATTTGATTAATGGAGAAAACAACAGACCAAGGATGAGCCTTTGAAACAATGGAGGCTATTGTTAAAAACGACCACTAAAAACGAGGTAAATCAGATCGGTGTGACACAACCCGCCATTATGCAAAACTGTCAAGGCAAGTTACGCAATGTATGACGGTCACGTTTGAAACCCAATACAGTCATACAAGTGAGTTTCGCAACTCATGGCTTTAATGCCCAACGGATAACGAAACACCCAAAGCAAAAAGTTTAAGAATATCTTCATCTTCTTTTGCATACCTTCATGAAAAATCGTACAGTTGTGAACAGACAAATTCGTCAATTTCCCCGAAATTGCCGAACAGATCGGAATGTCGGCCATTTAGTAACCAGCGGCCATCTTAAACTGCCACGACACATCACGCATATACTATGCCCCGTGTAAACCCCAAAAAAATATCGTTTGCATGGGATAAAATCTTCGATTTTTCCGGCTGAAATTGTCCAACTGCCGTAGCGAATAACATGTTTCCGACTCAAGCCTGATAGTGCAATGATTCCAATAAAGCCTTAAGTATAGCACGAACGACCAATTAAATAATGCTAATGCAAATGTAATACTGACTTTGCATTGATAAGAACACGCATCAAACTTGACTTGACTTGAATTGCTTTGATCTGACTTGATAGCCAAATTATGGAACAGTTGCTTTGCACGATGGCGTCTACACCTGGGCTGATCTAACTTTAACGGGAACTAGAAAGTTACTTTGTGCCAGATAAATTGTGCAGTTCTTATGTTTACGTCAGAGGATGGTTACGTCAGAGGAAATGACAGCCTACCGCAGACATACCAAACGCTTAAACGCTACTAATTAACTTCCTGGTGTAACAAGTATAACTAAAGTCTACCAGTAAATATGTGTTGCTGAATTAGACATCACGTTTCAACTATCTTAATCACCACCCATCAACATCCAGTCGTCACCCCTCCATATGCTCATATGAGCAGTAGTGACACACGCACCGGACCATGATCTCCATCAAGCGCTTAACCTCTCCTTTCCCAATGTCCTCAGGTACCGAAAATAGTTTTCTTTGCTCTTCCTCTTGTTTCTGGCAAAGTCGTTTACTCTTAAATTGCTCTATGTTTTTGAAAACGCAGAATGAACGAAACGCCGTAGTACTTTGCCAGCATTATACTCAAAATTATGCCCCGTAATGTAGAAAGTCCTAGCTTTGTTGTTCGACTATATATTACTTGACGGTACACCTCGTGAGCCTACGAGTAAAATCTCTCGGGGGAAAGGTGGGAGAGGGGAGGGGAGAGGAGGGTGGGGAAGAGGAGAGCGAGGGAGAGAGTTTCCTTACGCTCTCCCCACCCACGAGAGAGCATTCTCGCGCGGGCTAGCCTCGTGTTCGCTTAGCGTCGAACGCAGACGCTCTTTCTTTTCCTTCCACCATTAAAACTATGAAGTTTCCATTTGATTAATGGAGAAAACAACAGACCAAGGATGAGCCTTTGAAACAATGGAGGCTATTGTTAAAAACGACCACTAAAAACGAGGTAAATCAGATCGGTGTGACACAACCCGCCATTATGCAAAACTGTCAAGGCAAGTTACGCAATGTATGACGGTCACGTTTGAAACCCAATACAGTCATACAAGTGAGTTTCGCAACTCATGGCTTTAATGCCCAACGGATAACGAAACACCCAAAGCAAAAAGTTTAAGAATATCTTCATCTTCTTTTGCATACCTTCATGAAAAATCGTACAGTTGTGAACAGACAAATTCGTCAATTTCCCCGAAATTGCCGAACAGATCGGAATGTCGGCCATTTAGTAACCAGCGGCCATCTTAAACTGCCACGACACATCACGCATATACTATGCCCCGTGTAAACCCCAAAAAAATATCGTTTGCATGGGATAAAATCTTCGATTTTTCCGGATGAAATTCTTCAACTGCTGTAGCGAATATCAGGCCTGATAGTCCAATGATTCCGAGCAATAAAAACTTATGTATAGAACGAATGATCAATGAAAGAATGCTAATGCAAATGTAATACTGACTTGGCATTGGTAAGAATACGCATCAAACTTGACTTGACTTGACTTGACTTGAAAGCCAGATAAGAACGAGCGTGGCGAGACTTGAATGGCCAAATAATTATGGGACAGTTACTTTTCACGGTGGCGTCTACACCTGAGCTGATCTAACTTTAACAGGAACTAGAAATTTGATGTATATGCCAGATAAATTGTGCAATTCTTATGTTTACGTCAGAGGAAATGACAGCCTTCCGTAGACATATCAAACGCTTAAATGCTACTTTATACCGTGTTTACACTTGAGCTTCTTACTGCAGTAACATAGTTTACTTACCTGAGTAAAGTTTTCGTGAGTGTAAGCATCAGTTAACGGTCATTAACATCTCAGTAAACACCGCCAAAGACAAAACAAACGTAAACCGAGTGATTTGGCTTGGTTTTTCCTAGTAAACCAAAGTAAAATGACAGGCACATCTGGTTGCGGCTATCCGGATGAGAGGACGTAGGCGGGCAGGACTGTAAGTTCCGCAAAGGAATCCTAGTAGAAGCTACTAGCATTCCTAACATACCTCAATTAAAGACACGCGGTTTTTTTTCCCTTTGGGACTTGTAAGGTGTCATAATCTGTTTTTATGTCATGGAGGATGTAATTAAATCGAAAACAAACCAGGCATGGTATAGGAATATGATCTATACTACATGTCACATCAAGTAGTCAAAACGTGATGTGAAAATTAGAGCAAATGTAAATACAATGCATTTAATGAAGTCATTTCGAGACTCGGCCGACGCAGATAGCTCGCCAACGGAAACTGGGTGAAGGCGTGTTATTTACACGCGTGGAAATAGTCACGAAGAAAGAAAGGAGGAGAGCAAGGAAAAAGAGAAGACGTGAGAGGGAAAGAGAGGAAAGGAAAGTAAGACGAATGCAACCGGTGCTTAACCAGGAAACCAGGAAGCCAGGATAAATTTAATTCATGACCAAGAAAGGCTTCCACTGATTTTCAGCATAGTTACTCAAAACGAGCCATTATGATTGGTCACGCTATTTCACGGTGTGAGGGACGAAAATATAACCCTTCATCAGGCTGCAAACGCAAGCATGCTTACACCATCAGACAGCGACGAGATATTTCTTCAGAAATGTGATGCTCGAAAACATGTGCATTTAAGAGGTTACTTATAAAATGACGTTAAGGCCACAATGATGTTAGGAAAAGAAATCCAGCGGCCTCGAAGAAATACAACTCTATGAACTGACGGACGCCAGGAAACATTTTTTTCGTAAGCAAAGCAAGCGTACCCAATGACATGTCATTAACCTTTAAACTTCGCGGACCATAACAGATAAGGACTGAAGTTTTTTTTAAGGGGTATTAGTAATTGGTATGTTACGTAACCAAGAGATTTCCGTGCTGCTAAAACTATGTAAGGGTTAATTACCCTGGAACGAGGGGATATGTGATATATTCACCTGGTACCGGTTGCAGGTGAATTTATCGCATACCCAAGCAATACTGCTTTCACCCTTCGTGCGCACTTGTTTGGATATACTAATCAGCCGAATTAATTTTGTTAATAAAGAGGGACATGCAGCTTAAGCCGTTGTTGCACGTTGAAACTTTTGGCTGAAACTTATGTGCAGCAGTACTGCGAAGAAGATTCAGGAAGGGGTGTGACATGGTGAAACTCTTGTTTTTATCACCACTGCGCGGATCGTTGCGACCGTTGCAAAAGTAGAATCAAAACGGTTCGACTTAACTTTTCGTGAAACTTGTCTCGCAACGAAAGTTTAAAAAAGTTTCAAAAGCCCGACCATGTTACATGGTGCAACGCCTGCTGAAACTTGGTGATAACAATGGGGTGAAAGGCCTACACAATTCCTATCCACGTGTAGCGGCCAGCTTAGAGTTTGGCTCGGACGAGTATATCTTTAGTGAACTGCTCCTTTTGTATGAAGCGATCGGGGGATCTTTAAATATTTCGCTTAGTAGCGGTTGCTGTTGGATTAAATACCACTTTTGCATGAGTATTTGTTTAGACTAGGCACCATTGGAGGGAACTTTGTGACGAAAGGCAAGATCCCTTTATCTTCTTTGCAATTCTGTTGAAAAGCAAGTGTTCTGTCTTCAATTTGATCTTTGAGAATGTTGTCATAATCAGAGTTGCTCGGAGTTTTGTCATAATCAGAGTTGTTGGGTATCCTATCTCTATAAGATGTGGTCTAAACTGTGAGATTCTAGTTTTAAATTCTTTTTCCAAGGAGTTTGTTCGGAGAAACCTAAGTGCTTCTATTCGGTACAAGACCTTTCTCAATGACCTTTCTCAAGAGCATGCAAGACCTAGCCTGATAATTAATCCCAAATGGTATGTATACATGGCCAAACAAGGAAGACTCTATGAATCTTTCCAGTTTGTTTATGCAGGTCACCTAAGACATAAGAGGACACTAAATTAAGTAGGAGCTCTTTTTGTAGAATGTAATAAATGAATTTTTACTAAATAACTTGACCTTGATGTCTATTATTGTATAACGCGGAAAATAAGTACGTTAATCATGTAACGTTCCGTTTATAATACACACCATCATGTCAACAGCTGTAGTCAGTGATTTTACAGGGAGAGATTATACACATATTTACCCTGCTGCTTTTTGGCAACATGCTCAATAATGCCCCTATTGTCTTTAAAGTAAAGTCGTAAACGGTTTGAACCCAGGCGTCATATCATAACTAAGTGAAGCACGATCGTGCGGGTGAGTGTAGTCCTGAGAAGGACTGTTTGTGGTGACATTGACTGTCAATGCCACCACAAACAGTCCTTCTCAGGACTACACTCACCCGCACTATCGTGATTCACTTAGTTATAGTAAAGTGTTGTTTCGATACCGTTATAACTATCCGAAAATATAATAACAATATCTCAAAGGTCATCTTTTTCCTTCTTCCATGCTTTGGGCCGTTCCTTGATATCATCTTTAACAACAGTGCAAAGAAAGTTTAATTAATGACTTTATGATAACAATTTATTGTACTCAGGGTACGGTTCTTGAAAATATGTTTACCCTACCCTCTCATGGATATTGAGGATTTACTGGAAAATTCAAGCGACAAGATGTGTAATAATAATAATAATAATAATAATAATAATGACGACGACGACGACGGCGATGATGATGATGATGATGATGATGATGATGATGATGATAAGGTCTGTTGTGTGTGAAAAGTAGCATTTTCTTGTCTACCACTGTATATAACTGCATCCGATCCTTTGTTAAACTACTGATAAACTGGCCAGAACTGAGGTGATCCTTAAAGACCAAATTAGAAAAAAAAATCCATCAAATTAGATGACATATGTATTATATCGATACACACATACATAGTCTACATTATTGCTTTACAAGTATTATAAATGGTATAACTAAAACTAAAAATAAGTGTAATAATATTTCCTGATCATTTGCCTTTACTGGTCACGAGAAGGAACTGAACAGATAACAGGTACCCAGCTGGAGCTTTCTAATGGTGCACTGTGCAGTGCCAAACGTCTGATACCAAGGGAGTAATATAAGTATCACTGTACTCAAGAAAGTAAGTCAAGTGGTTCTCACTCACATTGTTACTTGATCAGCTAAGTACAGTCCAACGAATCATCTGGGTGCTGGAGAGGTCACTAAATAACACTGAAATGAACACATAAGACCAATGAACTATATAAGTGGGTGTGCCACCGGCCATCCCTTCAAATGGAAAGCAATATTAAGTGCAAGCTGGCAGAGTGATTAGTATTTAAGTTACAGTGAACTGTATCAAGTGTGCCACCCACCAGTTCAGTTCAGTTAATATTAAGTGCAGCTGGCGGCATGATTAGCATCACTTATAATGGAAAAAATGTTATGTGCAAGTTCACACGATGATTAGTATTTTTATGTTATACTTAACTGTCTAATTTATTATAATTCAGGTGTGTCCTTCAACAGTTTGGCTGGAAGAAAAAAACTTAGCAAGCTTCTATATGTTATCATTACTCTTGGTCACACCACATGAAGTACCAAAAACTAATAGCAACCTACCTTGCCTTGTTGTTGTTGTTGTTTTTTTCTGTGACTTACTGATTGCAACATATGCTTATACATCAACACGGGACTGACCAAAGGTTACTCTAATCAAAATCAGGTTATTTGCAGTGTTGAGGTCCGTATAGGGTTTCTGCAGCTTTTCCAGGTGAACTGCTTGCTCTGCAATGTCTTCAAGGTCTTGAAGTATTTCAAACTCAGTCATCGCCAACAGTTCCGGTTACGCGCCCGCAGTAGGCATGCGGTTTTATAACAAAATGCCTGTAAACATGGCTGCCGATTTTATAAAGAAACGTATGGAAGGCGCGGAAAAATCGTTTCCGGTTACGCGCCCGCAGTAGGCATGCGGTTTTATAACAAAATGCCTGTAAACATGGCTGCCGATTTTATAAAGAAACGTATGGAAGGCGCGGAAAAATTGTAAATATTTGCAATTGTGAAATATTTTTTCAATTTGCCGGACCGGGATAATGATATGATAAGGAAAAGCAATATGTTAAAACATAAACAAGACTAAAACGTTATTGAAAAATACTTCATTTTACTGTCTCTCGAAAACGAAGGGATATTCACTGGAAAATCTGGACCATTTACAGAGTTAATGAAATGTCTGTGAATCTTAAATTTACAGACTTTTTATGAGAGTTCAAATCTGACCTACTTTTACATATGGCATACAAAATATCTGTAAAATCATTTTTATAGATATTTTATACACTTTTTGTGGTATTCCTTTTTATAATGTTTATGAAATGATTATGAAATTTAACTGCTGAAATAAGAAGGAAAACTGAAAAATTTACAGACTTAACAAAATCTCTGAAGAATGTTTGTAAATTTGACATTTACAAAGATTTTCTATGGTTATTTTATCCACTAAAATCTCTGTAAATCGGTACAAGTATAGCATTTTAAAATCTCTGTAAATTGACACAAGCAGGACATAACCCCCATGATGCGGAGTTAAGTTAACTGAGTTACTACTGTTGGAGTTATTATAACTCCAAAAGGGTAGTGTGCGGCTTTTGTCTTGGATTTCAACAGCGCTTGTTTTTAAATGGGAAGCAGTGCGCGGCAAAGAAGGACGGCCTCAAAACTATTTCCTCGCCAAGTTTGTGCTTCCCGAGCGGCTGGGCTGATTTCCCTTTTGGGCGCCATAAGCATTGGCCGTTTGGCCGAGAGGCAAAGTGTTTAAAAATAAAAGGTAGTAAAGTGCGAAAGAGTCGTTTGAAAGACAAACCATACTTTCTGGGCTTAGCCCTTCACTGGAGGTATGTAGATGATTTGAAATTGCGTACTATTGTTCTTTATTATCTTCTGACCGAGAGGGAGCTCGAGGGAGTTGGGTTAGACTTGGGCATGCGCAAACGAGTTCATTCCCGGTAGGCAATTTGTAGTTTTGGCGCCCGTTTCAACTCAAACTTCGACTCGTGGAAGACAGTTTGGAAGGAATTTCTCCCACTTCGAATGGCTTTTTACCTCAAGATCATAGAATAATGGAATTTAATAGTTTTACAACGTATATGCGACCGGTTGGCAAGCTTCTTCCACGGTAATCGAGTGCTGTTGGTTCAAGTTTTTGGTCCCATGTTCAGTGATGGTTGCCTTGGTCTGCTGTAGATTTCAAAGGTAAGCATATTGGCCATTTTAGACTGTAATATTTCCAACATATAGTACTGGCTGGGTGTATGTATCTCAAATAGCTTGCTATACGAAGAAAATACAAGAGACTAGTGGTATTTTCCACGGTATATATGTACCACTCGAAAGCATTGCATAACTACAGTAGTACGTGCAGCTGTATAAAATTATGCTATCTTGCTAATTCATTACCGTGTTTGTTCTTAATATAAGCAAGGGTTAAGCTTACTGCATGTGCAGGTAAGGAATCGTAGCTAAGATTGCGGCAAACTAGGTGCTCAACTGGCTTACACTTGATTAGATCCATTGATTTACCTGTAGTTGGTGGCAAAGTGAGCTTTTGGTGTGATCATAAATTAATGTACTTGTACTTAAACTCAATTATAAATTTTGCTTTCCAAGTGTCTAAATTAGATGACAAGACTCCACTAATTACGTATACACTTACAAAATAATGTAAGACCCAAACTCTGTTTCGGGAGCAGGGTTAGCACAACAGTAATACAATGATTGTATTTAATTATGTATATGGAACTGTGTGGACATCTTTTGAAATTAGCTTTCCAATTTAAAGGCCTATTTTTCTCCCTTGATCCAATGTTGGCATCTGTTTATGTTTTGAAATTGTGCTGTTGTTAAAGGAAGGAAACATTTAGCTCTACACTAAAGCATACAGCTGTAGGAGCAAAACAAAGCAACACAGCAGTGTAGACCTCATCACAGAGATCTCATCAAGAAAGAAATTATCACTCAGTTTAGACAATTGTAGAATGCCCAATGGGGCATGAAAATTGCAGTTCATAAAGAGACACAATGACAAGTCAGATTGAATTGACACTGAAGAGTGGAGCCAAGCCACATAGTCCATTATGCAAACTGACCTTGAAGTAAAAACATCAAACATGAGGAAATCAGTTATCCAGACATATACACAATTTACTCATCATCAAATCGGTTTCCAAATTGCAGTAAGTTGGCCCTCAGTGAATTGGTAGAAACTTCAAGGTAAAAAGCACCCAACATAAAACCTCATTTTCTTGTTACAGTACATGTCGTGTAAGTACTTTAAATTTGATAAAAAACAATGCTGTATGAATTGGCCATTATCATGTTGCCACACTTGACTCTTCTGACTTAAAATGGGCCAAAATTTACAAATAGATATACAAAACTTTCCCAAAGAGAAAAACAGAGCAGCCATTAATTGTGGGATAAAACAAGGGCTTCAAAGGTTTAAGGAATTTCATGTCACACGAAATTCATGAATTATTGGTCATGGCGTGTACAGCCCTGTAATGCATCAAGGCTGAAGATGGGTCTTTTAGTTTGAGTGTTCACATCTTCATTGAAGTGCCTACTGTTGTGGTAATGCAACTATTAATTCTGTTAACCCTAACTCGACAAAAAAAATCGTGTGGTACAAAATTAATTCTGGCCACAGCTGCCGTCCAATAAAGTCTGCTTGATTTCATATCAGTGACCTGACTTTTTTTACAATGAGAAAAGAAATAGAGACAAAGCTAATTTATAGTTCTATATATTTTTATCCCAATCACAGTATACAGTAATATGTCAATTAAATTACACTGTAGTTGGCTTGCTTTATTTACCGGTACTACAACTGTACATGTATCACGTACAAATGACCTTCAAAGGCTGTTTATTTTTTCCATAATAAGTACCGTGCTTGTGTCCAGGCAAGTATTTGGGGTGTTAAAACATAAATCTCTATCCTGCTTGATTGTATTTGAAATGCTTGGAGCCTTACACTGTACTTTTGTTTTGTAATAGTTGTGCTAAACAGCTACTGAGTATTGTATGGCATTTGCCTCCTTTTACGGGTCGGTACATTTCACTGACCCCCAGTCCATGGACTACCATGATGGACTACCGAAATGGACTACATATATGGACTGCTAAATGGACTACCAAAAATGGACTACCCTTAATTACCTACCTTGAAAAAAAAAATTAGTTAAGTTTGGTTGTTTTCATCGATTGATCGTGATTATTTTTTAAATGCTGCTGTTCAGCTGTTCTGCAGGCGCATTCACTCGTCGTGCATGATGGCTGACAGGCTGCAGCTGGAGTAAAAATTTGATTTATAATCTTCCAGATGATTCCTTGCCTGGCTGTCATGATGCTCAAAATGGTAAGTGACAGAAGAAGATACAACTCAAAAATAGATCACATGACCAGGCCCAGGGGGGTACTCCCTGAAAAGTTGGGTGGGGGTGCAGCCTGCTTCCCAAAAGCCTTACCTTATTTAAAGTGCACCTAGCCCCAAGAATAGTTATTCTTTCCGCTAATAATTTTATAATACTTTGTACATATTCCAAAAACATGTAGCATTTATTTCCAGCCTTTAGAGTTTTTTTATAGGGCTTACGATAAACTATGCATCATTTGGTACATGATCAAGTCAGCTGGGGCGTGGGTCTATTCCCCAGTTGACTATTATGTATGCATGTTTACAAAGACGCAGTGCGATGAAAATCAGTTTGTGACTTTAACTGGGGAAAAGACCCACGCTCCTTACTACCTTGATCGTGTGACAGATGACGGCTAATGTCGTAACTTTTACAGCCTGTAAAAACACATGATTTGGTTATAAAAAATTAAAGGTGCAATGCGTTTTGAATAGGTGCAAAGATTAATTTTAGCGAAAAAAAATATTTCAGTGTTGGGGGCACTTAAAGACCAAAATATCTGTGATTTTCCCTACCCTATCTATAACGAACGATTATAAATTCAAATTTTTACTCACCATCCAGCATGTCAGCCATCACACGAGACGAATGAATACGCCTGCAGAACAGCTGACCAGCAGCATTTAAAAGATAAAAGATGGTGAAGATCACGATCAATCGATGAAAACAACCAAACTTTACTAATTTTTTTTTTCAAGGTAGGTAATTAAGGGTAGTCCATTTTTGGTAGTCCATTTAGCAGTCCATATAGGTAGTCCATTTCGGTAGTCCATCATGGTGTCCATGGACTGGGTCAGTGAAATGTACCGACCCTCCTTTTACAGACTGTAGTGATAGCTCACCCAAGTATTACAACTGTCAGTGAGACCATCACTGTATGAGAGCAGATCAAAGGCAAGTGGAACTATCTAAAATTTTTAAAGTTATTTTTTTGCATCATAAGGTGGTATGTTCACTTCTTTTTGCCTTTTTTTAACTTTTACAATAATTAGTCATTCAACAAGTTTCAGTTTATGGGTTGTAATGAGAATGTGCAATGAAGACCATACTGTAATTACAGTGTATTCTCCTGGATTTCTGAAATTTCATTACTGCTGGGGTGTTTTTCATACCTACAGACTGTATGATTGTCTACATGTAGTTGTTGTGTGTAATAAAGAATAACATTTAAGATGGCTTCATGTTCATGGAACAAGCGTAAAACTCCCAAGCCCAACCATATATGCATGTGCCATTGCAGCATTAACACCAATCCTTTAAAAAGAATCTCCCTTAATGTTTGCGTCATCCCTGCAAACTGCAATGATGCTTGGTCATGAGAAGGTTAAGACACAGTGTTGACATGCGTGAGCATACAAAATAATTATAAGACTGTCTTCTGGCCTGCCATCATGGCTTGTAACACTTAAAAACTAGATCATGTTTTCCAGAGACCTACAGTGTACACTAAGACCATCTACATGTAACAGTATTGTTTGGGAGATCATAACAGTAATCATCCTCTGGCACTCAAGATTTGAATCTTTGAATTTTTCAGCCTGGCCAATGTAGCATTTTGTATTGTGTTAACATGCACATATTTTTCAATATTTAAGCTCATATTTTCATTCTGGTTTCTGAACTGTACAGTTCAGTGTATACTTGGCCTTGACATCCGGTTTTTTTAATCTTCAGGCTGAATACATGTAGTTATGTGCGCAGTACAGTATATGGCAGACTACTTTACAGTGTATGCTCAAGTTGCAAAGAAAAGTAAAACCTTTTAAGGTAAGAACTTTCTGTAACATAGCATGATGAAGGAATGTGACCATTATTGAACCTTTTGTCGTCTTCGGAATTTTTGTTCCACCTCATGCAACCTTGATCCAGTGTAACAAAAAAGATCACATCAGCATGATGGGCTTGTGATTTCTTTTAAGTCCTGGTCAAACTATTGAACAAAGTTGGATTTAACATTGCAAGATTGTTCGACCGTTTGACCGCCCATGTTGGATGATGTTTGTCAAACAATTTTTGCTAGATCAAGTGTTGGATAGAGTTTGCTTTTGATCAAACATTACGCCCAACAATTCTGCTCAATGAAAAAAACGTTGCAGTGTTTTGCCGCTCTTCCAACAAAGCTTTATCCTGATGCAAGTCACATTCACCCTGCTAGCCAATCAATAGTTGCTATTTTCGTGCTCTCTTTGCAGATGTCCGGTTCAATAGCGTTTAAAATTTCTGAGAACTGATCTGGGCTTGTTGATTCTAATCATCTCCCTAAACACGGGTGTATCTTGCAATGATAACTGTAAAACGGTTTGGAACATACCCTTTTCAGCTTGTTCTCTCAACCATTCCATGATTTTTTCTCACTTCACACCGAACACTGAACAGCTCTGGTACCATAAACATTAACGCTAAGCACTTTTGGTTTCCACTTTAGTGCTACAGTGTATGTTTTAAATTACATTTTAGCGTCAAGTTGTACCAGTAGCTTGTTTTGCCACAGACTATAGTTTGGATACATGTACAATGTAGTTTGGCCAGGGCTTTACACTACACTGTATGTCTTAAATTACTGTACTCCCACTTTAAAAGAATGAATAATGCTGTAAATACATGTATATTTGTCCATACCCTATGATCACCAGTTAGGTGAACTATCTAATGTTAACCGATTTCAAAATTAATTGGAAAGTTTGTTACTTTTCAAGAAAGGCTTCCCTCCTGATGCATTCAGAGAACTGTGTTTGCTGATAAGTCATATTCATCGTTACAATACTAGACATTGCAACTGTACTGTGTAGAACTAATATCAGACAGTTTGCAATAAGTTTCCAGACCTAAACTGTTTAATTTCTTTCATTCAGAAATTCAGAATGCTGACAGTATTTCTCTGTTGAAATCTGAATTAAGAACATTACTCCTCTATTGACTACTCCTATTTTGAAAGTGTTGTTTTATGTTTTGCTGCTGGTGTGTGTTTGTTTGTGTGCTTGCTTTTTACACGTAACCTAAGTGTAACATGATAGTAATGCATGAAACCCCAAACAGAAAATCGAAAAAAATCCGAGTTCCAGATGGGATTGGAACCCACGACCCTCTGCGATCTAGACGGACGTTCTAACCACTGAGCTACTGGTGAGCAAGGGTGAAATGTGGGCTTTGACTGGAACTCCATCACGCGGTCACACAGCCATCTTTGATATGCCTCAATATGCATCTTTGATATGCCTCAATGTGACTGCGTGATGCAGTTATGTATGTGCTAGTCATTATTTGGCTGTGTGACCACGTGATACGGTTCCAGTCAAAGCCCACATTTCACCCTTGCACACCATAGAGTGTCCAGTAGCTCAGTGGTTATCCATCTAGATTGTGGAGGGTCGTGGGTTCGAATCCCATCTGGAACTCAGATTTTGTTTTCGAGTTTCTGTTTGGGGTTTCATGCATTACTACATGTATCATGTTGTATTTCTTATTTCACTCACTTTGTAACCTAAATGAATTGATTAATTAAATAAGCTACATGTATGCCTAAAAATCATGATTTCCAAGTTGTAATTTTTTAGGAGCCCGTAGCTCGTATAAGCCCCAATGGTTTCTTTATGGACATCCTCGCCATTATGTTTCTCATTCTTTTCTTATTTATTTATCTTTTGTATCTTAATACATATTTATCTTGTAACAATGTGTAAGAAATATGGAAAAAAATAAATTGAAACTGTTGAAATTGCCTGCTCCAAAAAAAAAAAACATTCATCTTTCCTATAAATAAAAATTAATGTGACCTGCAGTACAAGCAATTTTTTCTTCTAGCCAATCTGGTATCATACATAATTATGTGCTACGTACACTGTAGAGTCCTTTGAAGTTTACCCCCTAATAGTAATTTCCTTTTCATACCTTATACATGCTACTGTAACAGAGTAAGGTACATGTACTTGTCATTGCCACCACATTAACTCTACTCAATTTTTTTTGCCTTTATGCAAACTGTAATAAGTTAAGCCTATACTAAGCATGAAATAGCCTCCACAGTGAAGTCTTATTGTCCATGCTTTTCCTTGAAGGCATAATGTATCATGTTACAATGCATGTAAGTTACGGAAGCTTTTCACAGCCAATAACAGTCCCTAGTCCAGGCAAACCAAGTCTTTAAAATAAATCTTTGTGTACGGTTGACCCACCGAATCTTTCCTTATTGATGGTCTATCCAGTGTTGACCAATTGATGCACATACAGTACACTGTAATAGCCTCCTATGCAGCTGTTACTTACATGTTGGTCGTATTCTCCCTCCCCACCAACATCTGCTGAACGGAGCCGGACATTCCCTTCCCAGGAACTGATTAGTCACATCATGGCTGTTAAATTTTGGTGCTACATGTAAGTTCCTGTAGCCTCCTTTGCAGCCATTTTTGTCAGTTCTCTTCTCCCTCCAGATTGAATACTTAGACACAATGGGAATGGAATTTCCAGCTTAGTTCACCAGACATTAGTGGGGAGGGATTAAGGACAGACCCAAACAACAGCTGCAAAGGAGGCTAATGCACATAAGTGATGTTTTCAACATTAAGGAATACATGTACATGCACATGTATATCTATATGCGTAGATACATAATTATATTATGTGTTGTATCATACAAATCAAATGCTAGCATTTTCTTTGTTCTTCAATCAGTTTAGTTCATTTAAAGTCTTTTTTTTTTTCTTTTACAGAAAGAAAAATAGCACATCAGAGTATCAAGGACACCAACTTCATTGCCAAAGGAATTTGTCTTGGGTGGTCATCTATTTATGGTCTGGGAAAAGCCATCAGTATAATTCTCATTCTTTCTATCTATTTTAACCCCTCTGAACAGGCGGGTAGCACGCCTCATACAGTTCAGTAACATACATGTAATCTTTCATTCTCTCTATCTAGTTTAATCATAACGAGCCAGAGATAACCGGAAGTTAAAAAATCTCCCAAGTCTAGTTGCTAAGGAGTGACGTTATAGGCCTGCATAAGAGCCGTCAACGTACTCCATTTGTGGTTTCACTGCAGGAGCATCTTCGCACACCTTGAAAGAAGTATTGTTTTTGCCCTTCAGCGGCAGAATTTAATTTACCACCACGCGGCACGCTTACGCCGTGTTCTCATGGCATTTTATGGCTTTACTTGTAAGACAAAACGCTAGTTTCGTCAAATGTTATGCTTTAGCGATTCGTTGAGATTTTCAAGGGGATAATTCGGCATATTTCAGTATGTGATGGCCAGAAATTACAGCTTCTGAAAGCCTTTTCAAACTACCAAGTAGTTTAGGACTCTGTGTATGTTTGTACGAGGAAAATAGCAATAGTAAAATATTCAAGTGATTTAGAATATGTAACTTGCAGATAAAAATTTAGGCAAATGTTACAATTCTTTTCTTGTTCATCCAGGTTGAAGTCCTGGCATCACTGTATGCCTGAGTGCTTCTGGGATATATAACATGAATAGTTTTATGAAGTGCAGATAAAAATCTAGGCAATGTTCTATATCTTTTCTGGTTCATCCAGGTTGAGGTCCTGGCATCACTGTATGCCTGAGTGCTTCTGGGATATATAACATGAATAGTTTTTTGAAGTGCAGATAAAAATCTAGGCAAATGTTCTATATCTTTCTGGTTCATCCAGGTTGAAGTCCTGGCATCACTGTATGCCTGAGCGTTTCTGGGATATTTCACATAACAGTTTTTTTAAATGCAGATAAAAATTTAGGCAAATATTCTATATCTTTTCTGGTTCATCCAGGTTGAGGTCCTGGCATCACTGTATGCCTGAGTGCTTCTGGGATATATAACATGAATAGTTTTACATGTAGTTTTACAGACAAAAATCTAGGCAAATGTTCTATATCTTTTCTGGTTCATCCAGGTTGAGGTCCTGGCATCACTGTATGCCTGAGTGCTTCTGGGATATTTAACATAACAGTTTTTTTAAATGCAGCTAAAAATTTAGGCAAATGTTCTATATCTTTTCTGGTTCATCCAGGTTGAGGTCCTGGCATCACTGTATGCCTGAGTGCTTCTGGGATATATAACATGAATAGTTTTTTGAAGTGCAGATAAAAATCTAGGCAAATGTTCTATATCTTTTCTGGTTCACTCAGGTTGAAGTCCTGGCATCACTGTATGCCTGAGTGCTTCTGGGATATTTAACATAACTTTTTTTAAATGCAGCTAAAAATTTAGGCAAATGTTCTATATCTTTTCTGGTTCATCCAGGTTGAGGTCCTGGCATCACTGTATGCCTGAGTGCTTCTGGGATATATAACATGAATAGTTTTACGAAGTGCAGACAAAAATCTAGGCAAATGTTCTATATCTTTTCTGGTTCATCCAGGTTGAGGTCCTGGCATCACTGTATGCCTGAGTGCTTCTGGATATTTAACATAACAGTTTTTTTTTAATGCAGCTAAAAATTTAGGCAAATGTTCTATATCTTTTCTGGTTCACCCAGGTTGAGGTCCTGGCATCACTGTATGCCTGAGTGCTTCTGGATATTTAACATAACAGTTTTTTTTAAATGCAGCTAAAAATTTAGGCAAATGTTCTATATCTTTTCTGGTTCATCCAGGTTGAGGTCCTGGCATCACTGTATGCCTGAGTGCTTCTGGGATATATAACATGAATAGTTTTATGAAGTGCAGACAAAAATCTAGGCAAATGTTCTATATCTTTTCTGGTTCGTCCAGGTTGAGGTCCTGGCATCACTGTATGCCTGAGTGCTTCTGGATATTTAACATAACAGTTTTTTAAATGCAGCTAAAAATTTAGGCAAATGTTCTATATCTTTTCTGGTTCATCCAGGTTGAGGTCCTGGCATCAATGTATGCCTGAGTGCTTCTGGGATATATAACATGAATAGTTTTTTGAAGTGCAGATAAAAATCTAGGCAAATGTTCTATATCTTTTCTGGTTCACCAAGGTTGAAGTCCTGGCATCACTTTTAGCCTGAGTGCTTCTGGATATTTAACATAACAGTTTTTTTAAATGCAGCTAAAAATGTAGGCAAATGTTCTATATCTTTTCTGGTTCATCCAGGTTGAGGTCCTGGCATCACTGTATGCCTGAGTGCTTCTGGGATATATAACATGAATAGTTTTTTGAAGTGCAGATAAAAATCTAGGCAAATGTTCTATATCTTTTCTGGTTCACCCAGGTTGAAGTCCTGGCATCACTGTATGCCTGAGCGCTTCTGGGATATTTAACATAGCAGTTTTTTTTAAATGCAGATAAAAATTTAGGCAAATGTTCTATATCTTTTCTGGTTCATCCAGGTTGAGGTCCTGGCATCACTGTATGCCTTAGTGCTTCTGGGATATATAACATGAACATTTTTTAAAGTGCAGTTAAATGTAGTAAAATGTTCTATATCTTTTCTGGTTCATCCAGGTTGAGGTCCTGGCATCACTATATGCCTGAGTGCTTCTGGGATATATAACATGATCAGTTTTATGAAATGCACATACAAATCTAGGCAAATGTTGTAAGCAGGTTTAATGACCAAAACGTTTTACAGTTGGTACATTTCTTTGCAGAACAATAACACGTTCGGATGAAATGTTTTTTGTTTTTCGATAACGTTTTCCTTACTTTAATGCCCTTCAGACTAATTCAGTCCTTGGAGAGTTCGCCAGCATTTTCCAAGTTAAACAAATTTTAACAATCGGGAGAGAATTAGAAAAAGGAGAAGTTGTATTTTGAAATGATGATTTCGATACCGTCGCCGTTGTCGCTTTTCCTGCCAAGGTCAGTTTCGGAAGTCGAATAGTGAAACTTCCATTTCGACGTCTGCCGAGGTTATTGAGGAATTATTCAACGAGAATTTTATCAGTTCCTAGGGAAACCGTACGGATAGTAAAACTTTCATTCATGGGCACGCAACGATATCACATATTGAAGCGAATTATTTTAGCTCAGTGATGTTAATTTACTTTCACGGCGTTTAAGAAGAGTAATACTTGCAGATTGATTTGTGTATATTACTCCCAAATATGTTCACTATTACCATGTATTGCAAGTATCTTTGATTTAGGAATACAAGCGAATTTTAATTAGCGTTCAAAAGAGATATATATCCCTCCAAAAACAAAACACATAATAGGGCTGTTTATACGAGAGAAAATAAGCCACGGATTACTCTGGCCGCGGCTTACAGAAGATGCGAAAGGAACCATTTATACAAGTAAAAACTCCTAGGCCAGGATAAGCCGCAGCTTGAGAAAGCCGTGAATGTAGATTTTGTACCATTTATACGGAGTGTTCGTGTCTTATGTAATCCGTGGCCAGAGTAAGCCGCGGCTTATTTTCTCTCGTATAAACAGCCCTATTGTACTTCCCATATTGCATGCGAAAGAGAAAAAAAGAAAACTTGAGTCTTTGGTTGTAATTTAGTGCTATTTTCTGGAACCGGTGAGCCTACCTCAAGAGTAATTATTCACCAAAACCAAAACAAACTATTGGGTATCGTTTTCCGGTTCCTGCAGTCACTTTTCGAGTGCATCAGGTCTAAAGATAGAATTTAATTAAACTCTCGTCATAAATAAACGATCGCGTTTAAGGATTATGGCAGATAAGCGTGAAAATTGACGCCCATATTTAACAGAAACGAGTACCAGACGCGATTCAATTACATTGGAATGTTCAGAGTAGCTGGATATCCTGCTGAGATTGGTGGCAAATTGCCCCCTATCTCAGCGGGATCCAGTGGTATTTTTGTGGTTGCTAAGAACCTCTGGCTCGTTATGCCTCTGAACTGGCGGTGGCACGTCTCATACAGTTCAGTGTAACATACATGTAATCTCTCTTTCTCTCTATCTAGTTTAATTCCTCTGCAATGGCGGGTGGCACGCCTCATACGGTTCAGTGTAACACATGTAATCTCTCTCTCTATAGTTTAATTCCTCCCTACTAGCGGGTGGAACGCCTTATGTTGTCCAGTGTAGCATGCGTGTAATCTGTCTTTCTCTCTGTCTAGTTTAACCCCTCTGAACTGGCGGGGGCACGCCTCGTACAGTTCAGTGTAACATAAAACATTAGTAACTCCAATTGTGAGTTATACCAGCAGCCGTTTGGAATGAAAATATAATTTTCCAGTGTTTATAAGAAACGATAAAGCTAAGGGACGTAAATTATACAACTTCTGCGGCAATTGCAATAGAAAGGATACCTTTTTCATGCCGTTAAATGTTCAGTGGCGATGGGCTGGCAAGCTCGGCCCTGAAAAGTTCACGGCCACTGACGTTTTTAGCGTTTTTCAGGTCGCTTTAGTACCAGCTCGTTTTTGCAAAGAAAACGTTAACATTTTGCAATAAAATACATATCTTTTGAAGATACAGTATTGTCTGCACTTGATTTATCGACAGACACTTTGTGGTCCAGCTTCTGTTCACTTTTTATAGACATTTTGTTGGGATTTTGTGTTCTGGCGTTTCATCCTGGTTTGTTTCCCTCTGTCTTTTACAGAGAAAATATGAAGATTTTGCTGAGATTTCATATGGTACTCCTTGTATATTTTACAAACATTACACCCACTTTTTATTAACATTGTGTGCTTTCTATTTGTGTACATTTTATTAACATTTCATGCAGTTATTTTGGTTCGATTTTTACGAAGATTTTATGGACATTTTATGTTCTTTATTTTACAGAGTTTTTTCCTAGAGTTTTTTTTACAGAGAATACCTTGAGATTTTACAAGGATTTTTACAAAGTTTATGAAATCTCTGTAAATTTTGCTTACAATTTACACAGAAAACATTGAGATTTCACAGACATTTAATGGGATCTGGACGCGTAAAATTCTGTCGAATCTACAGACATTTTATAGGGTTCATAAAATCTATGTAAGTGTGCACGTTTACAGACATTGCAATTTACAAAGGAAATGTATACATTTTACAGAGATTTGACAAACTTTTTTGAAGTCTGTAAATGGTTCAAGTTTTCCAGTGATTCCATACAAACCTTATAATTTAGGTGGCGAAAACGCGTGAATCCGAAGCATCAAAGTTGCATAAATCTTTTCCAGAGCTAGGTACTTCATTTGCCGGACCGGACATCTGTAGTGTACCCTCTCCAGATTCAAAATTAAAAATTTGAAGCTCAGAGTGATTTTCCATCCTTTTCGTTTTTCTGTCGCGAAACGGTAGAAAATTGATAAACCAAAGTCCACGTTAAAACTGTAATATCCACTGTTTTCGAAAGACGATATCTTGGCTGACGTTTGTCCAAATTTCTCGCAAAAACCATCGTTTGAAAGCTTATTTTATGGACTACTTTCGTCGTGCAAGTTGTTTTCCTCAGCAGTTTCTGCATGGGCCAAATTAGTATATATAAACAACAAATTCTGTCCCTCCCGTCGCGGCGATATGAGCCCGTTGATGCAAGAAGAAGAGCAGCGGTGAAAGCTACTTCACGTAAGTCATGCGGAATTGTCATGACCGAAATAGTTGGCGATCTGGACCTAATATGTATGTTTAACCAAGTCTAAAAGCGGAGCTCCAAAAGCATTCTTTTTCTACTGGCATTTACATGTAGTCTGCTTTGTCATATCACCCATCTGACCTCACTCAAGCTACAGACCCAATGCTGTAAAAAGCAAACAAACGAACAAACAAACAAAAAAAAAAAAAACAAAAAACACAAAAAAAATTGTATGGAAAGGTGATCTGAGCCAGTCGCACAGTAGATTTGGACCCCACGCGTATTTTCACCCTCCAGTCCAGATCTGCTTGTGGATCAGATTTGGACCCCCTAATCCAGAACTGCTAGCTAGCTAGATATGAACCCCCTTTTACGGATTTGGACCCCCACCCCTCCTCAAAACAAGAGTTCTCTTGAATAAGGTAATAAATATTCCTTTGCAAATTGTGTTTGGAGATGTTAAAAAAGCAAAATAAAAATATTGAGGTATTTTTATAAAACTAATCTTTAACACTTTGCGTAAAAAAGAACCTGCAACGCCAGTTTGCATCTATAAATTTCTAAAACAAAACATTTCTTAACATTTTAGAGCAATACCAACTGTAGGCTGTTTAGTTATGGTTTAGAGCCACTAGAAATTGGTGGAGAAGCCTGGTGATTGCTTCTTTGAATCAGTATCACATCAGATATATGTTGATTCAGATCATCGCTTCATAATGATTGCAATTTCAATTATCCACAGCCTCCTATGAGACAGTCGGGAATCAGAAATTGTGTATCCTCTGGATATAGGTATGCCTCCAAAAAATATGAAAGAAAGGTACATGGAAATGAATAAAAATATTTAGATGATTTGAATTAAGAACAAGATATTTCGTTTGATCAATTACTTCTTGACCTTACTATCACAAAAAAAAAAACAAACAAACAAAAAAACAAAAACAAAAAAACTGCTTGATAACATTAAGCTCATCAATCAATGCACCTAAAATGTTTTCAAAAAGAAATCCAGCTTCTCTTCTGGCCAGCCAAGTGCAAGACCAAGCAACTTTATAATAAAATATTGGGCATTTGGTTGATACCACTATCATGGTAATTAACAATGTAGTATGAGAGTTTAAGGTAATGATTCATCAAAGGAAAAGTGCTGGAAATCCGTGTTAGCCATCTTAACTTGATTTTCTATTTTGCAAGAAAGGTAAGGACTAGTCTCACATTTCTCCATGTACATTTGAAATTGCGCAACATACTTCATCAAACATCAGAAATCCCATTAAACATTAATGCCAAATGTCATCCAAACATCCCACAAAATTGGTGTGACATGCTACTAATAAAATTAATTGAAAGACTGTATGTAGGAGAAGGAAGTCCAAAGGATGTGTACATTGATGAGAAAGAGCTTACTTTAAGTTTAATTTTAAGTTTTAAGTTTAGTAATACATTGTCATGTGAATACAACTAAATTGATACAAAACAACAACAAAAAGTGTATGACTGGAGAATAATTGGGAGAAACTAAACTCCCATACAAAGAATATTATCTAATATTACACATTCTAAAAACTAAGAGGTGAAATTTAAACGTGGCCCAAAGCTAACCTAATCAAATGAAATCGAATACTTGTCTCTTACAAATCACTCCCGATTATAGATTGACACTAAAAATTAAGGAGTAAACTTGAAATACAATCCAAAGCTAACCTAATTAAATTAGATACTTGTCACTCACGAGCTGCATCTGATTTAAAATTGACACAAATAATGTAATAGATAGGACTTAAGACTGCTTAAAGAAAGTGCATGCATGATGTTCGATGGAACACCATTCCTGTCTGTTATGTAGCGATTAAAAAAAGAAAAGCTGAAGGCCATATATATATTTAGCCAGGCCAAGCCTAGAATCGGAGCTGCACACTCTCACCGAGCAACTTTGCGTGGCTATATTTGGGCCAGTTTAATTTGTCAGGTCCAAAACAATTGAGCAGCAGCACGGAAAACGAAGAGTTTTCGAGAGCAAACGTTTGCAAAAAAAGACAGACATTCTTGAGTCCTAACTACTTTCAAATGAAAGCGTAAAGGAATTCAAAGCGGATTAAAAAAAAAAAAGACTAGCAAGTAATGAAAGACTAGCTATTAATGAAAAAAGCTTGTACTGATTAAGCTAGAAAAATCGGTACTTATTTTGACATAAATGCCCCTAGAAAAGAAAATAAAGAGTAAAAACTGATCCTTTACAGCAGTCAATAGGAATTGACCGCGTTTCAGAAACAACATAACAACAAACATATTACAAGAAAACAAAGCACAATACGAATAATATTTCTTCGAAGATTCTTGGAGAAGGTGGAGAAATTAGACAAGTAACAAAAATATCTTGTATTAAGCTAGAAAAATTGTTTAGCAATTTTGACATAAATGCCCGTAGAAAAGACAAAAGTTTCTTAACGCTGTTGAGGCACCAAGGTCAAGAAACAGTCAGCCCAGCCGAGTAAAAACATTTGTTCGCTTGCAAAGAAAACAACGTAACAAAACAAACAAACAATTCAACTACTTATTGCGTCCAAAACGAGTACAGATGATTGTTATTTATATCCATTCGAGGGAAAAATACAAGTTTCATTCCTGAACAAAAGTAACAACGATTAAGCCAAATGTTAAGCTTCGATTTATTTAATTTACTTCACTGTCCTGTGTTTTGTAGAGGCTTCAGTAAAGTAAAAACAAGGATCCGCAGAGTTTGAGCTACTCGTTCCTCCCATTAATACCGGTGAACTGTGACCTTTCTTGGTGAAATGCAAGATGATACGGTAAAATGAAAGCCCTTGAAGCGTTGAATTATACTGTTTCCAACCGCACATTCGATCCAGGTTTGAAGCTTTTCCTAAGAAAAATCTTTCTCTCTTCCTTTCGTCACTTGAAAATTCACCTTCCGGAGTATCTTTTGGCAAGTTCTTGATTTTTATGGTTTTTACGCGAATTTAAAGACAAACTTCGATCGAACAAGATGAAATTGTTTTGCTCAAAAGGAACAAACCAACAGAATGTGAAATTACGAGCCGCATAAAGCGCGTCGATTTGGTTTGGGTGTCCCGCACATGGCCTGAGCCTGCGATCCAATCGAAGCAAGTACCTTGTCAGCAGTCAACTTAAAAAAAAACAGCTGACCTCGGCGAGGTCTTAACTTGAGCCCGCGATATGGTCACGTGACACTGGTCGGCGGATATCTTGTTTTGACAGGTGTCAATTGGCTATAACATGGATGTCCAGTATCAAAGACGTAGGCTGTAAACTAGCTGGTCAGGTGGGCCAGGTTGAGTATGGCCACCATGCTGGATTATTATGATTATTATTAGGATATTCTTCATCATTGTGCGACTCCGTCGTCGTGCGGTCGCGCCCACGAGCAATACCGCTAGCCATAATTAGCATGAGAAAAGCAGTTGACGGGTATATATAGGTATGGTGCTCCGCTATGAAAAATAAATACCAGTAAGTGTGGTTGGTAGTTGCTAATCACAATGGGGTGTCTCGAAAACTGAGAGACCTCGAAAGCTCAGACCTCAGACCCTAAAAACTAAGACCCTCTGGGTGTCTCGAGAACTCAGACCATAAAATTAATATAAATTAACACTACATGATTTCTGCGCATTGCTGCAAGCTGTCTTGTTTACTGTTCGTTGATACAATTTTGTAGCCAGAATCCCCCCCCATCCAAAAAAAAAAGCAACAACAACAGTTCGTACCGATTTTTCTTTTTGGCTACTTTATAGGTGTACTCCAAATATTTGCACAATGTTTCAGAAGCTATTCGAGCCAGGTCTTGCCAAGTCTAGTTAGCTTGGTGTGCGTTGTGTGACGGTTCTCAATCTGTAGAAAGCGGATCACGTTCTTTTACACTCTCACTGAGAAGACGTAAGGTAAAAGAAGTATATGTTCGTAGATGTAATTTCCAAGGCACGAGTTCATTTTTTTCCCACACAGTTGTTGTAACTTGATGCTACATATATGAGTCTTGAAGGTTATATAATTTTGAACACATTGCGAAACCATCACACAACGCACCGTGCGCTAACTAAACTTGGCTCAAATGGCTTATAAAAGTTGGCTTATATTTATAAAGCAACCAAAAATCAATACGAATGTTGAGTATTAGTTTCGTGATCAGTGCAGATAATACCAACGCGAACAGTCTTATCCCTCTGTAGATTTTCGCCACGACATTGTATCCACGAAGAGTAAACAAGACGGCTTCCAGCAATCCGCGGCGATCAACCTGTGTAAATTTTTATTAATTTCGAGACAACCGAACACAATGTAATTTTATTGCCAACACTCTATATTTAAAATTTAAATAACGTACATTACGGTGAAAGATGCATCGTATAATTATAATACTTAGATCTGGTATCGTTTTTGACGGTATGTCCAAACGACGAGCTGCCCGCAGACGGTCATTTGAGGCTTCGTGAATTCCTTCCCCTTCGCTGGTAATGGAGCTAAAATCTAAATAGTTCACCAACTCTTTTAAACGGATAAACGCTTCATTCTTTTGCAGAGAGATTTTATCCTGATTTTGGCGTAAAAGCACAGCCAGCAAACCCAGCAATGAAGCCATAGTTTCCACGTCAGAAATAGCTACGGTGCATGTATCGCCGTTAGAAAGCGAGAAGGATCCCATTTCAACTTGCACAAATACTTCTGAAAAACTTGAAACCACTGGGCTTGTACCACAAACGCGCTTGCTCCGAGAACATGCCAATTCTTTCCCGGGTCCGGATTAAGGACGCGAATGAAGAGAGTACCCCTTCCTCCGCGCCATCATGATTTTGCTCATCGGATCGCTTAGCCACGCGTCAGGTCTTGAGGTGAAACAAGAAACTTTTGTTCTTGGTGAAATAAGAAACTGTTGTTTTACGTGAAAAAAGATTCTACTGTGGCGATTAAATGAAAACGTTTTCCAGATGTCTTCGACAGAAAGATGACAGATGAGCACCGCAGAATTTGAAGATTATGACGCCTTTAACAACCGCAGAAGAAATTAACAGCGTGATACTATACTTACAGTAGAAGCCACTTGCGTCCCCTCATCGCCGGGTTAGTTGCTATGCATTAGATTTCCTGCGAAATTTAGCCTCACGTACGCCAGTGTCCCAACTATCTGCAATTGTGAGGGTCGGAGTGGTTTTATTGAATTTTGTTTTTGTTTATGAGAGAGAGATATGGAAAGCAAATAATTGTTAATTTGCTTCGACACCGCTTTGAACATGCAGTCGCAAGTCAAGCATTTCATTCAAGGGAACAGCATGCGTTCTATCGAAACTTTATTACGTTCTTAACTTGAGTCTACCAGTAAATATGCGTTGCTGAACTAGACATTACGTTTCAAAACTTAGATTATTATGCTCTGGTGTCCCAATATCAATTTTGATTGGCTACAAACATGCAGTTAGTTACTACTGGCTCGTTGTTTTCATCGCGTGATACCTACAGACAATAGCTTGACTTTTTTTAATTTTTTATTTGATTTTATTTTTCTTTCCAGGTAGAATTGCTAATGCTCACTATGTTAATCACAGACCATCATCATCCGGTCCGGTAGTCAACCCTCCATATGCTCATATGAGCCGTAGTGACATACGCATCGCAGCACGATCTCCATCAAGCTCTTAACCTCTTCTTTCCCACTGTCTTAAGGTACTGAACCTAGTTGTCTTTGGTCTTTCTCTTGTTTCAGGCAAAGTCGCTTACTCTTAAATTGCTCTATGTTTTTGAAAACGCAGAATGAACGAAATGCCGCAGTACTTTGCCAGCATTATACTCAAAATTATGCGCCATAATGTAGAAAGTCCTGGTTTTGTTCTTCAACTAATTTATCTTACTTGACGGTACACCTCGTGAGACTGCGAGCAAAATCTCTCCGGGGAAAGGTGGGAGAGGGGAGGGGGGGGGGGGAGGTGGGGAAGAGGAGAGCGAGGGAAAGAGTTTCCTTCCCCTATCCCCACCCACGAGAGAGCATTCTCGCACGGGCTAGCCTCGTGTTCGCTTAGCGTCGAACGCAGACGCTCTTTCTTTTCCTTCCACGATTAAAACTATGAAGTTTCCATTTGATTGATGGAGAAAGCAACAGACCAAGGATGAGCCTTACAAACAATGGAGGCTATAGTTAAGAACGATCAATAAAAACGAGGTAAATCAGAGGTGTGACACTACCTGCCATTATGCAAAACTATCATGGCAAGTTACACAATATATGACGGTCACGTTTGAAACGTAATACAGTCGAACGAACCCGGTCAACTCCATCCTTGTCTGGTACGTTTACTTAAGTGAAAGATGCCAACAAACTTGACCTTGGCCCTTCTCTCAGGGCATTTTCTTGCCACCAATACATAATTTAATTACTTTGCGATCACTTTTCAAATTTTTTTTTAGATTGAATTTCCCACCAACATCAGACTCTTGCAGGAGCCCAGCTGACCAATCACTGAGTCGCTGCACGTGCCACAAATATCTGCACGAACAAGAGCCTTTATTTTCGCTCTTTAAAACTATTGTTTTGTGGTGCTTTCGTTGCCGTTGCCGTCCTCGTTGTCCTTTTTCCGGGTAATAGATCGGTTGGTAAAAATGCCGTAACATGCTTGTATGCTTTTACTGATGGGTTCCTGGCCAATCACAATACGAAACAATTACATGGAGCCGACTCATAGCGCGGGAAAATGCGCGCGTGCAAGTCGCGATAGGTTTCTGTTTCGCTTCTCATTGGTTGAGAAAGTGACGCGAGTGTTGCTGGCCAATTACAGAGCGAAGCAATACAAAACCAAAGCAAAACAAGAATTGCTTTCGACACTTAATTGATAACCGCTTAGAAATCGAGAGCGAATAACCTAGTTGTTTTAGTATAAATTTACTAGTCTTCAGAACCAAAGAAGTAGATCACCTAAATCCTCCTCGCAGACACTCTGAAAACGCGATGAAGCGGCCGCCATTTTGTTGACAACCGCTACTCATTATCTATCACAGGATAGATAGCGAGTAGCGTAGCCAATCAGAGAATGGCCTTCGTGATAGAACGCTAGTATATTTATTCTAAATAGAAATAAATTCAAATGCGCCATCAAACCGTGAATCCTAACCCTCGGACGTACAAGCAAACTCATACCCCCACCTGGTGTTTTTGGGTTAAGATACTTTGAAAAGGTTATACCGTCAATAGACCCAATGCAAAAATGGCTGCCTTTAAATTATTCTTTTGTTCTTATTCAAAATAGCCTCACTAACCTCGCTTTTGAGATCAAAATACTAAAGAATTTGCTATCCCAAACGAGGTTAGTGAGGCTATTTTGAAGACAAAGAAAAGAATAATCTAAAGGCGGTTATTTTTGCATAGGGTCTATAGATATAATGGGCTACATATGCAAATTGCGCCGCTGGGGCTTATGGTGTCATCCAATATGGCATATTTTTTTGTGATTTTTGACTTTTTTTCAGTCTAATGTTGGTTTTTCTCGACAAAATTAAAAGTTTTACTCACAGTTTTGAACAGCTGAACACGTAAAATATGATTTAATGTAACTTTTTATTTTACTTCCCTTTCCAACTTTAATTTTAATTATTTTATAGTTCGTAACAACCCCGACGAACACCTCACTTGCCTTTTAATATCTCATTCATCTACCGGTCGATTTTCAGCAAATGATCAGAAAAGATGTCTTATAGGTTAACAAACAGCTACTGAAATGGACAGATGCTCATAGAAAACCCCCTTGGCAAAATCTTTAAAAAACCTTGGGGTGGGGGGGGGGGGGTTGACATCCCCCTCTTGTACGTCCGAGGGTTAAACATAAATTTACAAAGCACGAAAACTTCTGAATGAGAAAAAAATTCCATTAAGATGCCACAAGAGACTAAGGAAATGCATGTAGAAAAAAAGGAATATGCTGTTGATAATTTTGTCTGGGGTATAGGGAGCAGATAAAGAAGAATGCGTGTAACTTATTGCCGTCCGTTTCTCCAACGACTTGGGGAAATGGAATTCGAACTTCAATTTTTCAGTTATGTTTTCCTTTAAAATATTTTGACGGAATTTGAAGTTCATTTTCGTTTTCCGCCTTACTTGAGGGTCTAAATGGGGGGACCCTTTTTTATTCCGCCTTTTACCCTCACCGTCTGCAATTTGGAAAGACACGAGCTCGCTAGTCTGTTTTTGTTTCTGTTTGTTTGTTCCATTTTCCTTACCTTTTTACTGTTGTTCTTGTAGTTCTATCAAATGGTCATGTCGAAGAATCTTACAACGGCAACAAACTATTGTTGTTCCTGTTGTTTTGGTTGTTCCAGTATTTTTAGGGTTGTTGTTAGATTCGCAAAGTACCATTTTAAAACGTACCATTTCGTTTTGTTTCGCAAAGTATCATAAGCGATAAATTCGATTTTCAATTCTAACAAAAAAATCTATAAGCCTCTATAATCTATAATCTATAAGCCTCGTACTTAACATAACGAGTGAAGAACATTTTCGCAAAATTCCATTAAAATCCGCTCAACCTAGATTACATTAATTTAAATTAAATAAGCCGCGAGAATTTGACCTCAAAAGATTTGCAGTGTTCCCAGCTCATCAAAGTTGATGTCAGAGCGGTAACACCACCGACTAACCTAGGGAAATCGACGAGCCCCCCTAAACAAAATACGGCACCAACTATCCCACGGTTAGCAACAGACGGAGTATTTATCTGTTGTTTATGCATGTTATCGGAAGAAATAGGTTTAGGGTGCAAATTTTTCTGAAAATAAAACCTAAACTAACGACTGGAACCTGGTTCGAAAGTTGCTGCTGAGACAAAATATTCAATTCGAGAGTTCGAATTTAGTTTAGCGCGAAAAATGTCGAAAGATTAACCTAAACATCGTTTTTGAGTCGCTTAACATGAATCTCGTTCGCGTACCAAGCAATTGATTATGCTCATCTCACGAAGCTATGTTGTGGGATATTTTGTGAATTTTTGTGGGATTTTTTTATATATTTGACAAGTGATAATTTTTTCTCAAAGGATTAATTAACTTGAGGAAAATAGGTAATTTTGAAGATTCAATGAAGGTTTGAAATTGGACATGGAAGTTAGAAATTAGTAGACGGACAGAAAACAGTTCCCCAGCAACCTGCACTGCTCCTGTGGGGTGTTAACTTTATGGTGGTGTTTCAAAACTTTCTTTAAAATATTTAAATCCCTTCTTTACCCTCCTTAAAATTTCACTCCACGTTAAGCAGGTCAATTATGGGTTCATATGTTCCCGTGAAAGAAATGAATATGAATGATATATGAAATAAATCATACATGAACTGCGGAAATGAGACAAGCCAAAGCCATTTCTTTCACGGGAACATATGAACCCATTATTGACCTGCTCCCAACGTCAGTGGCTTCATAGCTCAGTTGGTTAGAGCATCGCACCGGTATCGCGAGGTCACGAGTTCAAACCCCGTTGATGTCCTGAATTTTTTTTTTTTTCAGGCTTCTTTTGGCAATTGCATAAATTGCGTTCACAACTGCGAGGATCATTCTTCATTTGATTTCATTTCCGCAGTTCATGTATGATTTATTTCATATATCATTCAAAGACATAATCTGCCTTCCCCATCAGCTTGGCGACAATGTCTTCATTCCGATTCCCCGCGGAGAAAAAAGGGCAAAGTTGGCGGAAATGGGCCTTATCGGGAAAATAGCATTACAATAGGTATGGCAAGCTGCACAGGTTGAGACAGAAGTCAGCAGCGTTTTCGCCTCGGCCTTTGGCTTGTCTCAGGGCGAAGTACTACCTTATATTTACTTGAGGTACCACACTCACAAGGTTTTCTGTAGCCTGCGAAAGTAGACGGGTTTCCTGCCGTTGTTTCACGCCGCTGGAAAATAAAGGTGGTGCGAAATAACGACCGGAAATCCGTCTGACTTCGCTGGCTAGGTTTTGTGCTGTTAACAATTGTCAAATGTGTTCAAATTGACTGATGGCTTTGTTAACCTTTTTTTGCCTCAGCACTATGCCGGGAACCAAAAAGTTAACCATCCCACACACGTCGAGTTCTTTTCAATGGAACGCTCCCGAGGTTGTCTCTCTGTGCTCACAGGGATCTCTATACATAATGGCAAAGAGACTTCCCTTGATGTGGCCGGGTGAAAATGTAGGTTACTATTATTACTTCTTTCTTCTTTGGGCCCCACCCCGAAAGAAATGTATTGCGTTTTAGCATAGGCGATTTTAGATAAGAATTTCTCTAATGATGTTCCTTTCATACTTGACACACACACACACACACACACACACACACACACACACACACACACACACACACACACACACACACACACACACACACACACAACAAAGATGTTGCTTTTGTTTTTGTAGCTCCTACGTCCCACTACTTGACGAAGACCCTTTTCCATACATCAGTGACGAGGACGAGGAGTATCAACGGGACGTAATGCTGGCACTGGAACTTAGCACAAGGTAACTCTTGTGACTATTTTAACATACGGACTATGTCGGTAAACTCCGGTACTTGAATATTTAACAATTATTCACCGAAGTGGAGGTGAATAGTACTTGCTAATCACCTCCGAATTAACCAATCAGAGCGCGCGAACATTAAAGCACTATTCACTTGTGTGGTATATACTAAAATATACTATTGTTGATATTATGAGTGCCTGGTTATTATTCATTTTGGTTATGTTCCGTTTGTATGTTCGTGATTGACATATAGTTGTTGATTTTTCAATACGTCACAGAGACAGCAGTCCTGGTCGTGACCTGGAGGAAATATGGCGGGACTTGAGAACAGCTCGAGTCAATACTGAGGGGAGAACCATCGTGAACGTTAGGCGCCGTCACATCTGGGAAGATTCCTGCCGATGTTTGCAGAGAAAACGTTTCAGTCGCAGCTCGATGATTTCTGTCTATTTTGGGGACGATTTTGGGAACAGCGAAGGTGCCCTTGACATTGGTGGGTCTCGCAGGGAATTTCTTCGTTTGCTGGTAAAGGCAGCGAATGAACATTCTGGGATTTTTGGTGGACCGGCAGATAGGCGCGTTCTCGTGCCCAACTCAAACGGTAAATTTTATTTTGTACTCATAACGTAGAGTAATCCTATTACTTTGGCTTATGCATGTCGTGTAGGAAGGTAACTCGTTAACCCATTTTTCTAGCAAGGGAAAAGGGACACTATCGCCTAGTGGGTGTAATTTTGGCCTGGTCGCTTGTACATGGAGGCCCCGGTGGCAACTTCTTGAGCCCAACTCTGTACCACGCCATAGCACACGGTGTCGACTTCACTAAGCCAGACCTCGACGACATCCACGACAATCAGTTGTCGGACTCCTTGTCAAAGGTGAAACTAAATAAATGCTATACAACTACAAAATCAAAATACCTATGCAAAGTACCACTTGTGACATTTTTAATCTGTGGATTTGGTAATATGGTATGACCGGCCGTGCATGAAAGCTTCGCGTTTAAAAGGAAAAATAATGGGGAAGGGGGAGAGAGAGGAAGGGAGAGAGAGAGAGAGAGGGAGATAGAGAAAACAATCGCCACTATTAGGCAATCAGTCCAAAGAACACAACACAACAGCCCTTACCATCATCGTTTAACTACCATTGAAATTATAGCTATTTATTTTTTTCGTGTGATACTGTTTCTTAGGGATTTTGTTATTTCTCAGCCGTTTCAATTACCCATTGGCAATCTTGGAAACAAAGGATCACTATTACTATTATTAAATCACGATGAAATACCGGTGGTTTGTTTGTTTGTTTGTTTGTTTGTTTTTTTTGTAGATAGCAACCGCAGACGACATTGACGGGCTCAACGCTGTTTTGCATGACGTTGGTGTTCAGGAAATTTTGGTTGCACTAGGGTCCGAGACACAAGCAACAAATTTTGGTGAAAAAGAATCATTTCATTAACATAATTGCTCGTCACGTCCTTTTGGATAGGGTGCGATACCTTTTAGAAGAACTAATAGATGGTTTACGCACATTGGGGGTATTCGAAAAAATAAAAGAAAATCCCAGAGAATTCGCGAAATGTCTGTGCCGTGACAACAAACCGCTAACGGCGGAAATGGTGGACGCCTTGTTCCACATCGACTATGCGCAACCAGGATCAAACCGTTACGCGGCCCAGCAGAGGGCGATTGTTTACTGGAAAGATTATCTTCAAGACTGTGAAGGTAAGTTGCCATACAATATGGTAAGTTGCTTGCAACATTGCAATACATCTATTATTATTTAGCCTAAGTAAAAGCATACAGTTACACTAGTTCATACAGTAAATTCAGCGCAGATTTGGTTTACAAATTGTTCAGTGTAATGTCACGAAATCTATCCTACATGACAAATGTCATATCGCGATCTTTGTCGTACAATTTTACACGAAATATTTAATCACACAATAATAGAGTTTCGTTTCTCGGATTTCTTTCCAATGCAGTAGAACCTCTTCTTTGGGGCAGAAGGAAAACGTTTGTCTCGGAAAAACGTATATGTAATCTTTGTATCTGTTACATGTACTTCTTTTCTATTAAGAAGAGGACAGTTCAAGTTTGTACAAAGACTTCAAAACAGTATGACTGCGAAAGTTGGTTTCTTTACAGTTTGCCCATTCTTTTATTTACGTCCAACATACTATCTCTTATGATAATGAATCACTTTCCTGTTGCAAACGACGCGGAAGCTTCCATTGAAGAAGTGCTCGTGTTCGTGACTGGGACAAGCAGACCACCACCACCACTGGGATTTGATGAACCCGCCACCATAACGTTTGCAGATGACGAGCCCTTTCCAATGGCCAATACGTCCTCCAATAATATCAGGCTACCAGTCTGCTATTCAGAGTTTGAAGAATTCAAACAAAAGATGGATTTTGCAATTAAAAATTCTCCTTGCTTTGGATACGCTTGAACACTCTATTTTGAGGAGGTTATTCCGTGTTAATGAAATGTAAATGTGTATGTTTTGATTGGAAATATTATATTGATATACGTCATAATATAATAATATAGTAATTGTTGTATCATTGTGATGAATTTACCATGTTAAGTCCGTCCATGTGACGAGTGTCGGTTTAGCGGAGTTTTTTCACGGCACCTGAAATTAAGTTTAATTGTAAACAATCGCCGCCTATTAATCCTATTGAGCCCAGACGGCTGTGAAGGAGAGGGGAGCGAAAGGAGGCGACATTCTTACAACATTTGACGAAACCAGGATGGGGTGATACACACCCCCTCGCCCCACTTGGTTTCCAGTTAGTTTTCGAGCTTCAGTTATAGTAAACTTAATATTACGAGCTGTGACTAATGGCTACCTCGGGTTTGCGCTGTTACACACCAGAAACAAAAAATGCAAAGTAAAATAAAGGGTTAACAAATTGCTATCTGCATCATGTTTAGTCATTGCTATCTTGCTGTTGCATAATTTCTCCCACCATTTGCACAGCACGGCGGTACAGATCTTTACCGCTGGCCAAGGAGAGAGGGTCCACATTACGCTGCAGTCGGAGGTAAGATTCGTGGCTCAGAGGATTAGTTGTATCAGGAACTTGAACGTGAGGAAGAGTTTGACTTGACATCAAATCTCGGACGTTCATACCACGCCAAGCATCGTCAGAAGACCTGCCTCCTCTGAAGGCAGTAAGATGGAAATTTAACGAAAACAACTGAGCCGAAGAATTGTTCCTCTCTGTTGACACACCATGATTGTTATGCGCATCAGTGAATTCTGTCAGTCTCCGGTTTATTCTTGGTAGGTATATGTACTGCAGGCAAAACATGTCTGTCTCGTTTAAAGGATCCAAAATCCCTTCTCTCTCTAGATCATAAAATTCTTCCTTGAAGCCCCTAAACACTTGTTCATTAACGGCTCGATTGTGGCGCTCGATGCGTTGGTTATGTACGGAGCTGCCGACTACAACGGGTCTGGCTTCCTCGCCCCAGGCATTTATCATGTCGTTCCAGACAGCGACATTTCCCCCCCCCCCCCCCCCCCCATGATCCGTCCTGACTGGGAACGGACGTCCGTATTGTCGTACTGCCTCTTGGTATAGAGAGAGTACCGTTGCAGTCCTGTTGTTTGCTGAATAGCGGGAAAATACAACGAGGCGACTGAAGCCGTCCACGGCATGATGGAGAACCATCCGCCAACTAATTAACTTATGATTTCCGTCTATGTGCCACAGATAATTTGGGCATGGCACCGAATAGACACGTCGACGAATAGGTGGTCTTCGTCTCGCCTCTGCACCCATGGGATCACTCTGATGTATGGCTGTACGTAATCGGTTGCGCTGTGCGTATAAACCCTGCGCTCGTAAATGACCCTGCAGCATCACTTCACCAGCGCGCGGATGATTCTCTTTAACGGACGCCACTATCTCTTCGAGTCGAGAATCTGATAACTCGGTAAATTTTCTATACTCTATGCCGTAATCCCGAATTGCTTTGTAAACGTATGGCCGCGATACATCGAAAAAACTTGCCACTTCCGAAATGGGGACTTTCAACATCAGAAGATTCTCCAAGAGTTCCTTAGATATTGTCTTCTGTGGCCTACCAGCTCTTCTCTGATGACTGTAATAAAAGATTGGAAAAGGCACACTTAGGCGGTAGGAATGTTCACAATGAGTAACCATAGTAGTTTAATTTCATACCTGTCGTGGGCGGAATTAAGGGAAGGACCGAAGGGCTTGCGGCCCTCCTTTTTTCTTGTAGTTTTGAAAACAGAAAATATGACCACCCCCTTCATAGCGCTAATGCTCAATGAAAGGGTTACTTTAATCCATTTTATTTTTTAGAACCTTATACATTTCAAATACATGATGTAAAAGTTAATGCTAGCAGATTTCTGGAAAATTGAAGTTTTCATTATGTTTGGGGGAGGAAGCGGGGCTTGTACCCTGCAGCAATTTCTTCGAACCCCTCTATCTAAACGTTCTGGATCCGCTCCTGCCTGTATGTTTATATCGTATAATGCACATTACACAGTGTTCAATTAATGAAAGATATTTCACCATGTGCCTTCATTTAACGAATGAGGTTGCTGTCCATGATTGGCCGTTGACAAAGAAACAGGTAATATGTCCTGAAACGGTAGTAAACAATTGACACTGATTTACCTTTTACCAGCTATCCCCCATATAAATAAAGTTCAATGAGAAGTTCGTATAGGGTTACGTTTCAAGTTGTTGAAGAGCGATAACTTGTCGACTATCAAGTATCAACAAAGTCACGAAACGGGTAAATATAAAATGTATAAAGGCCCGGAGATTTTCGTTCCTAACGCATCTTTAATATAGCTACTCGAATAACAAGCAACCCACAGGGAACCAGCATCAAGGACAACAGTAAGACAGAAAAAAAATGAAAATGGCCAAATATTAATTATCTATTAAATAACACACGAGATAGAATGATAGTTTGCAGGCGAGCACCGGTACATACCTGTTGAGAAGTTGAAGTTAAGCTCAATGTGGAGATCGAGGTCGAGATCGGGGTCGGATTTGAGGTGGAACTTGAGCTGGTAGAAGCCATTCCCTGACTTGGAAGACGTGATAGAGCCTCCTCGACCGCCATTTCAACTGCCTGGGTTACGGCAGAAGCAATCGACCTTGACAGTTCGTCCGCCATGTTTGCGTTTTCCCGCGCAATAGATAGTCTTGTGACTTGTCACATGGACTCGCACCGATCATGTATTAAGTTAAATCATACTTATTAAGTTAAATCACGATTACTGATATCAAATATGAAAGATATATTTAAATCAGGAAGTCGTGGTTTCAAATCATACACGCATGATTTGAAATCAGGATTTCTTATATCAAATCATAAACGCATGATTTGAAATCATGGTTTCTTATATCAAATCATAAACGCTTGATTTGAAATCAGAATTTTTTATATGAAATCATACACGCATGATTTGAAATCAGGATTCACGATATGAAATCATAAACGCATGATTTGAAATCATGGTTTCTTATATCAAATCATAAGCGCATGAAATGAAATCATGATTTATTATATCAAATCATAAAGCCATGACTTCAAATAATATGAATTTATATGAAATACATTCTGGCGTATTGTATGGTATCATATCATAAAACTTTATTTATTAAATAATGAAAAAAATGACAAAATTAAGGTAAATAATTTTTTTTTACAATCGGTGCCCTATACTTAACCGCTAGATTAAACTGGAATAACCGGATTTTGACACCTTATTATTATTTTTTAACCGCTGCCGATAGTCATCTTTTTTTGGCGTTTCTCGCATTCGTTTACTCATTTTGCAAATTTTATTTTGTCAATTGCTACATAAATTGATCCCCGCTCCCAAGGTTTTTAATCACCTTTAGCAAAATTTACCAACGTTACCTCCCTTAAATATGGATGTACGACAGCTAGCGTGTTCTTACGTGCAACGCCTTGTCTTATAGCCCCTTATAGCGATGGGCCGAATTTAATGGACTAAGCTCATAGCTTCGACTCCTGTTGGCAGAATAGGCCATTTCCGAATTACCTTTCACTTCTTTTTCAAAGTGAGTCCCAGTGCTTATATATTTTTTTTCAATTCACATGAAAATTAAACCAGCCCTCGACTGGAAAAGGAGGCCAAAGGTTATTCGAAAGTGGCCTGTTCGGAATTATTTTTACCGAGCTTGCGCTTCACAGTGTGAATAAATCACAGCATCAGTGGTGATATTGCTTTAGATATTGCAATCGAGAGCTCATAAGAGAATACAATTTTTTAAAGTACCTGACACCAGATGATGACGTGGACGCCTGAGGGGGTATTTCCTTTCCTATCAACGTGCGTGTAGCATTGTTAATACTTATAACCCAAAACATGTTTTCGGAGGTGGTATCGGGGTAGTAATATCAGAAGTGTCATGGAACTCGAGCGTGATCATTTCTGCCAAAACCTCTATCGTGTTAATTTCAAGATATAAGTATAAATACAAGAGATAATCTTTGCCGGTTTATTTGAAACGACTCCCTAAAGCGCCAATTTTTTTTTTTTTTTTTGCCCTCTTTAGTGCTGTCACTTTTACGTTTATACCCGGGGGCGAGGGGATACTCCCCAAAATGGCCTTTACGGAGAGGCACCGCCTAAAAGGGGTACTTTTTCACGCTTCAGGTATATGAAAGGGTAGGGATTTCACTACACGAAGTATATGAAAGGGTAGGGAAAATCTGTTATTTAGGTGTTGAAAGGGATCTTTCATTAAAATATTTATACCTTATGACTGTACTGTTCCAGTGGAAGGTATATGAAAGGGGTACCATTTGTCAAGGGAAGGCATAAGAAAGGGGTACCTTAACTGTCAAAAAAAAAATGAAATAAAAAAGGTATATAAAAGGGTAAGATGTCGGACCTCGAGGCAAAGCCTCCACGTATAAATTATAAATTAATTATAAAATTGATGATTATCCTTAGGGAAAAGTATTCAGTACCTTGTAAAACCTTCTCCTAGTATAACCCAATAATGTAAAATTGTTTTTCTAATTCTGTAACGTGATATAGTCGATATAGCGTTTACGAAAGATGAAGGCAAGTGCGAGACGTTGTTATTTATTTTTTGTTTGTTGGTTGGTTTGTCTGTTTGATTTGTTTATGGGCAACTAATTCCAGTAGAACAACATAACATAATATGGTAGGTAGTGCCTCGATCAAGGCAGCGTCTTTTTCGTGTATATATTTATGTAATTTTCGGCTGCTTGCTGTGTTTGACCCTTTCTATTTATGGCATATTTCTCCTCTTTTTGCACATTATGTTGCCCGAGACCTCTTAGAGGATTCAAGTGAGTTAATATGGCTTAATGTACCTTTAACAAATATGAGATTATCTTAACTTGCTATTGGCTGGTTTTCTTTAACGTCTTTGCAACGGAAACCGCCTAAGAAAGACACGCCTACATGACGGCTGAGGGTGTGCCCAAGATAGGGCTTAAAAAAAGCATACAGATTTTGCAGTATTTCAATGGTATCAATAGAGTCGGCAAGTCACTTAAATTTTGAAAATGCGTTTATTCTTTGCTAAATGTACCATCGTAGCTGTTATAGTTCTATTCAAAGCTAAGGGCAACTTTTCGCAGTCGCTTAATGTACCTAACAACTGTCCTAAAACACCGGTGAACAACTGCAATTGTCGTTGCAGCCTCCATCAGGACCCGCACATCGGAGAGGCCATAAGGACATTAGAATCCAAGATGGAAAGGCTGATTCAAATGGTGAACAGAACGTCCGTTCTTCAGCAGCAATCAGGTAAAACTAATTTGAGTGCAGTATTTCAAATATAACAGCACGTCTAAATACTAAGACAATTTTAACTTCACCTTTGTCAGCCACCTTTGTGTCTTCGTGCAGGGAACAATATGAAAAAGACAAGTAAGTTCAAGTTTATTATTAAGCAATTGTACCATAATTGTAAGTTAGCGCATTCACGTTTACCAAACGCTTTATTCTAGCTACGACACTGCCGTTTTCCCCACCGAAAGGTTTTCAGTTTGTTCTTTATCGTGACATTTTGGGTAGATCTACTTGAAACACAATCCTAGTGATTTGAATTAAAACCTATTTGACCTTTTGACTTGCCCGGATTGTACTTTTTAATAATTACTTTAAAAGAAACCGATGCACCAAAACAATTAGATATCAGCTCGTCAGTTGTAAAGTAAATTTGTACTTTTATGCAAATTTTCG
>JAEMWC010000013.1:1660000-1667500 GCA_016490735.1 Pachyseris speciosa | reverse complement strand
TGCGTTTCTTCCATTGATTAAAAAAATGAAAAAAACAAACAAAAAATTACCGGAAACTGAGCCCGCCAAGTAAAAGTGTTACTCCCGAATCTCCGAAACCAAATAACACCAAAAGGATAGAAAGAACTGCATGGGCTTATAAACACAAAAGTAAACAAACAAACAAAAAACAAAACAAAAAATCATCTTCATACCTGCAGAAGCATTTGTCTCGATCACTTCCATTCAATTAGACTGCGAGCAGTCCTTTTTTTCCTTCGTTGATCTTGTGAGCAAACGCGAAGCCCGAGCGAGCGGAAATTGGGGCGAGCGGAAGTCAAGTCGAGCGAGCGGAAAGAAGGAGGGACTGCAGCCTTTTCTCTTTGCGGCGCGTTCAGATAACTCAGCCGTGAAAAGCTCCGCCCCTTTTTGTCGCGTGGGCTAAAAATAAACTTTCGTGCTTTTGAGAATTTTCGAGCGATTATTTTGGTCTCTGTGGAAAGCTAGAAACCTCTAGTTTTTAGATTTACTAATTGCGACCCACGAAATAATTTCAAGAAGTTGAATTCCATTTTTTCCGTCAATGAATTATAAAATAGCGCTATGACGTTGTCCGTTTTCCAGTCATCGCAAATAAGATAATGCTGTATTTGTCTTGTCGGTAAAAATATACTTAAGGTTTAACTCGCGTTTTATTTAAATTCTTACAATAATCTTGTTCTCAATGGGAAGATAAATCCTTGCAGTTTTGATTTTTGCATTCACTTGGGCGAAAATGTTCAAAGAACATGGAAAAAACTCTCGTTAGTTTCGTCGTAAAGCGATAATTTTGGTCCCTATGAAAAGCTAGAAAAGTGTAGTTTTTAGATTTTGTTATTGGCGCTCACGAAATCCGTTCAAGAAGTTAAAATCCGTTTCCGTCAATGAATGAAATTGGGTTATCATGTTGTCCCTTTTCCTGTCAACTCAAGAATCAACGAAATATTTGTGTCGCCGAAAAAAAATTATAACTCGCGTTCTAGTTGTATTCTTGCAATAAATTTGGTGTCTGTGGAAAGCTAAAGCCTTGTAGTTTCTGTTATTTGAATTCCGCTTGGACGAAAATTTTCACAGAACATGGAAAACATTTTTTCGGGTACGGGCAAAACAGCGCTTTGAGTGACTGCCGTCCCACAGAATAAACAAACACCGACGTTCATTTTTCGATAAATTCTAACTCTCGTTAGTTTCGTTGTAAAGCGATAATTTTGGTCTCTATGGAAAGCTAAAGCTATGTAGTTTTTGTTTCTTTAATTCCGCTTGGACGAAAACATTCACAGAACATGAAATAATTTTTTTCCGTGTACACCATTGCTGTCTGCTGTGTTTCGTTTTGTCTGTCAAGAGGTTGCCAACGACTTATGCTAATCAAATTCTTCTGACAGCTTACATTGTCTGATTAGCCAATCGGAATTTTCCGTTGCCTGTGCAACGGGAAATTCGAACATGTCGAAAACAGAGGCTGCAGTCTATCTTTCCGCTCGCTTGCGCTGACTTCCCCTAGCCCCAATTTCCGCTCGCTCGCGCTTCGCGCTCGCCCACAGGATCGACGAAGGAAAGAAAGAGGGACCGCTCGCAGTCTACCATCCAATAGAATAACTTATAGCAAATCCAGTCTGAAAAGCTGACAACGTAATCAATACATTTAAACAGGAGTTCAACAAGCGAGGGTGGCATTAAAATAAAGCAACGTTTAGAGATGAAGGTTGACATAGGGTACCCCAACTAAGGACTGTAGTATGAGATCATGAAAATGTTTTCTGGGATAAGATGCAACAACTCACACAAATATACTTTCAATAATGAAGGGATTAGGTTTAATAACGTCTAAATACACTCATTTTAACTCATTATTGGCGGCCATTTTTACGTGTTTTTCTGTAATTTTCGAGGGTTTGAGGTCAAGCGATCTGGTTATTCCATATAATGGATTACCACGGAGATTTCGCTGGTCCAGAACATCGAAGACTCTATCTTTCATATCACGCTTGTCATGCTAGCTGTCGTTTATTTGTAAACGATCAGTCACCTACAACTCGGTAGGTATTTGATTTATAAGTGTGTTTTTCGAGCCATTTCCCACCTCAGAAGCCCCCTGCCTGGCATCATAAAGCTGGGTTGGTGGGTAGAGGCAATCCTCTAGAAGAAGACAGAGGTGAGAAGCAATTTCACACCAAGTGAGCCGCCGAAAGGTTGCGATCGAGTCATGGTGATTCACGAAGTGAAGTTGTGTTCCTTGCCGATCTGTGAGTAGATTCCGGGACCTCGCATGGCAATTTTGACGAGTTTTGACGTGTAAATAATGCAATCGCTTTAATATTTTGCCAGCAGGACCGGGTGGCCCGACACGGTTCTAAAAAGATATCTGAAATGGAAGTTGGCGGACTAACACGCGGCAGGTATCCAGGAATATGTAAAGATAAATAAAGTTGTTGTTGTTGTAATATCCCAGAATTCCTTTGTTACGTTTGGTTACCAGCGGCTATTACGCATGCGTTGAAATTGTTTGTTTGTTTTCTCAAATTTGCCTTTCTGTCGGATTAACATCAAAGGAGTTTGCTTTTTTTTTTATTAAGAATCTAATTTTTTCGCGGATAACGTTAATTATACATCCCCAGCTTGTTTCAGACATTAAGGCATTCATTTGCGTGAAGGATACACGAGATAAATCATATATATGAACGGCGGAAACGAAATGAAACGAAGAAATGATCCTCGTAGTTATGAACGCAATTTATGCAATTGCAATTGCAGTTTGAGTTTGAGGAGGCCTAATTCACATAAGCTTTATAGTTCCCTTTATGTCTCGTCGTCACTGTGACCATCATTATTTCTAAAAACTAAAATTAACAATATTGAGTTTTTCACGTACACGAAAAGATCGATTCTCCTTGTGTTGATCAATATGTTAAGAGAAGTGATCATGCGAATTTTTTCAAGCTTAGCAGATAGAAAAAATGTTGAGAGGGAGCCAAAGTAAACTTCAGATGTTTCCACTGGATATCCGGCCGCCATGTTGGTGTCCCTCAGAGAGACGCCAAAATGGCGTCTCTAGACTAAACACTATCATTTTGAGTGGTACCCTTGGCCAAATAACTCAAGTTCGGGACATAACACAACCCTGAAACTTTGATACATTGCTCATTTATTACTTTTCTACAATATCTCAATTTCTTGAATTAATTTTTTGAAAGGTTAAGCTGTTTTATATTTTATTTGCGTGATACTTGCCTGACGTGAACATAATTATGCTATCTATGTAATTATGAATATTTAGTTTCCTACGTCTCTAATCGTCATGACTAGAAATGTCGGACACGCACGCGCAGTTGACGCGGCAAGATTAAGCAACAGCGAGTCACTAAACGCATCACGACTTAGAGACTTAACTGAGAAAACGTATTTAAAATCCCGCTTACCTCCTTACTCCAGTCATAGTCCTAAATGTTCACTGACTGTCTTTTAGTATAATACGAGACCCAAATATTCTGAAAAAAATGTCGGCTTCCCCGTTGTAATCGTTACGTTTTTCAAGTACAATGATACAGATGATGCTTTATAATAACAGTATGGCGGCAGTGCGAGAACAACAGCACCAGCTCTCCCTAGCTGTCCTTTCGCCTGAAACCATTAGAGTTTAGAACTTTGTTCACTGAGATTATTAAACCATCGAAGCGACGATACTTAAGACGCAGAGAGTCACATTGCGTTTTTAGGTCTTGTTTCCCTGAAATTTTCATTTTTTTCTGGTAGACGAAATGATATTCCTGCAAAACCTTGCAGCGAAATCCACCAGTAGTACACTTCTTTCCTATTTCCTAGATCAGCCATGTTGATTTTCGGTTGTTCTCTCCCTGGGTAGCCTCAGGCTTTCTAGTTTCCAGTTTCTTTTCAAATCTATTCGCCAATTTTTTTTAATAAATGGGGGAGCTGAGATGGGGATTTTCGTCTCCCGACTGCGTGAAACCGCGACACGAAAATCAAAATAAAGCATCAAGACTGAACAGAAATACTCTTTAAATCAGAAATACATGTACTATTGAAATCGGCGAAAACCCCGATCAATCTCTTCCCACGACTGCGTACATGTAATTGTAAACGCATTGCTCGAGTTGATGCCATGTTGTTCAGATTTCACTTCGCAGCCAATGTGATGCAAGAATTTAACTTATGTGAGTGGCAGGTCAATTCACATTCCAATCTTAGTACCTCCCACTGGTGTCCGAGATTTCTAACCATGAACGTTATTAAGTTGTGGTGTGGCAATAAATTAAAATAGTAATAGTTCACACTAAAACTGCCCCCGCTGTTAAGAATAGTACATGTGGTATTGCTGTTTAATTATGTTTATACCATCTGTTGCTTGTAGGAAAACTTTCATTTGCATTCATTTGTCATTTTCACGGGAAGGTGAGAAAACCATACAACAATCAATTGCACAAGCCAGAAGAATAAATTCCACGTTTCTCGAAAACAATTCATAAAACGAGCAAGCATTCTGAAAATAATATTACATTTTGTATTGCTGTTTACTTATATTTATATCATTTGTTGCTTCTAGGAAAACTTTCATTTGCATGCATTTTTCATTCCCGCGGAAAGGTGAGAAAACCCATAAAACAATCAACTGCACAAGAATAAATTCCACGTTTCTCGAAAACAGAATTCATAAATTTATTCTCACCTTCCCACACGAGAGAAAGCGGACAAATAGATGACAAATCCAAAGTTTTCATACAAGCAGCAAACGTTATAAATATAAGTAAACAGCAATACACAATGTATTATTCGACCTACAAACTGACTAACTAGGTCTCTTAAAATGCTGTGTTTTCAAATTTACAACTGACTTCGAATTCGGTTGGAGGCCTCGAACGTCTAACAAAGCTTAGCTGTTAACTGAGTCTTTCAGTCACTGGAAGTGATTTGTGTCTGACAAATCGTAGTTTTAGAAAAGGTTTTACGCCGAGTCTTGCAGTCAGTGGAAAAGATTTGGGTGCCCGCTGATTCTTTCAGCTGCTCTCAGTCGCTGGAAATGAGTTGTACCTGATATGTTTCTGTCTCACAGTTCGCAGTTTTGGACCGCAAGGTTTCTTATACCAAAAGTGTAACCCGGAATTTCTTCAAGTCTTCTCTTAAACTAAAAAAACTTAAGAAGTTAAAACCTTGCTTACCTCGACAAACCATGTGCTTCTGTGTTCATAAATGCTATTCCGCCTATACTTAAAGCAGTGACACAACTCCATTCGCTTCGGCTGTTACTGATGCACGTCATCAACTTGCAGAACCTCAAGTGCGCTCAAATGGTTGGAACATCATCAATTCCCAGAGCCTCAAGCGCGCTCATTTTAGCCAACTCGAGATTTCGTCCGGTATATAGACTGTATTGTAATACTGTAAGTAATTTGTATATATACGCGCGGAATACAATGATTCCTCCTCGGGTTTTAGCCTCTGGGCCAAAACCCTGCGGTGGCAATAAATAAAAAAAAAAGGGAAATAATTCCCAATGCAAAACCAAAAGATAATTTTTATGTCAACCCCATTTCACGAACAAACAGCGTATAATGGACTATTATCACGTGAGATGGGGGTTCTGCATGGGGACGCACTAGTTTGGTGAAGACTTAGACAAAAACTACTGAGACCAAATCTGGTTGGAATAAATTTGGCCACCGAAGTGACATGTTTTATTACAAACAACAGACCAGACTGATGATAAACATTTAAGTCTTCAGCAAAAATAGGGCGGAAAAACCGCCATCACCTGAGTAGTTGTACATACAATTACATTTTGATAAAGAAAATAGTCCACAAGGCTGGCGGAAGGGGAGGCGGTGGAAAATAAGTGAGACTTGTCTTCAACCCAGTACTGATTAAAAGGGTTTGATGGTGGACGATCAAAAGGGGGAGAGCAAATAGCGAGTCTCGGTTAAGACTACTATGGGCCGAAACGCCCCGCTTCTTGATTGGTTAAAATCTGTCAGGAATGTTAGGGATTCTTGTGGGCTATTATCTAAGAAGTGACTTGACATAAAATGACATTATGCTCTGACCGTAATGTCCGGTTTTTATGTCAACCCCATTTCAAGAACAAACAGTGTATTATGAACTATTATCACGTTAGACTGGGGTTTCTGCATTGAGACGCACTAGTTTGGTGTAGACTTAGATAACAACTACTGAGCCCAAATCTTGTTGGAATAAATGTGGCCACCGAAGTGACAATGTTTGTTACAAACAACAGGCCAGACTGACGATAAACAATTTATTCTTCAGAGAAGTTGGGTTGGAAAAACCGCCACAAGCCACAAGAACGTGTGGCAGCCCCACCAAGGCGCTAGCAGAACTCCCGGACGAGACTCCGTCTGGTTAAAGTGAGATAAATTGATAAATGAAAAAAAAAAAAAACAAAAAAAAAAGATCGTGACGTGAAGATGCAGCCTCTGCGTGACACGGATCAAGCAGCGGGTGTATGTAGCAAGCTAAGCATTTTAAAACGATGAATGTAGCCAGAAAGTGACAGAGGTGACGCAGCCCCTGTGTGAACGTCAACGCTGTCAATAATTGAGTCTTGTCTTCAACCCAGTACTGATGTGCGAAGGGGGAGAGCAAATAGCGAGTCTCGGTTAAGACTACTATGGGCCGGAACAACCCGCTTCTTGATTGGTCAAAATCTGTCAGGAATGTTAGGGTTTCTTGTGGGCTATTATCTAAGAAATGACTTGACATAAAATGACATTATGTTCTAACCATAATGTCTGGTTAAAGTCAGTTACCACTGTTGACGTTTGTCTTACAAAGTGGCCACTCAAACTAACAGAAAATCACATAGGCGCCCAAAATACCATAAATGCAGGCGTTGATATTGCTCAAATGCGACCCCGTACCTGAGGGTGTCATGTGATCTGGAAAACAAAAATGGGTAAAAGTAAACGTAGTGCATATTATGTTCTAACCATAGGCATTGTATGACTAATTTTATTAACAGCTCGTCCCTGTGGCTTAGGCCTGAGAAACAGAAACGGGGACAAGTAACTATGGCGAGTTGTTTGTTCGCTCGTTGTTCTTTTGTTTTGTTTTTCATTTGTCTTGCTTTGTGTACATTTTTGTTTCTAGTAGCTTGTGTACCAAGCATTATTTAACATTAAATATACAAAAAGAAACAAGCGATTTTTTGATTCAATGAGCCCCGCTTTTTGGGCCAAACCAAACCAAACAAACAAACAAAGACGATCATTATCATCGTCGACGGTGTCAAAATCGTTATCAACATCATTACCAGCATTGGCATCAATATCACCATCATCATCATGGCCATTGTAATCATCACCACCGTCGCCATGATCATTGTCACGATGACCATCATCATCGCCATCATTATTGATAAATGTTACTATTTTTTACGCTAGTTTATTGCGGGAAAACGCAAGATGCGTCAACGAAAAGTTGGTATATGAAGAAGTATCAAAGAAACTGAAG
>JAEMWC010000013.1:1620000-1652500 GCA_016490735.1 Pachyseris speciosa | reverse complement strand
GTATGTGCATACAAAATCCAACCATCCACCATCCATCCTGAAAAACATCCCTGAGTCAATTAACAAGAGGCTTTCCGAGATATCTTCCGACAAAGAATGCTTCGATAACGCTAAGCCCATCTATCAAGAAGCACTCAACAAAAGCGGGTATCACTACAACCTGTCATTCAATGCCACGCCAAACCGGACACCACGTCCACGGAGAAACAGACAGCGGAACATCACATGGTTCAACCCGCCCTATAGCAAGAACGTAGAAACAAACGTCGGAAAATGCTTCCTTTCACTAATTGATAAGCATTTCCCCAAATCTAACCCACTTCACAAAATTTTTAACCGTAACACCCTCAAATTAAGTTACAGCTGCATGGGCAACATCAAAACAATCATATCTAACCATAACAAAGCCGAAATTAACAAATCCACACGCACTAATAATCAAACTGAGAGCAGCTGCAATTGTCGGAAACCTGACACGTGTCCCATGGATGGAAACTGCAATGTGGAAAACGTCATTTACCAGGCTGAGGTCACCACAGAATCCACAAAGGAAACATACATCGGACTTTGTGATACTGCGTTCAAATTGCGGTATAGAAACCATGTATGTTCATTCCGTAACGAGCGTTACAAACATGCTACCGAGCTTAGTAAATATATATGGAGTCTCAAAGATAAGAACACTAAGTATGTCATCAAATGGCGCAAGATAAAACAAGCTAGTTCTTATTCCAATGTTACTAAGAGATGCAATTTGTGTTTGTGGGAGAAATATTTCATTATTTGTAAACCAGAAATGGCAAGTCTAAACAAAAGAAATGAGCTGACATCGTGTTGTAGACATGTTAGGAAATTTCTGTTAAGGAATGTCATTATGTAATTAGCGATAACGACCCGTGTGAGGCGACACGCCTAGTATGTAATGTAATGTATGCATTGTTCTGTATTTCAAATTTCTGTGATTGTAACCGTTATTTCTGGCAGTTGCCTGATGATTGCTTCGCAAGAAGCATGAAACGCAGAGTTGCAGTAAATGTTTAAATAACCTAACTCTTGGATTATAATTATTTGCAGCTCTAGCTCTGCTATTGAGCAGGTTACATCAGGTTATATAGGTTATAACAGGTTACCTGTTACACAGGTTATATATATATATATATATATATATATATATATATATATATATATATATCTTTATGTCTATCTATCTATCTATCTATCTATCTATCTATAAGTACAGTAAGGTAGAACGGGGAGTAGTGACGTGATCCTGATTGCAGAAAATGTGTGAAATTGTCTCCTCGGACCTTACCATCAAAAAGGCCACACAGTGTATGAGTTGTACAGTAAAAAGACGTGTTCCCGGTGTGGTTGGTTCAGTGGCCTAGTGGTTAAGGCATCCGACCGGTAATCTGTCGACCCAGGTTCGATTCCTGGCTGAGCCACATTTTTACTTAATTACTTAGTTGTGTTGATTTCTGTTCCCAAATTAACCTATATATAGTACAGTAAGGTAGGGAGGGGATATATTAGCAACTGAATGCCTTAATTACTTAGGATCACCAGCCTATTCCCGTTTGGATGGCGCTTCATTAGGGATTTCTGAGAAATACAAACAGACAATGTTGATTTGGGAACAGAAATCAACAACTAAGTAATTAATTCCTGGCTGAGCCACATTTTCACTTAATTACTTAGTTGTTGATTTCTGTTCCCAAATGAGTAAGGTAGGGAGGGGATATATTAGCAACTGAATGCCTTAATTACTTAGGATCACCAGCCTATTCCCGTTTGGATGGCGATTCATTAGGGATTTCTGAGAAATACAAACAGACAAGGTTGATTTGGGAACAGAAATCAACAACTAAGTAATTAATTCCTGGCTGAGCCACATTTTCACTTAATTACTTAGTTGTTGATTTCTGTTCCCAAATGAGTAAGGTAGGGAGGGGATATATTAGCAACTGAATGCCTTAATTACTTAGGATCACCAGCCTATTCCCGTTTGGATGGCGATTCATTAGGGCTTTCTGAGAAATACAAACAGACAAGGTTGATTCGGGAACAGAAATCAACAACTAAGTAATTAATTCCTGGCTGAGCCACATTTTCACTCAATTACTTAGTGGTTGATTTCTGTTCCCAAATGAACCTCTTTTGAAAACCAGGTTCATGAAAATTTGAGGGGTTTTAGAACTTTCTTTATCAATACCTCGGTTTATCAAAAGGGAGACTTGCATTTAGGCCCGTTATGAGCCTACAGTTTCTGTCAAAGGGAAGACAAAGAATACATGTTATTTGTCTTGCATTTAGACATGAAATTGACATCCCCTCTGACATGAGAATTTTGGTGTGTTAGTCGGCAAAATCTCTCTAGAATACGCTCTTTCCGACGGCAAAGTTTGCTTTGGAATTAGTGGCATCGATTTAGCCGAAGTCTAGCAGCGTTTTCAACCGAGCGTTCGTGATTGCTACGAAGAACCACAGCTAATTATTGTCGAATTTTATTTGTGTAAATTATCGTTCGATTTTGTCATCACTTCTGACACCGGAAACCAGTCATTATGACACTTTCAGACTATCAAATCACTAGCTTAAGATCGATAAAGTTGCGAGGGCGCAGACTAGTTAAAAAAATGTTCAAACTTACGCTTTTTGCAGACAAATTCCCATCCATGCCTTTGAGGTCCCGGATGTTTACTGTCCTTGTTAGCGAGGAGCTGTTGACGACCATCTAGCAGCATTTTTACTAAGTCCTTAGCATGCTCCAAATTCTACACCAGTTTCTCTCCCTGAGCCTTGAAATGATCACCGACACCTACTTTCTGAGGCTAAAGACTTGTTACCTCTCAAAGCAGAGCTCTCAATATCCCTGCATTTTTCCAGCAGTACCGCCCGGGTAAACAAAGTACTCGTTTAGCAAACAACTGCACAGCAGGATATTAGACGAGGCAGACACTGCACCTCGCAAAACTTTTCCCCTCACTGGACTTAATGATGTCCTAAGGAATACTCTGCTCTAGGATGCCAACGGAAAATCAAACTCTAACGACGTCATTGCGAGCTAACTGACCGCGCGAAGACTTCAAATGCACGTTTCTTTCTTTGAGAGAGAGAGTGGAAACAAACTGACAAATAAAACTGGAGGGGGGGGGGGGGGGGGGGGAGGAGGAGTGGGGATAAGACCTTAATGCAAAGTTGAAGTCAGGGACAGTTTCTTTCTCTTCTTCTAATTATTAATGTAGCTAGCATGCCCCCCCCCCCACCCCCCCTGTCCAAAAAACAAAAACCAAAAAGAAAACAAAAAACAAAAAAAAAGCGAGAGACATCTAATAGGAGTTAGTATGGACTCCAGGAGCCCTGTTTTGAAAACTCCAGCTATGAAATACATACTGTTATGAAATGCATTATATATATATATATATATATATATGTATATATATATATATATATATATATATATATATATATATATATATATATATATATATATATAGACAAGGTTAATTTGGGAACAGAAATCAACATAACAACAAATTGTCTGTTTGTATTTCTCAGAAATCCCTAATGAATCGCCATCCAAACGGGAATAGGCTGGTGATCTTAAGTAATTAAGGCAATCAGTTCCTACCTTACTGTACTATATATTTCATAACAGTGACTTTTGGATTAGACGATATCTCCAGAAGACGTTTCTTCGACGGAAATAATCATCAAAAAGTTTCTTACAAGAAGTCCCTGGTAGCAGGAGTGCAGGCGATTAACTGCGATGAAATTAACTTGCCTCCTTTGCAACTATCAGCATACAAAGAGGGCTTGGAACGCTCTTCAAGCTCGAGCTCCAGTTCTACCTTCAAACCTTTTGCGAAGCGAAATAGACAGAACAGCGCGAAAATGGAAGAAGCGTAAGAAACTGATGGACCGACCACTATGAAAATTCTTCTTGATAAATTAAACAATATTGAATATCGAGTGGAGGACAATTTCTGCAATCTACATTCACAGATCTCCCAACTCTCTTGTGAATTGAAAAAAAAAAAAGTCAATTGCGTCAAAAGTACAGTGAACGAGTTAGTAAAATCTTTAAACAACGCCTGGGCAGCAATTGAAGACCTTCAGCAAGAGACCGAGGCCTTCAGAGATTAAAAAAGCTCGCATCAACAAATGCTAGACGAGCAAGCCGCAGAGATACAAAGCCTCGGGACCCTATTAAGCAAGATCAAGACTAAAAACGATCATCTTAAAGCTTCTCTAAAAGAAACTGAAGAGCACCTCATCGCTCTTGAAAACTATACGATGCGCGAAAATTTACGCTTAATGATCATTCCTGAGACCGTGGACGAGAATTGCCAAGATATCTTTCATGATATACTTAAGAATGACCTCAAGGCCAACGCTGATCAGATACGCCATTACCGCGTTTGCAAGCCGCCCATCAATCACAGAACACCTTCTCGTTCCCGTCCTATCATTTCAAGGTTTGCTGTAAGAGATGACAGGGATGCAACTGTTTCCTCGGTCAAGGCCCGGCTGAAGTCCTCAGCAAGAGATAAAGTGGCGTACATTACGCAGGACTTCGCTCGCGCAATACTCAGAAAGAAAAGAAAATCCCTCATTCATTCATGTTCCCTGCGAAGCAAGTTGAACGAACCGCATAAGGTAATCAACAGAAAACTCTTGAATATGAACATGACATTTCCAATTTCAAGTTGCCCCTGCTAAAGACAGGTCATCCTTAAGATACCAGACCATATTAAACCTAAGGGAAGAAACACCCGTTAAGGAAAGAGGAAGGGCAAAGCATTTTTCCTCCATGGCGCCAATCATAACAAAGGCGTGATAACACTAAGTAAGCCCTCCACGGATTTTAAGGTTGCAAAGCTCGTCCCAGATAGACAAGGAAGATTTATTATCTTAAAGGTGTCTCTCGACGAAAAAGCCATTGTTCTTGCTCCTACATTTATGCACCTAATGATGTAATGCAACAAACTGCCTTCTTCCGAAAATTTAAGCCAGCAACTTGAAGAATTTGCGCAAGATACAATCATAATCGGAGGAGACTTTAATTGTGCGCTCACTTCAAATGACAAAAAGGGCGGTAATTCTACCTCATTAAAAACGTATTAATAATTCATGAAGGAAATACAAAAGAAATCAATTTTTAATGAGTGTCTTTATATCTGATAAAGACACGGCTAAATTTTACATCCGATTTTCTGGGCCAAAACAACCCAAAATCTAAATTTTAGTGTAAGAATGGACAGGAGCCCATGAGGAGCCCATGAATAGGAGCTTCACTTTCCCATACAAGCCCTTTGAGTCAACCTTTGCGCGTATCTTTTCTATTTTTAGAACGTTGCGGGTTTCTAAATTTGCACGCACTGTTTAGAATGCCCAAGAGAAGGATCGGGACAACACGATCCACACCTTTGGCCACAATTTTATTACGGTTGCTTGTGTGCGGAATTTACTGGAAACAGATTACCCAGTAAATTGGAGCCTCCTGCAGAAAAAGCAGTTCTAAAAATAGAAAGATACGCGCAAACGTTGACTCAAGGAAACAGTGCATATGGAGGCTCCTATTCATGGGCTCCTGGAATGGACAGATGTACAGTAAAAAATTTTAAACCGTTCAATAAATTCGCAATTCATGTTTTATCAAGTCCTAAAACACTCGGCTGCCACTCGTGTTTTAAACTTGATAAAACACTCCTGCTGATTTATTAAACATTACAACAAAACGCCTGTTATTAAAGAAATCAAAATGCTCTTTGATTTACATAGCGTAAGTGATATTTGGTGAAACTTACAACCAGATAAACAGTGCTTTACCAAGAAAAATAAATCCTTTAAAATTCAATGCCGGTTAGACTATTTCTTAGTACCCCAAGAGTTAATACCCGTCTCGCAAAAAAAAAAAAATAAAAAACATGCGTTATTCTTTCGGTATTTTTTATGCACCCGAAACCGACCACTCCGCTGTGTTGATCCATCTTCAGTCTAATAACTTAAACCAAGAGAGAGGTCCTGGTTTCTGGAAGTTTAACACGTCCATACGTAACAGCTCTTAAGATAAACATTGCAGTCTTTAAAAAAGAAGTGCAAAGAAACTCATGGGATCTTATCAAAATGGAGATAAGAGGTTTCACCCTCCAATACTCCAAAAGAAAAGCAAAGAAATAAAGAGATAAAAAAAAATCACTGCACAAAAAAGTAAATGATCTTCAGGTAAAAGTCGAAAGTAACCCGCGTGACGCTAACACTAGATTAGTCTCCTTCGCAGCCGTTCTTAGGATCGCACGTAACCCTCCTCCCCACTAACGGCGGCTCACTCGAGCTCGGCATTTCTTTCCCTCTGTTACCGATAACCAATAAAATGCATGTAATTCTTGGCAGCTGCGCCAATCATATTTCTCGTTATATTTGCCGCAAAAAACACAACAAGACGAGGACTAGGACCAGGTTTCTAGAAAATGGAAGCCTGTTCCTTATTGGTCAGTTTGAGGGAAAGGAATGCAAAGTTCGAGTGAGCAGCCGTTAGCGGGGAGGAGCGTTGCGTGACGACCCAAATAACGGCTGCGAAGGAGACTAACACTAGATTAGATCGAACTTGAACGCGCTAGATCGCGCCTCAAAAAAAGTATGGTGTCGAAAACAAAGGGTTCCATTCCAGCTAAGAAGTAAAACATGGTGGTACGAAAAAAAAAAAAAAAAAAGGAGAACGTGGCATTAGGTAGTTTTACAGCTTATAAAAAAGAAAAATTTAAAGCTAAAACTCGGTGAAGCTAAGATTCTAATATAGAAGACCAATTCGAAATCTTATAAGCAGAAAGGGTTTTATACGAGTCGCTTTATCAATCTTCCAACATCAACAACACGACATTCGAAAACTGCCCCCTGTAGAAGACCAGTTCGAAACTTTATAAGCAGAAAGGGGTTTATACGAGTCGCTTTACCAATCTTCCAACATCAACAACACGACATTCGAAAACTCTCCTTTTTTTAACCCAGAAAATGTCACCGCACTAAGAGAGGATGAAATGAAATCCTGGAAAAGGATTAGTAAACGAAATAGAATGTGCAAACTTACTAAAATCTTTTAGCAACAACAAAACACCAGGCACTGATGGTCTGCCAGCTGAGTTCTTTCGTTTCTTTGGCATGATATTTGCCATGATCTGCTGGCTAGCTACAACTATGCTTTCCAGCACGGTATGTTATCTCATCAGCCAGAGACGAGGAATAATCTCGCGCATTGAAAACTTAAGGCCTATCCAACTCTTAAATTTACTCTACAAGACTCTCACCAAAGTTTTAGTTAAAAGAATAGAGCAAGCTCTGCCACTTTTAAATAAATCCGACTAAACTGGCTATGTTAAAGGCCGTTACAATTTTTTTTCATGATGGCGAAAACGTTAGGCTAATTAAAGATTTAATATGTTATACAGACAAGCTCGATCAAAAAGGCATTGCGATCTTCTTGGAGTTTAAAAAAGCTTTTGATTCCATTGAGTGGAAATACCTATTGAAGTGCTTCGACTTTTCAACTTTGGCCCTGACATTCAAAACTGGATCAGAATCTCTTATAGCAATGTGACAAGCTGTGTCTTGAATAACTGCCACGCGTCCTCCTTTTTCTCCCTGCATCGGGGAGTCACACAATGTTCAAAGCTTTCTTACGCTCACCCAGGAAAAAACTTCAAATTCTTAAAGAGATCGCTACAGCAAACAAATATCTGCCAAATTATTATCGCAAATGGGCGGTTCTCCTCTAATTATGTACACTCACTGTGTAGTGTTAGCAATCTAAAGTTGTCAGATTGTTAAAAAGGAAAAATATTTCCAAAAAATTCCGAAGGAAAAAAAATACTACAGTGCAAGGGATTCTGTAACTGTAAGAGATGCCAGTTTAGTGTGTACGTAAGTTTGTTACCAGTGTTAATATTGTAAGTTGTCTTTAGCTTTTGCACTGTAATGTAGATAGCCCGTTTGTATCGTAATGTAAGTGACTAAATAAAGAAAATAAACAACGAAAAATACTTACCAGCCCATGCTACAGTACTTGTCGTTTTATTTACACTCTCGCCCCATCCTCTGCTTGTCTGGGCCTGTATTACCACAACATAGGATGCTTCCGGCAATGCTTCCAACAACTTCTTGCGCGCCTCTGAACCAACTTCCTTCATCTTCAATTCATCTCTGGGTACAGAGCCCGAATTCACCTTAGATCCCACGCGATAATTCGTAACGATGCCGTTCGGTTCCAGTGGAGGTTGCCACTTGACTAAGATGTATTTTGCAAATGCGTAGACATTGACGGTTGAGGGTGGACCGGGTTCTGGATTGACGAAAATAAAAAATTAATTACACGTACAGAAAGCAGATTACAGCTCGAAAAATGAATAGAAGTTAAGCAGAAGACGAGTTGTTTACTGAGTGGAAATAGTTCAAAGTTTTCAACTTTTTAAAGTAAAATTTATGCAAGATGACAACTGCTCCGGAAACATCCGGCAAACAAAAGGCAAAGTTTTCTCTGGGGAACTATTCCGGAATGGGCATGCCTGAAATAGAAGATATACTTTTGTTGTCAAGTCAGTTTTGCATATTTCCTATTCCTGTCGTGCAAGGTTCAAGGTTGGCCCACATGAATTGTGTGAGTTCCGAATTATTTGTCTTTCATTGTTGTAGTGATTTATCATTGTAGGCATGATTGGGAATTCCAGCTGACCTTGGCTGAGACCCCCTTGAGTTTTAATTAAGATCTCTTCTTTTCGTCATTCTTTCACGATTTGTTGGTTGTTCGATATTCTTTTGTGTATTCGCGTTGGCATGTTTATTTAAGTATTCCTGAATGAGCAACGTCTAGAGTTATTCATATTCCCGCGGTCTTCAAACCCTAACGATTCTGCTGATCCAGTATCTAATTATGGGCGTTAATTCAAGTCGGTGTAGTTAGTGATGGGCCAGCTGCGCTTACAGTCAGTAGTCAGTAGACTGTGGTGAAAAAACCAGTAGTTCGTTATTAAGATGTCATAGTGATCAGAGCGTGATTGAACAAGAGAATACAGAATGTAACAGTTGCATCAACGTTTGGAGTCTTGTTACTTGCTCGCTAGACGAGTGAGCCTACCATTTGAGCATCCCCACATAATAGGATGGTCACGCTAACATAAGTTGGAGTAGCAGCCAACATACTTGGCGAAGAACCCTACATCATTGATGGAGAATTTGGAACATTTCTTAGAGGATTCAGCGGGATTCGCGAAGAAACCCTGTATCGTGGAAGCTCTCATCGAACAACTCGTCGTAAGTGGAATAATGTACTTTGTTGTTGGGCATCTAACCATTGCAAGCTGTCTCTTGAGCAAAGAAAGTTAATTTAGCTAGTTCCGCACGTTGTTAGCATATTACGTAGTTTATTTGTAGGCAAACCTGCAAATTGAGTGTTTCTTTCGGTTTTTATCGTTTCTCTTTATGTTACTAGTCAGCTTGTGAAATTTAAGCGTTTTCTTAGAGTGAAAACTATATATGATCCGTGCTGCAGGAAGGTAGTTAACGCTGCTAAGTGTGGAGTACGGATTTGTTTGACTGTTGCATGAGCAAATTTCAGTTTTTAGTGTATAGAGCGTGTTGTTTCGTTAGCACGGAGAGGAGACCGTTGCTGATTATTCGGTTAGTGTTTGCTCTCTTTGGTCACGTTTGAATATGCCTAGGTCTGAAAGGGATTCATTACTTCGTATAGGGTTTAAAAACAAGATTCATTTTCTGATTTTTCAGCAGGCTGTCAGTTTTGAAGCAGCAGTGAATTTTGCCAAGTTAAAGGAAACAGTTTTGTCTAGTTTTGACAAACCATCAGTTTTCGATGTTAAACAAATGACACCCCAAGTTGCTTTCAGTGTTTTGACACCTAAACACCAAGAAGTTAACGCTTTAAGTCAACAAAATTCGGGTTAAGATAAAATAGGGTGAATACGGCAGATTATCAAGGAAGAAATGCAACAAGTTATGTTTAGTCCCGCTTCTGATTTGCGTAAGTTTCCGCAACGTAGAAATTCTGGTTTCTTTTCCAGTCAAGAGACTCACCCCTTACTCATAGCGATTGTGTTTGTTATAATTGTAATAAAAGAGGGCATGTGAGTTATAACTGTCGTGTTAAGTCGTACCGAAAGGGCCCTCAACACAATGTTTGTGATAAAAATAGAACGCCCCATTTCAAGGTCAAAGTAACTATAACTGGAAGTCCAAGAAGGGAAACGGACCAGCGCCCCTGTAATGCCTCGTGGTAAGCTCATGATGGGGGCGCCTAAAAGTTTGGGTAGAACACAGCAATTTTTGGGCGGTTCGCACAGTTCTGATAAATTTGCTTTCAGTAAGTTGTGTCCTGGTGATTTTGTTGCTAAAACGCCTACAGAGTCCGTTCCTATTAGATCTTTTTTCGTTAATGACTCGTCTAAACAATCTGAAGTGCTAACGCCAGGTGTTCCGCTGCGAGTGTTTCTTGTTGACAGTTGCTCTCCACATAACCTCAAACAGTGATGTTTTTACCGAAGTTGTAAAGTCGTTGCAAGGGCTCATAACTAAATTTGAGACGGACCACCAAGATGTGAAAAAAAAAAACAAACAAACAAAAAAAAAACAAAACAAAACAAAACAAAACAAAACAAAAAACAAGTGTTCACAAGTTGGTGCTGGTTCGCCAAGTTTTCCTGTTTTGTCCTCTGAACGTAAGGAGCGTTCAAGTGAGGTATTACCTCAAGAGATTAATAAAGTCACCGCTGTGAAACAAAATAAGTCGAGAAAAAGTTAAGTGAAAATGTTATTGTTCATGTTTCGAAGCAAAATGAAGTGACCACCAAGGCTATTGCTCAAAGTAAGCTCGTCTACCCAACTGACCCCGTTGTTCATGTTTATAAGGACAAATCACTTGTTAAGCACACTTGTACAAAAGTGCATGTAAATTGCCTAGCTTTAAATGTTGTATGAACTGTTGACGGCGAGAGTGAGTTAGTTTTGGACGTTTCTTCAAGTGAAATTGTTTCTGAAGAGATGTTTACAACGAGTTCTTGTGGAGCTAGAGAGTTACTTGATGATGCACCACAAACAAGAATTAGAATTTCCTGCTCTTGTTGACACGGGAGCAGCTGTTACAGCAGTGAGTTCGGATGTTTGGAACAAATGTTTGAGTCATGCTAACTCTCGTCTTTATTCTTCCCTTTGTGGAAGCATAACTGTCACGTACTGGCAAGGGATTTGAACACACACCCAAACAACACGGCAGTTTACTCGAAGCACATGTTTATTTAGCCCATGCTTACGCATGCAATTACTATATATGGTAAATCACAGGGAAAACATAACATCTCTTCTACACAAAAACACTGATTAGTCCCTGGCTTGTAAACCGTACTTAAATCACTATCTAAAAACAAACAGCGTCAGTACTCTTTTGTCCCTAATAAATAACAGTTCAGAGATCAAGTCTATGTGGGGCATTGGGGGTACCGCCGCCCACAGACCGTAGGTCTAGCCAGCGTCGCTTGTGGAGGATCGGTAGCTGCTGGTGTGGGAACAGAATCCATCTCTGGTTTATCTGCCACGAGCACCTCTAGAACTTTACCAACAACATTGGGTGGTGTACTCTGTTGGATTGTCACGGGTGGTAGGCTGACCACTTCTGTTTTGTTGACCTCCACACTATCGGGCCCAACCGGTGGTGGCCATAGCTGGTCGATATGTCGACGCCAAATATTTCCTGGTGCCACCTGCACCCAGTAAATCAGTGGACCTGTCTTCTTGATAATCAGCCCTGAACGCCAAGGCTTCAGATCCCCTCCATAATCTCGTGACATCACCGAGTCAACAACTTTTAATTGACGGCGCTGTCTACCCTTCTTATTTGTAGTTTGATGCTCTGCTGATCCTGTTGGTTAACCATCTTGCGGTTCCAGTTGGGTCTAACCAAATCTAGGCGAGTGCGTAACGGTCTCTCAAGGAGTAACTGTGCTGGGCTCTCACCGGTAGTTGAATGAGAAGTGTTCCAATAGGCTATGAGAAACTTTGCCAACTTCTCCTTCACCGGCTTTGAGCTTTGAGCCATGGAACGTAACGCTTGCTTGAAAGTTTGTACTGACCTCTCAGCTAGACCGTTTGTTATCATCCGCAGACTGGTGGTCTAGTGAGAGATTTAACTGAACCTTGCATCAGTTCCTTTCAATGTACGTTGCCAAGATTCAGAAAGATTGGGATGATTTTATACCGCTGATTTTGTTTACTCACAGGACTTCTATTTCAGACGCAATTGGCGATACTCCTTTTTTATGTTCTCTACGGCCGCGAGCCTTGCTTACCCGTTGATGTTAAATTTTTGCTACCTGTTGCTGAAGACGTCACTGCATCAGTCTTGGAAAGGTCAAGTTAGCTCAGAATTTAGCGAAAGAGAACTTGCAACTATTCCAAAAGAAAATGGGAGTATTACGATAGTAATTCGAAGAATCCTGTGTTTTAAGCCGGCCAGCGCGTTAGGGTGAACTGTATACCCCAAAGAATAAAAAGTGTTTATCTAGGAAGCTGTTATATAACTGATTCGGTCCTTTATTATAGAGTTGGTGAGCAGTCTTCTCATGTTCATTGCCTCTTGCTAACCGAAACTAATAAAAAGGTCACCTTAGCGGTTCATGTTAATATAGAATGAAGCCATTCTCCGATCTCATCCTGATACCGATCAACCCACCGTCCAATGATGACCCTAGTGAGCCATATCTTGATGAGTAGGATATTACGGACGATGGTTTTGCGAAATAATATCCCGTTGGCTACAATTCTCTTACGACCGAGGCTCCGCGCGATCTTGAAACAACAAAATTACACTCCCAGTCACCCTCACTCTCTGGAAACCATTTCGCAGATAACCAAACAATTTTCAATGCCGAGAACATTCTTAAGTGTCGTACAAGAAAGGGCAAGATCACTTAGTTAAGTGACGTGATTACCCCAAGAGTGCGTCTACTTGGGAGCCTGAGGTGAATATCTTATATAAACGCTTCATTGAAAATTTCGGCAGTTCTCGAAAGTGATTATTTCTTGTCGATAGCCTGTTTCTTCAGTTGGGTAGTTTGTGTGTTTAAGGTGTCTTTGTTTTTGTTAGTTTCAGCTGAATCGTGTTGCTTTAGGTAGCTGTTTTATATTTTTTTTTACTGGGGCTTCCTACGGGTTGTGGGACGCCCGGGTCTAAAATGGTCCATGGTTCTTCTTTTTATTCCGTGCTTCTGTGCACGCGCTAACTGAAAATAGCACTCTAGAACGAGAGTGAACAATAACAAGAATGTCATTACGGTAAATATCACGGGATGGAGTCAGGATGGTCTTACTTCCGGTGACCTTCCGGACTTGAATCAGGAAGAAATGATTGAATTTACTTGCTGTTGAGAGCTCCTGCTGTCTACGCGGCTTCTCAGTCGGCGGTTCCTTACTGAATGACAAGCGCTAAAAGCAAACTTATAATAACACGGGATACTATTGGCATAATAAATGACATCAGAAAACTCATTTAGCCACTCAATATTACAGAGTATCATCTGCAGTTTAGCTTGGCTATGTTAAAACCTTTCGTCTCGCTGTCGAACTTGCAAACATTCGTATACACACTTTTTTTAAATCGATGTTCCCTTGAGACATCGATATGTTAATCTAATTGGTCAATTCCAGAAAACATGCCTGTCGCAAGCTAGACGTGAAATATTTTTACATGCAAAAAACTGAACGAAGCAAGAAAAAGGCCGGTTGTGATTTCCATTTTTCACAGCGTGAAAAGAACAAAATGCCTTCCATGTATGGTTGGCTTGGAATTTTCCTTCGCCGCGGCAGCTCGTGTAAACTCAATGTTCGCTGATATGTTGTCAACAGTCACCAACTCTTGCAACACAATGCTTGCATTGTATAATCAGAAGTCAGTGGCGGAGCGGACGCAGTCTCAAGATTCAGAAATGCTTTTCAAAATCAAAGGTCTTATATTAAGAACAAAAGATTATTTTTCTCAGAACAGAACTGACTGGAGATCAACCAAAAAAAAAAAACATCTTAGAACAAGAGACGTTCGGGTTGTTATTTTTATTTTTCATAATTTTAACACTCTCTTAATTTGAGAAATTTTACTAAAATTAAGAAAATGTTCAAAAATTAAGAACTTAAAAATGAGAAAAAAACTTTTTGTTCTAAAATTAAGAAATCGGGTTTTTAGAGTGTGAACAACTTAAGTACGGGATATCACACACTCCCGGAAACTGTGATAGGTCGTTTACTTACTATTGTTCTAGAATGTCTCAATTTCTTAACATTTGTGCAACTATCTGTTTATGATCAAATTACGAATGCTTTATTGAAAGTAAAATATTGAAACGAATTCAGATCTTGTTATGCCAACTTAGTCATACGTATACAGCCATGTAGGTGAATCTGTGAAGTAGCAAATTGCGTTTTCCGATTGCCTCTTGGAAGGTCAAGTGAAGGCCATTATGGCCTCTTGTTGGTTTTTTGTTAGCCTTTGAAGATGATTTCTAAACTCAAACCCTCGCCTTACTTAGCACCGGAGACCTATGATACTACTAGACTGGAAATCGCTCAATAAAACGTTTCATACCTGAAAGACAGAGTAGGTTTGAAAAATTGTTGTTGTGTCTTATCGTTTGGTAGACTTTATTCCAGTAAAGAAGTGTTTTTAATAGTTGTTTATAGTTTTTGAAGTTCTCTGTCACTTTCGGAGGAAGGCTGCTCTTTTCGTGATAGGCCAGTGATAAAGGTCATAAACTTGCGAACGAAATATTTTTTGCTAGCCCCCAAAACACTTGACCTTATTCAGAGTTTGTTTTAGTGGCCTTTTGTGAAAAATAGACTTTTCTCTGAAGTATTGGCCTAACTTGAGACACAACCTTAAATTTCATTGGTTAAACTGTTGAATTTATGCCTAAGACACGTTATCTTCCAATGGTTTGGTTTTCCCTGCGTTCTTGAACTTTATTACTGCGGAGTCCTGGTGTTCCCCTGCAAAAACTTAGTGTGGAGGCTGGTTCATTCTCATGGAAGGAATGTTCGATATCACAACTATTCGCTGTCTATTATTTTTCGAGGAACTTTTTCGTTGCTCGTGAGTGAGCTCTAGCGCAAGAATAGATCCTCCTCATCTTACACATATGCATCCAGGGAACAACTCTAACGTTTCAAGTGACATTTCTGCAGTTCCTGTTATGGCTTTTTGAGTGGTTTGCCTGATATGTAATTTCATATCACATCAGTAATTGTCTTCACACATTGTTATGCAGTTTTATCGTGTGGAAATGAGCACGAACACCTACCAAAGCCAGAAATCCCATACAACATGGCTTCTACAATGGCCGCAAGCATGCGCAAAACACGCACAAGCGGATTTAACATGGCGGCGAAATATAACGGAAATGAGGGGGGGGGGGGGGATATTGTTTTGAATTTTGTGGCGTAACCGCAAAAAAAAAAAACTCAGTATTTTACATCATCATAACAAATAGAGTCAAGTTGAAACCATGTTCCTATTGAATAAAAAATGAGAAAAAAAAACTGGTTTTAAATGGCGCCTTTTTGATTGAAATAATCTCATAAAATAGCCACACTTTCCTCTCAATGTTCTTTTAAATAGGTCTTACCTTCACGGTTTTCTTAGTCTGCTAAGAGGAAACAACTACACCGAACTGGGAAATAAAGGTCGAAAAAAAGATCTTCTCAGCTCCATTAAACATCTGTTAACTTGATGTTTCTTCCATGTGAATAGTGGCATTTTCCAGAAATGCGAGCTGAGCCGAGATGAAGTCATTACGGAGGAAAAATGTACCTTCGAGAGGTTTGTTTTCGTTCCACTACGGTCGGCATATTGTTTTAACGTGTTTTCAGTGGTTATTGTTCTACAGTTTCCTATCCTTATGGAGGATTTTCATAATCATAAACATAAACATAGTAAATTTTTTAGCAGTTATGTTTTGTAGGTATCTAATTTTGCATCGGGGACAATGCTCAGTCTAAGAAGGGGAGTATGTTATAAAGTTAATGTCATATATTTCCTATTCCCGTTGTTCAAGGGTCAAGGCTGGCCCACACACGGGTTGTGTGAGTTCCGAATTGTTTTGTCTTCTAGTTTGATTGCCGTAGTGATTTATCGTTGTGATTGTCGTAGGAATGTTTTTTTAATTCTAACTGACCTTGGCTGAGACCTACCTCCATGAGTTGTATTTAAGCCCTCTTCTGTGTGATTGAACAAGAAAATATAGAATGTAAGAGTTACATCAACGTTTGGAGAGCCTTGGTACCTGCTTTCTAAGGGGAGTGAGCGTACCATTTGAGCAACCCCACGGTCAATCGGCGGACAAGCTAACATAAGTTGGAGTAGCACCAACTTTAGTTCGCAAGACTGGTTACTGCTGTACGGCATTTGCCAATGGTTGAAAGTGATAAACACGCGAATAACAGGTTTTACTTAAAAAAAAATAAACTAACTAACTAACTAACTAACTAACTAACTATTTTTTTAACTAACTAACTAACTAAAAAACAGAACAAAACAAAAAAACAATAGAGGAAGACTTACTAAAGAACCCAGATTTGATACAAATCTCGTTTGGTTTGTCTTCGAAATAACTCTCCGGCCTCAGCCTTGAACAGTCTGGCAGCCCAGTGTGCAAAAAGGCAATGCCTTGACTTCGAGCGAACAACTTCACAGCGCCAATAACTTGATTGAGAGTTCCACCACATTCACCAAATATAGCTTCGCAGTCTTCCTTACAGTATTCTATGACCGTGTTATTCGGATTATCTGTGTAACAAGGCTGTAAGGTATACTGACACAGCATATTCAGCAGGATATATCGGCACTTATCATCGTTCGTAGCAAATTGGTTTATTACTTTCGTCACTGTCAGAAGGAACTGCTCGGTTCCCAGTAAACCGAACTTGTTATCAAAGAAACGAGGGGTCAGACGGTAGGCTGGAAGGGTTGAGTTTAACGAGTGCCTGCAAACTTGTCCGTGATACGGCATGCAGGAGCCTCCCCTAAATATACATAGAAAATAATTAAGGACTGAGACCCTTTTTTGTAGCTTAGATGTACCGTGTTACTGTCTTACGCCAATTAGTCACTTTGATGTGGATCTGATAGCCTCCTTTCGCATTAGTTTTCCGAAAAACAGCTGCGAAGGAGACTTATGTGGATCGTGGTGTGTTTTCTCCGCTTACTGCTTGTCTTCACCCGGCAGTGGGGACCAATGGCTGCGGAGCGTTATAAATGGCACCACGGCTGTTGGCGATTAGTACATTTGGCGGACGAATGCCGTTGAAAAAAGTTGTTTGTTCTCTTCCTCATCCTGACCCAATATCGTTTTCACTAAAAGACTCAGCCGTCCCTCGCCTCAAAATACGCCTGGTTAGCAGGCTGGTTGCACCTTGGTCCAGCCCACACCCAGCCGACACCATTGTGTCAACAACATATTGCGAGCCAAAGGATAAGCTCCAGATAGTCACATCACTATGAAAAACATATCTTATGATATCGGACTCTATTCATGCAGCCCAAACTGGTAATAGTAAATTTTCAGTGGTAATGAGAATAGAAGTGAGAATTCTAATCGCAGTGGTGATGATCGACAATAAAATGTAATGGTTATTACCCAAGCCAGAACGAGCGCAAAGTGCTTGGAAACACATCTCTGATGTAAGGATAACTTACTGTTTGGTGTAACAACGCAGTGTTTTGATGGTCTCTAGTGGATTCCAACAGCAGCCCATAAGGTGACACACAGTAGCGTTTGTATTTATCACACATCCCACCTTCTCCTTAGCGGTTATTGTAGAACAGTTCAGTTGCATAGCTGAAAAGACATAACCCAGAAACAAACTGTTACAATCAGCGTCTTAAACTAAGAGGTTAACCTTGACGCGTGCCAGTCGCGCGGTGGACGCGACAAGCGCAGATATGCACATCATTTGACTGTGTTCCTCTATTCTTCTTATTCTGAGGAAGATGCGGTATATTATCAAAACCTTGCAAGATGAAACTCGCCCTAAATTAGCAGCCCCGGCCCTAAACTGCGAACAGTCTTTTCTTCTTGTAACCTCTGTAGCGCGCATTGGATGAAGTCGGGTAGGGCTGCAAGTTTGCATGCAACCCTTCGCGCTTTCTTTTTTTATTTGTATATTTTTATCTTCCGATTGTGCAAGTGATGTCAGGAAGAAAGCAAGGCTACCCGAAGTCTAAGTGACCCCGATATTACCAAGAGACTTTCTCTCTCCCTCTTTTTTTTTTTTTACTGAACCTGTCATTACTACTGACCGAAAGTAAGAAAGACACAAAGGTACATTTAACATCGCTCATCCTAACGAAATAGATTCTTGTCACAAGATGTATAATTTGCGATCCCCGCGTAACAAGCGTTTCGTTCGGGCCGGTTCTACCTTAAGTATTTTTTTCATCCGACATGGGGGAAGGGGGTTGGAGGAGGGGGGGGGGGGGGGGGGGGGTAATTGATCACGCGAGATGACTTCGCATAGAGAGCCTTGAAACTGACCTTTTTTAGTATGTTTAGTTTGAAACTGACTCCTCTTGAGAAAGGTGGAGAGGGAGGGAAAGGATGAAGAGGGACGACACAGCAATAAATAAATAACGCAGCAAACAAATAAATAAATATAGGAATAAACAAACAAACAGACAAATATACAAAAAATAAATAACAAATAAATAATCTCTGTTTAGTTTTGGTAACTTGCAAAATTAAGGATCGATCTGTTGATCCTTGCCTCTTCTACATATAAAGCTTTTGCAGCTAGTGCGTTCAATCACGTTTAGGAGAAAAAAAAAATGAAGTATAATCTTGTTCCAGTTGCAAAACTGATTTTGATCGGTGGAAGAGTTTATTACCTACCTGCACATGTAATAGATAATGCAAAAAGGTCCCCGGTCGGCTATGCCAAAGTATTATTATTGATGACTCTTTTGTCATATTTCAAAGTCATTTTTAAGCAACAAAATTATCGATTGATACCATGGAGATTAAGGGTGCAGATTTAAAAGAAAAAAAAAACCCTCTAGATTTTTACGGCTTTCCGTGATATCTTGATATGAAGAAAGGCCGGAGATGGACAAGTGTTTTGGAATGGATAGGGAGATTAAAATGCCAAGCGACTGGTTTGGATGCACCTTTGTCATCTTTCTCAACGTCACGTAAGTGTTTTCGAAATCAGTCGCCTATTCGTCTTCCTGTTTCGCCGATGTATAACTTTTTGGCATAATATACCGGTCATGTAATAGGTAACATTTGCAGAGGTACACATGAACCGATCAGTGATCTTTAAAGATCTATTAGGGCCCGATATTTTGTCAGCGTTTTGAATGAAAGGGCAAGTTAAGCATCGCGAGCGCGCGCATTTAAAGGTGCCAGGTTGCTCAGTTGTTTTGAATGCGCTTCTTACTAGAAAGTTTCCAACATTTCTGTCCTGTTTGAATGAAATCGGTGGTGGCAGCGAAAAGATTATATTATAGCAGTCTCGGGATCATTTTGCAGTATTTTAAAGTAATTAATCATAAAAATTACAGTTTCCTCGATTGTGATTGGTTTAATAGACTCCTATTTTCCACTAATTCACGTGCCAAGTTGTTATCGGACAGTTTGTTATTGGACAGTTTGTTATCGGACAGTTCAATAAGCCAATCACATTCAAAGTACTATTTTAAATCAACCAATCACATTCAAAGTTGTAGTTTAAATCAACCAATCACAACCTTGGTTTCAATCACCATACATTTTAATTGTAGTCAAATTTCAGAGCGACATTAAACAATTTTTAAATGCAAAATTTTCCTCCCTTTTATAAGTTAGCTCTTCTTCTTTCCTCTGAAATTGTAATTTTTATGATTAATTGGTAATAAGACTTCGTGTCGTCCAATTCGGTCTGTAATCATACTCGTGATAAACAAATCGGACTTCCGCTGCGCGGTCGTCCGATTTTGTTATCACTCGTATGATTACAGACCGAATTGGACTCCACTCAATCCTATTACCATTACTAATCAATCTCGTGATTAACAACTGATCGGCCTCACTCGTATGATTGCAGACCGAATTGGACTCTACTAGGTCCTATTGCCATTATTAAGAATGGTGGTTTTTACTGGTTTTGTATCGTGCTCGCGATGCAAACTCGTCCTTTCCGTCAAAACGCTGACAAAATAAGGGGCCCTAAGCGATCTGTTAAGATCACTGATAGTTTCACGTATACCTCTTACTTCGCCTTGCATAGGATGGGGCGGGAGAAGAGAGAGTCCTGTACAACTTGCAGGCGCATGCTCGGAACAAGCAAATCATGTCAAATTAAACTAGGTAACAGGCTTTTATTATCCATCCCTGTTCATCCAGGTTTCGCGATCGGTTCCGCGGGAAATTGAATGCCTTATAACACTACAAAGCACGGTTAACGCAGGGCCTCCTAGCGGAGCACCATACTTATCGTAACCCGTGAACTGCTTTTCTCATGGTAATCAAGGCTAGCGGTATTGCTCCTGGGCGCGTCGCCCAATAATTAATAGCGAGCTTAAGCAACGAGGACGGGAACGGTAACGAGAGCGTCACAAAACAATAGGCTTAATTAAGAAAAACAATCGCTCTGCACGTACGTTTTACATTTTGGTACATTTTTTTGCCGTCCTCAGCAAAACAACATGAAATGACCAAAGTTTAGGTGTTGTGGAGAACGTGAGCGTATGACGGTGAACTTTTCTTTCCTTTTCCCAACTTCAACGCCGTTTTGGCTAATTTAGCTCCAGGATAGCTCGCCCACATTTTACAAGTTAAAGAAGTTGGAATAATAGCGAAAGAGTTACCATAACGAGAAGTTAGATTTTCAAATGACGTTTTCGCTGCCGTTGCCGTCGTCGTTACTTAAGCTCTCTAATAATATCCTAATAATAACTAATTACAATAAAACTCCAACATGGCGGCGGTGGCGGCCATACTCCAGCTGCCCAGCTACAATCGTGGACAAAAATCTTGGGACAAATTTGCACTTGTGGCTCTTTGTACACGCGCCAGACAAATATTCGCGCGAGATTCAACGTGTACGTCGCACCCCTTTCCACACCCCACACGCAATGTTGAAAACGTGTACGCGCAATTTTTTCTTACCTTCAACATTGTATAGCGTGGGGGAGCGGGATCTGTAACAGTCTTAAAAAAATTTGCACTGCCTTTGGGAGTAATTGTCAGTTTTGCATGACTGTCCCAAGGAATGCTGTCATGATTGTAGTTTACAGCGTTCATCTTTGATATTGGACAGTATCAAAGTGTGATAACGCAAGGGGTGACAGGCCGCACAATCCCTACCGGCGTGAAATATATTTTGTAACCTTTTATATTTTTGCTCTAACGAGAAGATCCTTCAAGGATTTCCCTTTCTGAAAGGATAGGTGGTTGTTTGAATATCTGGCGAAGTAGCGGTTGATTTTGTATGAGGTGCCATTTTTTGAGTAAAGCTTCTTTTAAATTGGATATTGATGGTTGATATTGTGTTACAAAAGGCAAGATTTCTTTCTTTCCTTTGTTGTTCTGTTTAAGTGCTGTAGCTCTCCCTGTGAATTTTATTCCTGATAGGATTTTGTCTATTAGATTGCGTGGGTAACCTCTGTCCACCAAATGTTTCTTGAAGTTTGAAATGTTCCCTTCAAAAGTAGCTTTTGAGGAGTTTGTTCTAAGGATTCTCAGTGTCAGAGATATCTCAGTGTCAGAGATATCGGCCGTGAATTTGATAGTTGGGTGATGTGAATTTGCTTTTTCGATGAAAGTTTCAATGTCGGGTTTACTTATGTCGGGTTTACTTATGCAAATTCACATCACCCAACTATCAAATTCACGGCCGATATCTCTGACACTGAGATTGTGTTCCTAGACACGGTTATATACAAAGGCAACAGATTCAAAGAACAATCGACCCTTGATATAAGAACACATTTTAAGCCAACGGAAACCTTCCAGTACACACATTTCACCTCTTGCCACCCACCAAGTGTCAAAAATGGATTCGTGAAGGGCGAATGCTTAAGAATCCTTAGAACAAACTCCTCAAAAGCTACTTTTGAAGGGAACATTTCAACTGAAGGTTTAAAAACGGTTTTGCTTAGGAGTTCGGTTTCAATCTTTGCCATAAATATGTTGGCAAAGGAAACAGCCATTTTCGTTCCCATAGCTGTCCCATGAATTTGAAGATATATTGCTTCCCATTGAATTGGAAAGAACTTTCCAATTAGCCTAAGCATTTCCCGGACGTAGTGTGTCGGAATGGTTGGGCTGTCTTTGTAAAAGTTATCATATGCTTTGCATACTGTGTCAATGCCCTCGTTTTGTGGTATATTTGTGTAGAGATTTGTGACGTCCATCGATACAAGGAATATGCGGTTTTTAACCTTTGTGCTTTCGATAAAGTTTATAAAGTCAGTTGTGTCTTTAAGGTGTGACTTTTGTGACTTTGATATTGGTTGAAGCAGTGTGTCAACAAAAGATGAAATTCTTTCTGTTGGCCCATCACAGCCGGAGATGATTGGTCCCCCTGTAAGAGTGTAGAACTCTGGTATTCTTGGTGGGCAAGATGTTTGTGAAAGCCATTTTTTAGTCATGTCGTCGATGTGTTTTTCACGGTGTAGATTTGTAATTAGGCGCGAGACCTTGCTTTGCGTTTCTTTCACCATGGGCTCAGTGAGAGGTCTGTAGTTATTTTCGTCGTTGATTTGAGTTTGACCCTCTCTCATCTTGTCAGTCTTATTCATGACAACAGCAGTGCTTCCCTTGTCCGCCTTTTTTAGGTTGATGTGATGGTTTTGTTTTAATTCATTTAATGCTTTCCTTTCATTGCGTGACAAGTTTTGTTTAGGCTTTGTAATGTGTATTTCAGCAAGTTGTAATTTAACCTCTTCCAAGTAGCTCTCGAGGGCGACTGATGGTTGAACTGGAGGTTTCCAGTCAGATTTAACATTGAAAGGGTGGATTTCCCTATTTTGTCCATGGAACATATATTTAAGGCGCATTCGCCTCGCAAAGTCTTGCAAAGTCTGGCTTTCGATTGGATCGTAGGCTCAAGGAAGTGTGGGACACTCAAACTAAGACGATGTTTATTTTTCGCGTGCTTTCTGTGGCTCGAAATTTCACACTCGGTTGGTTTCATCATTTTTAGCAACTTAATCCTCGAAGTTTGCCTTTTAATTCGCGTAAAAGACATAAGTTAATTTGAAAACAAAAACTTCTTGACGTGCGACTAACACCATTCAGTTTAAACAAGCAGCACTTTGAGTTCGTGTCGTCAGTTCTATGGTATGACTGTACAATTTTAATCGAGAAGTTAATTTTTTTGAATTGTGAAAAATGAAAGATTTGTTATGGTTTTCAAATTGCACGCGCAGACAAATGGTGTCATCCGCGTGCTTTAAGCCTGGTTTTCACCAGCGACGCAAGCCCAAGCGGAAGCACAAGTGCAAGCATAAGTAGCTTATGCCAAGTGAAAACGAACGTCGTTTTGACATTACGCAAGCGAACGCAAGCACAAGCGCAAGCAAAAGGAAAAGGAAAAAGTTTGATCCTTGTGCTTGTGCTTATGATTACGCTTGCGTTAAGCCCATTTTCATGGTGAAATAAGCGCTCTCGTGCTTGCACTTATAATTTCGCTTGAGGGGGGGGGGGGGGGGGTTGCGCCTTTCTGAGCATGCGCCTGCAAGTTGTGCAGGACTCTCTCTTCTCCCGCCCCACCCTATGCAGGGTGGAGTAAGAGTGATTTCTGGGACAGGACTAGTGTACCTCCGCAAATGTTATCTATTGCATAACCTGTACATAATGCAAAAATTCATACATCGGCGAAACAGGAACACGACTAGGTGACCGATTCCGAGAACACCTACGTGATGTCGAGAAAGATGACAAAGATTCATCCAAACCAGTCGCCCGGCATTTTAATCTCCTTATATAACCATTCCAAACAACACTTCTTGTTCTCCGGCTTTTCCCTACATCAAGATAACACGGAAAGCCGTAGAAATCTAGAGCAAAAATTTATCTTTCAAATCGGCACCTTTAATGCCCATGGTATCAAGGAACGCAACTCATTCAATTAATTTATTCCTGCTTTTCACGTTACTATGTTACCACCAATAGCGTAGTTCCATTTTCAGTATATATATACCATACACCAAATAAACCCAAATTCCTTGATTCACTCCCACGAAGGGCTAACGCTCGAAACGTTAGCTTTTTAAATCTCTTGAGGTGGTCAATTTACTTAATTAACTCACTTTATAAACCAAATTTTCGTAATTTATGGAATGAATCCATGGGTAAACAAACGGAGGTTTCTCTGAATGCATAGAGAAACGAGTGAATGGCTGACTGAATTGTCAATATCCAGGTGCAGGAATTTTTGCTTTAAAAATTAAGTGAAGACCCTAATATAGGCTAATGAATCTTTAAGTGTTCCACAATTTACACTTAGCAGTGAAATGTCATAATCCAGAATCAATCCTTTGCAGAGTGACCTTCTTTTATAAACATTAGGAGGACTTGTTTTGATGGTACTTTTGCCATGCCAAAATTAACTTACCATGAGTCAACGTTGAGAGGTAGAAAACTAGAGTTAACAGAGGAATCTTCCACATTGTGAAGGAAATGCCTGAAAAGAAAGATAATATTATAATGTAAATAGTCACTCCAAAGAATTGTATTTGCTTTCAAGATGATATAGGGGAGGAGAAGAAGAGAAGGGGAGGGGGGGGGGGGGTGGTGCTGCGAGGGTGCTAGCGACTAGCGACTCCTCCAATGGAAGCCTTTATATACTGACATTGTTTACAGAGCGGTAATGTTTGTTTTTCTGTTTTGCATAGAAAATGAAAGTTAATTTAATTTGACAGAAAAAAAAATTACTGTATCACAAACTATTTTTATAGGCGCTGTGCCATTTTGTTCGATGCCTTTTGTTCGATGCATTGGTATTTTGCGAAACAAGGCATCTAGCGAGGACTGAGTTCGAAGGGAGGATAAATTTCTCCTGTCATCTGTAAGCCAGTATTTGCTTCCTTTTTGTTTTGTCGATCGACCGCTATTGTTTAGTTTTGTTTCATTTCGCGTAAGCCACGAGTGTGCCATGTGGTCATCAAATTCATCTCTGGTAAGCTTTAAAGCTTAACACCGCGATCGTTCATAGAAATCTGAAATGCAATTTAATCACGCCCTACTCGTCCCTACGCGTACTAAAACTTGTTTACGGAGACAAATCTTCAAAGGATCCGGAGTCCTGCCTCGTAGCAGGACTTTCAAACATTAAATGTTATTCTTGCAATTAAACTGTCAGTCAATTTCATGAAGCCTTCAAAAAGCGGTCGATTCTTCCTTTCAGGTCTTTTCACGGTCGCTCACGCGTGTCTGAAGTAATGAATTCAAGCTTTCGATCAAATTTTCCCGGTTCTAGGAAAGCGGCTCGGATTCTTTCGGTGAGCCCGAGGGGTAAAGGCTAGGGAATGCGGTCGGGGGCCGATATCAGAATAAATGATGCAGCAATTTTTCTTAAAAGAAAGAATTGGGGCCGATATCAGAATAACTGATGAGGCAATTTTCTTAGATGTCATTTCTTCTGATATCGGCCCCAATTAAAAGTCAAGTAATTTTTTGATACTTCAAGTAAATTTTCCGACTTAACGCTTCACACACAAGTGACGTTTTTTACTTCAAGATATACTTAAGTTTATTTTAACGTTGACTTAAGTCGGTTTTAAGGATGGTTTTCAAGTCACTTGAAACTTTCATGAATCGTTTCAACTTTCCGACTATAATGAGATGCAAAGCTAAATATCTTGGGATTTTACTTAGGCCTTCACACGCACGATTTGGGTTTAAGTTAACTTAGCAGCTCTTGAGTCTAGTGTCAAGACTATCACTGACTGATAAGGAAATTTCTTCCTCAAAGCAAATGTCACAGGAAAAAGTTACAAGCATTAAGGCGCTAGTATCTGGTTGTTTACCATTTACCAAAAACTCCGGAAATTTAGGTTGGAGTGTAAATGGAAAGCCTATTTTGGTGTTCCCAAACGGAAAATTTCTGGAGAAAACGGAATTTCTTGAAAGGTAGTCCAAAATTCCCAAACGCAAATGTGCGTTCCATTTGCTCATTTCTACCAGTTTCAGGACTTTCGGCTTGGATCGCTCTGTAAACCCGACCGTTGAGAAGGTTTGTGTAAATGGAACGCGCACATCCCATGGAAATTTTCGTTTGGGTGCTTGATGCGTCCCATTTACTGCAACCGTCGACCACCCGGTTTTCCTATGTAAATGGTAAACAATCCTTGTGAACCATTTCTGTGACTGAAAGAGCATGGAGCTTGTGTAATTTTTTAGAGGCACCTCTGAGATATAACTATGAATTTCCAATTCTTCTTAATAAATACAGCCGTCGTGCCAAAAACAATAAATAAATAAATAAATAAATAAATAAATAAATAAAATAAGATCTCGCGTTTCGTATCAGTCTACGTCCAGCATAAACTAACGGTTGGGTTTCTTGTCTTCCCAATCTCGTACACATGTTAATGAAATATCATCGTTTGTATAAGCTTGTATACAAACAATACAAGAACGAATCGTCAATGAACGAATATTAATACAAATACAATACTGACTTTGGCAAGAACTCGGCATCAAACTTGACTAGACTTGACTTTATACGTAAATAAGAACGAACGTAGAGAGATAATGGCCAAATACCGAACAGTTGTTTTCCACGGAAACGTCTACACCTGAACTGATCTAACTTTAACGGGAAGATTTATGTTAATGACGTCAAACGGAAAAAGTAGTCTTGCGCTAAGTAACCGCAGACATACCAAATACGCAATCAGTAAACTTATGCCCTGTTACCTGAGTAAATTTTATGCGAGTGTAAACATTAATTTACGGCCATTAAGAGTCTGTAAAAACCACCTTTTCCTGTACAAGATGGAAAATCGAAATCCCTCAAACTTTGTCACAATAAAGGCCTTACGAAACTATTTCGGAAAACAGAAGTTTCAGCTCTTTTGGATTTATTTATTTCTGCTGAGGCAACATTTTAATTTTTATCTATGCGAGCGCCTTCAGACATGCCAAAAATGCTATACTTATTTTGGTGTCATATACATAAATTAAAAGAAACTGGTCTGTCAATTCTTTTTTTTTTTTTTTTATTGAAGGAACCTTCCCTCATACTCTGTTGTCACCAGAATACAAATATATTGAAACAGCAATTTTTTCTAATTTTTCAAAATATTGCTACAAATAGGTATTTTCAAAAGTGTCGAAATTAGCCAACTTTGCGGGCAAAAATCACAACTTGGTACATGGCTTTCGAACTTAATGTACCGTTCTTATGAAACAGCAATGTTTCCTCTATTAGTATATGTAATAAAATTTTGGGGCAATTCAAATGGTGAAGTTACACAAACGAAAACAATTACGCGACATGAGCGAAATCCAGGACTCGAGCCATTAACAACCATTTCCCTGCCGCCAAGGAAAAGCAGTCTACATTGGATTCAATCGGTACTTTCGCCTCAAAATGACTTATTTCTCGTCAATTAGTACTTTTATTGTATGTTCTAAGTATTGGAAGGCTTAAATGGCATCAATAAAGCTGCAACATTTAAATTCTTGAAAACCGTACGTGCACGCAACATTGAGCTTTCATTAAAATAACAAAGTTTCGTCGATATAGCCAACACAAGTCCTGCAAAAAAAGTTACTTCTTAAAGTTAAGCATCGATCAGTGAAGAGAAAGCGTCACATTTAAATATATTTCACCTGAAATGCTTCGGTATGTCGACTGAGGCGAAAAGACGGTCTACCAAACCTCCACCGTCCTGAACGTGACACGGTTGTAGATGACGTTACATTAGATTCCACGAACACGTGCAAATCAGTCAACCTTTTTTCGGTTTTGAATTGTGGCCTTAAGACATAAAGTGCTTAATTTATGGCAATCTGCTTTTGTTCGAAATTGAGGGGAAATAACAAAAAAATATCTAGTTGTCATTTAAAAAGCTGTATGCAGATACGGTTCCTATCTCTTTGCACTTCCGGTTTCTATGTGTTGTCATAGCGTTCTAGTCACAGCGAACAACCAACAATGGTATTGAATTCCCTGGGGGACAACGTATCACACTTTTAACATGTAAATGCCATCCACAGCCGTGTCCGATGAGTACAATTAGAGGACAGTTGTCATGATGACGAGGGCAGATGGTTAAATTCAAGGTGTCTTCACTCACTTCAAATACGCGTTTAGGAAAAGAAGGTTTATTAAGAGTCGCAAACAATGGGCAAAAAAATATTTTATCAAGGCATATTTTCTTGATTACTAAGTGAGAGGTAGAAAAAAAACCTTAGTCCCTTTGTTTGGGTTAGCATTTGTTTTCAATTTTATCCTTATAAATGATAGTAAAAGCACCAAAATAAAGTCCTCACAAGCCGCTCCCAAGGACTTAGCCAGGCCGAATATCCTGCCTGAGTCTATAATGAGTGGACATAATAATGATAATAATAATAATGATGATGATGATGATGATGATGATGATGATGATGATGATGATGATGATGATGATGAAGATGATAATAATTGAAAGATGAAATTGCAGACGTCTGGCATAATATGGAAAAAGTCATTGTAGTGCCTGTTGTTATTGGGCCCCAGTCAATTTTAAGGAGTACATGAAGCGAATCGGCGTGAACGTGAGGTTGGAAGTGATCCAGAAAACAGCATTGCTTGGGACAGCAAAGATACTAAGGAAAGTATTGTCCCTTTAAGAAGAAGGAAAAGAGAGACCTGAGAAACGTGGTGACTTGTTGTAACCCGCTCACAAGGACAAAACCAGGCCAAATATCCTGCTGAGTCTATAATGAATGGACATAATAATAATACTAATAACAACGATTTATTAGTAGTACTTCCACGAGGTGGCTCTTTGCCTACTCATTACAAATCTCAAATCAAATCAAATTAAATCAAATGCTGGTTTTTGAGGAGAGGGGAAAACCAGAGTACCCGGAGAAAAACCTTCTCGGAACAGAGTAAAGAACCAACAAACTCAGCCCACATATGGCACCTAGTCCGGGAATCGAACCTGGGACACATTGGTGGAAGGCGGGTGATCTGACCACTGCACCAACCCTGCTTCCCCGAATTTTGAGGTATTGAGGGTTTTCACGTGACGTCATAAAAAACTAAAATTCAAAAGTAAATATCTTTATCACGTAAAAAACATTTTAGAAATGTATCTGCTTGCATGTTTTCAGCTCGGTAGCTTGCTTTGTTTTGAAAATAGATCAGAGGAGTTTGAGTTTTAGAGTTTTTCACTGTGCGTTACATAAAAATGCTCACAAGCATGCCACATTACATGAAAACATCGATTCACCGTACGTTTTTGAGGTTTGAAAAGCCAACACGGTAAGAGAAGCGTCTATGTGAATGTTTGAAAGCTCACCAGAGAGAACAAAGCCTTCAGTTGTGATAGCTAAAGTAAGAAACATGAGTTTTAACTCGTTTCCGGCCGCCATGGCGTTTCCATACAAAACACTATAATTTTGAGTGGTACATTTTGCCGAATAACGCGAGTACGGGATATCGCACGGCCCTGAGAGACTGGCATGTTTTTTATTTATTACTCTTCTATAATATCACAATTTCTTCACTTTATCTATTGAATAGTTGATGATTTTAGTTTTTTTTGCCTGACTGAAAACGCTCTATATCAGTATGAGTGCTTTTAACTATTAAAATGGCTGGTCAGTTGATACTGGAAATAGATGAAAATCTTCACCTGAAAGAAATTTATAAGATATTTAAAACGGTGCGAGGTGGTGTTACCCGGAACTGGAACGCAAGGACTTCCAGTCGATGCAGATCAACTGCAAAGAGACCGAAAACGTATTCCGAACATATTATTTTATTCCGACGGCTTTCTGCTTGATACATGTATCAGGATGACTTTCCTCAATTTCTTCCCCACTTAAGAAAAAATTAGGAAAATGATCTACTGACTGCTCTAGCTAACAATAATCTTGCCTCGGTATCCAAGTGCTTTCAGGTGTCCTCAAATGTCCTTGTCACACTTTCCGATTAAAATACACTGAGCATTGGCAGGATTGCTGACACTGGGTCCGCAAACACCACCAACAATTTTCGAATAATAGCAACTTGCCATAAGCGAAGCGCGTTATGTCTAAGCCCACACTTCAAAACGAAGATAGCGCTCAAAGAAAGGCTGATTTGCACTTGTTCGTGGAATCTAATGTAACGTCATCTTCAACCGTGTCACGTTCAGGACGGTGGAGGTTTGGTCGACCGTCTTTTCGCCTCAGTCGACATACCGAAGCATTTCAGGTAAAATATATTTAAATGTAACGCTTTCTTTTCACTGATCGATGCTTAACTTTAAGAAGTAACTTTTTTTGCAGGACTTGTGTTGGCTATATCGACGAAACTTTGTTATTTTAATGAAAGCTCAATGTTGCGTGCACGTACGGTTTTCAAGAATTTAAATGTTGCAGCTTTATTGATGCCATTTAAGCCTTCCAATACTTAGAAGATACAATAAAAGTACTAATTGACGAGAAATAAGTCATTTTGAGGCAAAAGTACCGATTGAATCTAATGTAGACTGATTTTCCTCGGCGGCAGGGAAACGGTGCAGTTGTTAATGGCTCGAGTCCTAGATTTCGCTCATGACAAGTAATTGTTTTCGTTTGTGTAACTCTACCATTTGAATTGCCCCAAAATTTATTACATATACTAATAGAGGAAACATTGCTGTTTTATAAGAACGGTACATTAAGTTCGAAAGCCATGTACCAAGTAGTGATTTTTGCCCACAAAGTTGGCTAATTTCGACACTTTTGAAAATACCTATTTGTAACAATATTTTGAAAAATTAGCAAAAATTGCTGTTTCAATATATTTGTATTCTGGTGACAACAGAGTATGAGGGAAGGTTCATTCAATAAAAAAAAATATGAATTGACAGACCAGTTCTTTTTAATTTATGTATATGACACCAAAATAAGTATAGCATTTTTGGCATGTCTGAAGGCGCTCGCATGGATAAAAATTAAAATGTTGCCTCAGCAGGAATAAATAAATCCAAAAGAGCTGAAATTTGTGTCGAAATAGTTTCGTCAGGCCTTTATTGTGACAAAGGTTGAGGGATTTCGATTTTTCCATCTTGCATGGCTAAAGGTGGTTTTTACAGATAACAATTCTTTATACCTCAGTAAACACAAGCAAAGACAAAAAAAAAAAAATGACCAAGGTAAACACATTGATTTGGCTTGGAAAATGACAGACATCCGGTTGCGGCTGTCTAGTTGCTATGGCTATGGGATTTCCTACCGAGGTCAGCTTTACATTGCCTCACGTACGCCAGTGTCACAACTATCTGCATTTTTTTTTTCGAGAGAGAGATATGGAAAGCAATAACTCCTACAATCCTTTATACAGATCGACATTCCGAAAGGTAAGTGATTAGTTTCTCTTTTACGTTTTATATTTTCTTTTTATGAGTTTGGTTTTTGGTCACGCTTTGAACATGTAGTCGCAGTTTCCGCAGCGTGACATCCAAAAACTAAAGCGACTAGCGAGCTGGCGAGCCACCGAGCCAGTCTCTAGTATATCTACCCCGCTCTTAAAGCATTTAAGCAACTAGCGAGCCGGCGAGCTCTTTAGTGGTCTTTAGTATATCAGTGTATCGACCGCGTTCTTAAAGCACTAATGCGACAAGTGAGCACCGAGCCGCTCTCTAGTATTTCCGGGAGTATTTCTACCTCACCTTGTTCTCTACTAAGACCACTAAAGAGTGGCTCGGTAGTTCTCTGGCTCGCTAGTCGCTTTAGTGCTTTAAGAACGAGGTAGATATACTAGAGAGTGGCTCGGCGACTCGCTAGTCGCTTTAGGTTTGGTGCGCGGGGGGTTACTTAGGTCAATTTCTGCTGGGTATATGCCTCTCAAACCCCTACCCCCGTTATAGTCTATGTGGCCGATTATAGAGCCTATCTTAGTCACTTTTGGGCAAACGTAATTTTCGTGATCTTAACTTAGTCACTTTCTGTTTATGCGTCTACCTTCTAAAGTAGGTCATCCTAAAATGAATTGACACATTTATTAAAGTGAATTTAGGAAACTCTACTTTTCACCTACAGTGCAAATATTCTGGTACATTTACCCATAATCCCGAAAATGTGCGACCCCATTCTAGTAACTCTATTCAAAATGCAAGCCCATTATAGTCAATCCAGACGTGCAAATGCGACCCCATCCAGCGGCACATCCCCATTAGCCTTTTACTAGGAAGTGCCCCACCCCCCCCACCCCCCCGGGGGGGGGGGGGGAGTTTGAGATGTCACGCAACGGAAACCGGGCTGTGAAAGAGACTACTATGCATTCGGTT
>JAEMWC010000013.1:1610000-1615000 GCA_016490735.1 Pachyseris speciosa | reverse complement strand
GATGTATTTGAGGCAGATACTGATCACAAACCGCTAGTCCCATTCCTGTAAGGCTACAGAACGACAGCCCCACTCCGCATAGAGAGGATGCGGGTTCGCCTTCAGGGCTTCAACTTTCGAGTAAACTATGTACCCTGAAAGAAGGCGGGGTCTGAGAACAATGAAGCAGACTACAACTCCCGGCACCCAGAGCCGTTGGCTGCGCAACAGGGCCATCCCAGCAGTAAGCAAGCTGAGTTCGAACTGCAAAAGACCGAGGGCGAATTCGAGAAGGATATTATGGCGATTGTGAATCGAATCGTTAGTGCCAGAAGCAGTTACCTAGCAGGAGTTGCTAAAGGAAACGCTTGCAGACACGGAACTTTCAAGCCTGAAGGAAGCCATAGCCAGAGGATACTTCACTGCCAGAGAGAAGGGCGCGCTTGGGCCGCAGTATGACCCCATCTTCACTGAGCTGTCGTAGGAGGGCTAATAGTCCGAGGAGCGCGAATAGTAGTCCCCAAGTCCCTGCGTAATAAGGTGGTCAAGCTCGCGCATGAAGGCCATCAGGGCATCACCAAGACCAAGGAGTACCTTCGTACCAGAGTGTGGTTCCCGGGGTTGGACAGGATGGTGGAAGCGCACATCCAACACTGCCACCCTTGCCAAGTAGTTACTGTATCACAGGAACGACAGCCACTGCGCATGACACCCATGCCCAGCGAACAATGGAAAGAGGTTCCTATGGACTTCTGGGGCCTAGTTCATACAGGAGAGTACCTGCTGGTCACCATTTGCAAGCACTCCAGAAGGGCAGAGGTGGAGTTCGTCACCTCAACCAGTGCCAGAGCGGTGATACCCAAGCTGGACAAAACCTTTGCCTCGCTAGGCATACCCGTGTCAGTAAGCAGTGATAACGGATCCCCATTCGATGGGAAAGACTTCAGTGACTTCAGCAAGTATTTGGGCTTTCGTCATGAGCGGAAGACACCCCTGAAGCCGCAAGCTAACGCGTCTCCTGTAGCTCAGTGGAAGAGCATCCGAACTAGTAATCGTAAGGTCATAGATTCGAGTCCTCAGTGGGAGAATTAGGAGTTGTTTTTACCGGGTTAGCGTATGACAGTGTTGAATAAATCACATATTTCAGTGATGATATTATTTCAAACATTGCAATCGAGATCTCAAGAGATAAAATCTGATAAAATGCTTGCCAAAAACAGTGCCAATACCAGATGATGACGTCAGCGTTTGAGAGGGTATTTCCTTTTCCTGGCGTGCCTACGTACGTAACAATAATAATAATATAGTGACGTGTGAAAACTTTAACCAACAACAAATGTTTTCGGAAGTGGTATCAGGGTAGTAATTTCGAGCACGCCGATTTCTATCAAAACGGCTACGCGGTTTATTTCAAGATATAACTATAAATCCAAACAATTAATCTTTGCTGTTTCATTTAAAACGTCTGCCCAAAGCGCCATGTATTGAGATCAATTTAATGCAGTTTCGCCTAACTTGTCACCCAAGACGCTATTTGGCATCAAAGTCCGCGAGAAATTCCTTTTTAAAACTTCGAGGAAAGTTTTCATGAGAGGAGGGCATGAGTTGATGATTATCCTTCGGGTAAAGCTTCCAGTACCTTGTTAAACCTTCCTAGTATAACTCAATAATGTAGAGTTGATTTTCCAATTCGTTTCTGTAACGTGATATTGTCGATATAACTTTGTAGGAAAGATCAGGCAAGTGCCAGACCTGTTTTGTTTCGTATGTTTGATTCAATTTAATTTAATCATCTTCGTCTGAGACCTGGCAGGGATAATTCAACAGCTTGCGCAACTACTGTAGGCCCGTAACTGCAAATCCCTCCCCTTTAACCACATTGAAAAACCCTGAGTGTTGGTCCGGTCGGCGACCTCCCGCTAGGTAGTCTGCTGCTCTACCAACTGAGCTAACCGGTCGCAACAAATTCCAGTAGGATAACATTATATTTAATATATATATTTAGCCAAGCCTAAAAGCGGAGCTCCAAAAGCATTCTTTTTCTACTGGCATTTACATATAGTGTGCTGGTCATATCACCCATCTGACCTCACTCAAGCTACAGACCCAAGGCTGTAAAAAATAGTATGGAAAGGTGATCTGAGCCAGTGTCACAGTGGATTTGGACCCCCCGCAGATTTGCACCCTCCAGTCCAGATCTGCTTGTGGATCAGATTTGGACCCCCTAGTCCAGAACTGCTAGCAGATATGAATCCCCTTTTACGGATTTGGACCCCCACCCCTCCTAAAAACAAGCATTCTATTCAGTAAGGTAATAAAAATTCCTTTGCAAATTGAGTTTGGAGATGTTAAAAAGCAAAAAAATATATTGAGGTAGGTTTTTTTAAAACAATAATCTTTAACACTTTGTGTAAAAAAGAACCTGCAACGCTAGTTTGCATCTATAAATTTTTAAAACAAAACATTTCTTAACATCTTAGAGCAATACCTAAGGACAGGTCTGTTTCCCCGTTTAACTGTAGGCTACTTAGTTATGGTTTAGAGCCACTAGAAATTGGTGGAGAAGCCTGGTGAATGCTATTTTGAATCAGTATCCGACATCAGACATATAGTGATTCAGATCATCACTTCATAATGAATGCAATTTCAGTTATCCAAAGCCTCCCATGAGACGGTTGGAAATCAGAAATTGTGTATCCTCTGGATATATGTATGCATCAAAAAAATTTATGAAAGAAAGATACATGGAAATCAATAAAAATATTTAGATGATATGCATTAAGGCCAATATATTTCTTTTGATCAGTTACTTCTTGACCTTACTATCGCAAAAAACTGCTTGCTGACATTAAGCTCATCAATCAATGCACCTACAGTGTTTTCAAAAAGAAATCCAGCTGCATTTCTGGCCAGCCAAGTGCAAGACTAAGCAACTTGATAATAAAATATTGGGCATGTGGTTGATATCACTATAAAGGTAATTAACAATGTAGTATGAGGATTTAAGGTAATGATTCACCAAAGAAAAAGTGCTGGAAATCCGTGTTAGCAATCTTAACTTGATTTTCTATTTTGCAAGAAAGGTAAGGACTAGTCTCACATTTCTCCATGTACATTTGAAATTGCACAACATACTTCCTCAAACATCAAAAATCCCATTACACATTAGTACCAAATGTCATCCAAACATACCACAAGATTGGTGTCACCAGCTATGAATAAAATTAAATGAAAGACTGCATGCAGGAAGGAAGTCCAAAGGATGTGTACATTAATGAGAAAGAGCTTACTTTAAGTTTAGTAATACTTTGTCATGCGAATACATCTAAGTTGATACAAAAAAAAGTGCATGACTGGAGAATAATTGGGAGAAAGTAAATTCCCATACAAAGAATATTATCTAATACAGTAATAGCCCACGAATAAGAACCTGGGTTTTAAGAACCTGTTAGGCTAAAATTTTCATTTTAAGCCCCCTCCACATAAGAACCTATTAAGGCTAAAATTTTAAGTTAGGTCCTTATCAATGGGGTTGCTGTAAAAGTGTAAAGGTAGAAACTGCTGAATGAGTTTCTTTGTTATGTTTTGTTAAGGAAATATACTGTACCTGCAGTGAACTGCCTATAGGCATTTCTCTATGGTACAAATAAATGATTTATACTGTATTATGAGATGATATTTATCATATATATAGTATATTCAGATAAAATTCATATGAAAATTTAAGAACCTATTTTAAGAACCTTGGTAGCCTAAATTTGCTTTCAGTACCATTTATATAAGAATCTATTTAGGCTAAATTAGAAAATTCTGGTTCTTATACGTGGGCTATTACTGTATTACACATTCTAAAAACTAAGAGGTGAAATTTAAACGTGGCCCAAAGCTAACCTAATCAAATTAAATCAAACATTTGTCTCTTACAAGTCACCCCTGCTTTGAGATTGACACTAAAAGTAAAGAAGTAAAATTGAAATACAATCCAACGCTAACCTAATTAAATTACATACTTGTCACTCACAAACTACATCTGATTTAAAATTGACACAAATAATGTAATAGATAGGACTTAAACTTGCTTAAAGAAGGTGCATGCATGATGTTCGATGGAACACCATTCCAGTCTGGTATGTAGCGATTATAAAAAGAAAAGCTGAAGGCCATATATATATATTTAGCCAGGCCAAGCCTAGAATCGGAGTTGCACACTCTCACCGAGCAACTTCGCATGGCTTTATTTGGGCCAGTTTAATTTGTGTCCAAAACAATTGAGCAGCAGCAGGGAAAACGAAGAGTTTTCGATAGCAAACGTTTGCAAAAAAAATACAGACATTCGAGAGTCCTAACTACTTTCAGATGAAAGCGTAACGGAATTCAAAGCGGATTAAAAAAAAAACAAACACTACAAGCGAACAAAGTACGATGCGAGTGTTATGCTGGAAGAAGGAGAAGGTGTTGAAATTAAACAAGACTAGCTTGTAATAATAATAGCTTGTACTGATTAGTCTAGAAAAATCGGTATTTATTTTGACATTAATGCCCGTAGAAAAGACAATAAAGGGTAAAAACTGATCGTTAAGAGCAGTCAACAGGAATTGACCGCGGTTCAGAAACAACAGAACAACAAACACAAGTATTACAAGAAAACAAAGCAGAATACGAATAACATTTCTTCGAAGATTCTTGGAGAAGGTGGAGAAATTAGACAAGTAACAAAAATTGCTTAGCAATTTTGACATAAATGTCCGTAGAAAAGACAAAAAAGAGGTCCACACCTGATCGTTTAGAGCAGTCAACAGGAATCGCTAAGGCAGCAATCACTCGGAACGCGACAGAGCTGAATAATAGCGCCATTTCCCACACAATCTTTCCTTGGCTGACACAAAACGCTAAAGAGCTTTGATAGTTTTACTGGTATTACCATGTCTTCCGAAGAACCTTCTTCAATTAATGATTCTCAGTGGCAAAGCGTCATCCAGTTAACGAAGAAAGCGCTTGCCAAACCACACCAGCATTTCTCT
>JAEMWC010000013.1:1542500-1605000 GCA_016490735.1 Pachyseris speciosa | reverse complement strand
TAGAGTGATAGTGTCCCACTGCACCAGTTAAAGGAACATGCATAAACTGCATAATACTATACCTGCAGTTTGGTGGAAACTCATTCACAGTAAGGTAAATTGGCCAAATGCTGTATTTTGATGACCTAAAAAGGGCTACACCATCAGTGTTAATCTGAAAACTTATGTGCATTTCAGCTTTCTTGTTCTTGTCTGAAGTGCCCTTAAAATACCCATCGCTTCCAAAATGCTTTTTGTAAAGTAATCCATCTTGGATGTCCTCAATTGCATCTGGATTGATCTTCATTCTTGTAACTGGATAGCTAAGAAGGTCTAGAATGCCAGTCTCTGAAAGAAAGGTCACCAATTCTAGTCTCAAAACCACTATAAGCCATGGTTTTATTTCGAGTAATTACAATTAAAGCAACATTTCAGGAATCATATTGGCTCTTATTCTCTGAGCATATTTTCTGTCCATTTTTAGACTGTGATGTTTTGTTACATTTGTTATATTTTGAACAATCTAAAATTATGCACAACTCGGGATGATTTATACTGGTATTGTAAGTTCATGACAGCTGTTAACAACAACAGGGGGTAAGCATTTTAGACTTTATGATAGAAGCTAGTACATATAAGAGATGTAATAATTTAGATCACTTACTTTCAATAAGGTCCCTCAGCTGGCAAATAAGCGGAACAATGATGAAATATGAAGACATCTCTTTCTTGCTTAGGTCTTTCAAGCAGCTTCTGTTTTTACATAGTTTGTCATCTGCTAACGACAATCCTTGATACTCCATGCAAAAAGAGCAATAATGGTGAAACTGGATGGGGTTCTTTAATTTCATAAAAAATTTCTTCACCAGATCCATTGAAGATGTACATTGATTGGGCAATGTACAGTGAAGGCTGACTAAGGTCAACAAATCAACAAGAGCGAGCCCAGTTAGACTGTGTCGAACAGCAAACGTAATAATTAACAACATGCTGACCGCCACTGTGATAGGCGCCCCACTGTATAAGGGCACATCTGCAGATCCCCTATTTTGGTCATCATTTTTTTCGTCACCAGCACTCTCCTCAGAATTGAAAGCCGTAAGGTGTGTGATGATTCACCGATTTCCATATGTGTGAAGTCATGGGTAACAATGGGAAAGCTGCCGCTCGGTTGCACGTCATTACCAATTGACTCCGTGCTAAGGTCGTCCGAGGGCAAAGCAGTAGACGTCGGAAATCTTTGCGGCCAACGTCTCAAGGTTGTTCGAGGTATCTTTAATCCCGGTTGAGAAAGATACTGGTTGTAAGGTCCACGCAAGTTACTCCTCTTTAGCTTTTTTGCCGAAGAAGGATCCTCACCTTCCGCCACTCTGTCCGCCATTTTTTTCTTTCAGTTGAACCTCCAGTCACGCTCCGCTGACATCTAGTACAGTCGGCTTATATACGGGATCTTATACTTTTCCTTATTTGGCCACACACGGGACACAGAGTTAGTTTTGGCGGGCAAAACGAGCTCGCGAACAAAACGAACTTTTCTTGAGGTCACGGTGACTCGTAAATATTGCATTGGTATTTTCCCTTTTGTATTTAGATCTTGCCTCCGTCTTTAGACACAATGAGCAACTCAAAGAAAGACAAAAGAAGGAAAACAATACCATCATTCAAGTATGGTGAAAGAAGTGAGTGAAATTGTTTTATATAACAAAGTTCCAAGTTCATTTTCACACGTACCGCGTGAAAATGCATTCGTCGCCAGCTATAAGCCCCAAAGCTTATTGCATTTTCAAAGATAAGTTAAATATAGACTGACCTGTTCTCATAAATTATATAAGCGTTATCTTAATCTGAGTTTGCTGACTTCTTTGTGCTTCGCACTATAAAAGAAACCTAAACGGTTCTCCCAAATGCAAAGAATCGTCAATGAAGAACACACCATATCTGTATCAGGCTGCCTTTCTTGTTGTAAGCATCGAGATCACTTAAGCCTACATGTAAATTCGATTTTTAGTTTTGGTATATAAGAATTATTTGTCTCCCCTACAGGATACTTTCTGGTGCAATTTATTGAAGACAACGTAAAGTTTATCGTTGATGAAACCGACTTGAGAAAGGAAGACAATACAACTTCAGCAATGTATCTGGACAAAAAGTACTACCCTTGTGTAGTTCTGAGCGAAAGTGGTGAGTTTCTGCCATTATTTTTCGTTTATAGTAGATTTCATGTAAAAGGTTGGGCCAAAGTAGTTGGTTGTATATCTATTTAATGCATCCCTAGTCATGGGTAAAAAATTACTTTTATTAATGGTTATACTAATTTCCAGTGGAAAAAAAAAAGATAAATACTGAAAGTGCAGTGTAACTTATTAAAAATAAATAACGGCGTTATGTGCAGTCACGTTCAACATAGGCAACAAGTATGACTTACATGTAAATCTTTTCAAGCCTTTGGCCACAAATAATGACTACAATAACAGGTAATTGAAATCTTTTTTAACATTCAACAACAGATGACAAAGAGCAGTTAACAAAAAGTAAAACTAAAATGGATGCCTTGACTAAAAAAAGAAGTGGGTCAGCCAAAAACGAAAACAAACAGTCTGGGAGGAAAAAGAAAGCACAAAGTCCAGACAGTGTTTTCTCTAAAGCTCAAAGCCAACAAGAAAAAAACAAAGCCGAGATTCAGAAAGAAAGGGAGGAGAAGAAGAAAGAAAAAATAGAAAAGAAGAAGGCCTTGGATGAAAGAGACTTGAATATCCTTGCCCAGATGTCAAAGCTAAACCGGTCAATTGTTGTCATGAATGAGCATGACAGAGACATGGAGGAAGAGACGGAGCTTGCAAGAAAGAAGCATGATCCCGACGGAGGAGAGAATGAAGTTGAAGGAACAGAATTAGCACATGCACACAATGTACATGAAGTAAACAAGAAGAATGCCATGAGAGCAAGGGATTTGCCAGAGATTGCCCGACCTTCTCGGCGGAATATAGAGGAGGACGATGAAGATGATGAGGAATATTTAGGAACCGGTAAGTAAGGCCCTTGACTTCTTAATTGTATTGTGACAGCTACATGCACAAGCACACACTATTAAAAACATATAAACTTGAAATTGAAGGAATGTCTAGATGCAAATGTACATGTCATATTAATTAGTGGTCCGATTTATGCTGTTTTGTGTCACAAGAACACCCAGCTGGGAAAATTTAGTTGTTTTGTTATTGCAAATACATGTAGATGTAACCAATCTTTTTTTCTATGAACATTTAAAGTGATATTGTAATGAAGTGTGCAACAGAAAAATAAAGCAATTGATGCAAGAGTTAAGTTTGTATTTGATGATAATAATTGTTTAAAGTTCAAGGCAGGGCTGTCACAGTGACTAAGTTTTGAAGCAGCTGTTTCATTGGAGATATCACCTGTAGCAGTGTAATATTTACTTTCCACTGTATGCGAGTGTAATGTGACATCACCAAATATCTTTGCCCATAAGCTGTAAAAGATGTTATGGGTTAGAGCCCTTATACCCCCTCCCTCCTCCCTTTACAGGGAAATCAAAGTTCTTTAATTGTTGGTCTTTCATTTTTCAGAGTTTGATGATAGTGGATTTATGGAAAGTTATACAGAGGATATTGATGTCCTTGAGGCAAGCAGTATCATCAAAACTCCTTAGAGACCAACAACTGGTAAAAAGCGACCCAGAGCAAACCTTCCAGCAGTAGGCACTACTGCTAAGAAGTGCCCAAGAAGGCAAGTTGTCGAGCCTGAGTGTGCTCAGTGTCGCCACTTGCTGGCAGAGTACAAAGAGCTAAGAGAGACAAATGCATTGCTAACAGAACAATTAAATGCTCAAAGGATGCAAGTGCAACCGAGTGAAGCCCCCAGACCTGGCAAAATATCTAAGGAGGTTGCTGAAGGATATCAAGTAAGAGTAATACATGTTGCATTACTGTATGTCATCACAAGACTACTGGTTAATACACTTAAGCCAAAATCCTTCATATGTTCAGCTATATCTAAAAAATTGCCTGAGCTAAATCACAGAAAATCACGGAATTTGTGGATTTGAGTATTTAGTGCAATTTTTGTGAATTTTTTTAAAGATGTGTTTATTGAATCCCCTACATGTATATCAGTCCTGGATGCTGCCTAATGGTGTCCCTGTTGCCTGAGGTACCTAAGTTACCAGATTGGGTGACTAAAATTTTGTTAATTAAGGTAGCCCAGATGGGCGCCTAACTGAAGTTTTCATTCCTACCTCGTGTGTTTAACAACTCCTATGCTGGGCTCCTAAAACAATTGCCTTAGGCTGCTAACTTTTGAATACAGGAGCCATAAAATTCTTCTTAGGCAACAGCCTTGTCAGTGGTAGCAGCATATGGAAATTGATCAACCTAACGTTAAGGAGGACATACTGTATTTTGGTGCTTGCAGATGATTGAACTGTCACAGGGAAGATCTGTTTACATATATGACAGTCATCTTACCAAAGCATATGCCAAAAAAACAGCAACAGCAACTGCCTGTTTTCTGCTGAGCTGCTTTTACAGCGATGATGAACTTGTAGGGAGGAGTCTTGGAGGAAAAAATGGAAAAGAGCGTATTGATACAGTCATTCTTGAAAGCATCTTGAGTAAGTATAATAAATACTTAACAATACTTGTTACAAGATAACATATTTACACTGCATGAGCCAGTCTTTGAAAGGGCAGCTTAATGCAGTCAATTGAGAATGAATTCTTAAAATTTTGACACAATTTTTTTCTAATAGATTCAGACACTTTTGTAGCAGTTGTCAATAAGGTGGTTTTGAAGTGCAAGCATTAATATACACAGAAAGAGTGAGATGTCGATCAGTGATCAACATTTTACTGCTTTACGTATAATACTGTTTTATGCTTTTGTTGTCAATCAGCATTTACAGCTGTCCACTAGTTTGTATAAAACACATTTATTACATCACTAAGTTAGTACACGTGCTGTGATTGATACTGTTGCATGATATATCACCAAATTTCCTTAAGGTTGCTGTAGACCTTCAAGGAACAAATTTTGTAAAAAAAAAATTCGTTCATTGCAAAGCTCAAACATTGATTTCAAATTTGGTGAAAAAAATTATTTTGAAATTGTTAAATGATTGCAAAATATCAACAGCGTTGAGAGCTAATTTGATGACATACATTGTATGACACACATTTAAAAACTTTAGGGTTAAAAAACTCGGGTTTTATTTTTGTTGGATTACCTTGTTCCGTCGAATTAATGGGGTATGAAGATTAAACAGATTTTCACAAAATTTGGCCAAAATGTTCCTTGTGTTAGTGCTCCAAAGATTGTGAGGCTTATTTGATACATGTATTTCAGATTCTCCTGCTTTTTTGCCCTCTTACGTGACGAGGATCGGCAAATACTCTATTCGCTAATTTCAAAATAGATTTTCTCAGCAATCAATAAGAATATCAAAAAAGTTTCACACAGTTTTGTGGTTCGTCACCCGCTGATTGACATGGAGTGGTGTGTTTGGCTGTACATGATGACACGGAAGCAGGTAATGCAGTTTAGCAAACATCGTCTGTTTTGCATATAAGGGGTTGCGTGCGCTTACCATTACACCAAATCTTTAAAGTAATCATTTCTCCAGATTGTACATTTTATAAGCTTTACAGTGATATATATTTTGCCAAGGTTTTATCGCTAGCGATGCACGTAAAAACGATTTTCCGGAAGACACTCCTGAAGGTCTACAATAACCTTAAGTTATACAGAAAGTAAAAATTTAAAACTTTCTTTTAGGTACTCTAAATTGTGTACTAAGGCATGCTTACGACTTAAAAATAATTTCAGACTGACTCATTTTGCTTTCGACTTGCTTCAAAAATTTGAAGCGGTTCCTCATGAATGGAAATCATTCCCAAACCCGTCAGACACACAATAGAGATGTAATAAATGTCTTACTAACCTCGTCTTTTCGGTCCGCAATGTAAGTTACAGATCCTCATTTTTTCCCCGTGATTTATGGCCGGCGTGCTTGGCGCTTGGGCCATAAATCAAACGGGAAAACACTTGGTCAGTAACTTACCTCAAACTCGGTTAGTAAGAGGTATGTATAGATGAAAAGCCTTTGATAGTTTCCCTAAAATAGCTTATTGCTAACATATGACTATGAAATAAAAGTATAGAGAACTAAAGTACAGATGTTTTTGAGATGGCAGTAGTAACCACAATGAGTTTACCTTTTTTTCAGTGGTGCTTGTTACAAACTTTTCTCTTCTGTAGCATTTATGCTTATTGGTTCAGGTATACTAAGAGCAGTTGCCTTAATTCTGATCACCTTTCCCATCTCAAAAATGTCTTTGCTTGCTGTGTAATATTGAAAATGGCATGGGATCAACAACAACAAGAGGTAGTGATCGACTTACAAGAAGTTAAAAGAATAAGTTCAAGTAATTTGTAAAAGTGGTTCCCCAAAGAAATTAATAACAGAGATCATATTTGGCTGTGTTCTTGAGATAATAGCTTCTCTAAGTCTTTCCTATTCTCATTGTTTTGTAGGTTACACAAGAAAGAAGTTCCCAGACATGACATCTGACAGTGTGGTCAAAATAGCATTGAGAAACAAAATAACTTGTCTTGAAGCTAAGTCAAAAAAAGGACAGTCCGAGTTGTTGATTAAAAAAATGTGCAAAAAAGGCTTTTTAAAACACCTGTTTAAAATCTGTCTTAAATACAGTAATGGAATTGTCAATTACAGAAGTTTTAATCATTGCAGTATATATTGTTATTGCTCAAAAAAAGATTTAAAGTTTAAAGAAATGTGGCCAATACTGCAGACTGTTACTATGCACCATTATATATTTCTAAACAGATTATATTAATACTTACCAGTATTTTTATCAAATTCAGTGAGTTCCAGTTACCTTGAATGAGCAGAGGTGCTGTTTTATAATGTTTTGAAAACCTCTTTTTTAGTCACGTTTGTATTGCATAACTCTCGTTTATATAATAAATGTTACATGTACATTGATTAAATCTCTGTTTCAGTTATTTTTACATGTATGCATTAAGTATACTTTGAGTATACTTCCTTTTAAGTATACTTCAAGTATACTTCCTTTAAAGTATACTCTAAGTATACTTTTTAGGTGACCAAAAGTTATGCACTTTAAGTATACTTCTGTAAGTATACTTAAAGTATACTTCAAGTACGAAAAAAGTATACTTTTTAAAGCAGTTATCACCTATTTAAAGTATACTTTAAATGTACTGAATTACTACAAGGGGGTTTCTACCACTTGAAAATACGTAAGCTTCAGTAAGGTAAAAACAAGCATCCGCAAAAATAGAAAATGGTTTGTCCAAAGAAAGAGCTTTTTCTACAGAGTTTGAGCTACTCGTTCCTCCCATTAACACAGGTGAACTGTTAAGTGACCTTTCTTAGTGAGATGCAAGATGCCGCGGTAAAGTGAAAGCCCTTGAAGCGTTGAATTATACTGTTTTCAACCGCTTAATCCATCCAAGTTTGAAGCTTTTCTTGAGAAAAATCGCTCTTCCCTTCATCACTTGAAAAGTCACGTTCCGGAGTATCTTTTGACAAGTTCTTGATTTTTATGCTTTTTACGCGAATTTAAAGACAAACTTCGATCGAAGACGATGAAGTTGTTTTGCTCAAAATGAAGAAACCAAGTGAATGTGAAATTACGAGCCGCAGAAAGCGCGCGAAAAATTAAGCCTCGATTTGGTTTGGGTGTCCCACACCTGGCTTGAGCCTGCGATCAAATCGAAAGCAAGTACCTGGTCAGCGGTCAACTTCAAAAAAAAAACAGCTGACCTCGATGAGGTCTCAACTTGAGCCCGCGATATGGTCACGTGACACTGGTGAGCGGATACCTTGTTTTGACAGGTGTCAATTGGTTATAAGATGGATGTCCAGTATCAAAGACTTACGCTGTAAACTAGCTCGTCAGCTGGGCCAGGTGGAGTATGGCCGCCATGTTGGATTATTATGATTATTATTAGGATATTATTAGTTATTGGGCAACTCCACCGTCGTCGTCGTCGTCGTCGTCGTGCGGGCCCACGAGCAATACCGCTAGCCATTTTTACCATGAGAAAAGCAGTTGACGGGTTTCTATAGGTATGGTGCTCCGCTGGAGCTCCGCTATCAACTAGATTATGAGCTCGAGATTTCTATCGCGTGAAAGGTGATGAGGGTTCAGCCCGAATCCGAGCTATCATGCATAGAAATCGAGAGCGAATAATCTAATAGGCTAGTTTCGAATTGTGGGAGAACAAACGAACCAAGTCGAGGTTCAGGGGAATATATATATAATTTCCATCTTCTTTTGTCAAAAACAAAGGAAAATGCAAATTATTCCCCTGAACCTCGACGTGTTTCTTTTGTTCTCCCACAATTCGAAACTAGCCTATTGTTTTAGTATAAATCTACCAGTCGTTCAAAATTAAACTAAACAAGCAAATTATCTAAATCCTCCTCGCAGACACTTCGAAAACGCGAAGAAGCGGCCGCCAGTTTGTTGACAACCGCTACTCAGTATCTGTCACAGAATATATAGCGAGTATCGTAGCCAATCAGAGAACGGCATTTGTAATAGAACGCTCGCTAGTAGATTTATAATAAAATATGGTAGGTAGTCCCCTCAATCTAGGCAACGTCTTTTTTGTGTAAATGGAACTTAAGTTGCTTCTCTTGAAATTGATATTTATGTAAATCCCGACTGTTACTGTGTTTGACCTCTTAGCGACCTCAAATATTCAGATGTAAGAGTGTTAATATGACCCAATTTACCCAGTGCAAATATCATTTCATCTCAACTTGTCATTGGCTGGTTTTTCTTTAACGTCATTGAAACGGAAACCCTCTATTGCAGCCACGCCTGCATGAAAACTGAGGGTGTGTCCAAACATAGAGTTTGAAGAGGCAGTCAGATTTTGCAGCATTTCAATGAGATCAGTAGAGTCGACTTGCCTCTTGAATAAATTATGAAAAAACGCCAACACGTACGGTAACCACGTAGACCGAAATGGCGATAATTGGGGGGGGGGGGGGGGGGTACAACTTCGAAAGTTATGATGTTTTGGGCAGCTATTGGCTCTTTCTTTAAAGAGATGTCTGAAACATCTCTCAACTTTAGTGGTGAGGTTGGAAAGAACGAAGTGTCAGTGTAACATCGGTTAAGCGTAACTCATTTATAATTGCAATTTATCACCGGAAGAGGGTCACGTTATTTACGGGTTGAATGAATGAGGAACGAATAAAACCTTTGTCATTTTTCATGACAGATGTTAACTGATGAGAAATAATTTTAAGAAATGCTGTATGATTTTCACATACTCACACTCACTGATCTGAAAGCGATGCAATTACACGGAAACATATTACTGGCTAAAAATGAAGCCACACAAGGCAAAGTTTCTGCAATGTACTGGGTCTCAAATTGGGCGTTTTTACTTCGGCCAAAAGATAAGATGGGTTGAGAAAAGATGTGTCAAGGCGGCTGAGATTGATTTCCAGTACTTACCATGTACGTGCACTTTGATGAATTGATACTATCATCCACTGTTGTTACCACTATACCACAATACTGGTATGAAAAACGTCCAATCATAATTGAACAAACCATGAGATTTTTTTACGTAAGATGTCACTATAGCAACAGCAGATGAACCGCCGGAGACGCTCCAATTTTTTTCTTTAGTGATAGTAGCTCAAAACGAGGTCAATGACCCCATTTTGTATTGTTGAACAGTCATATGCTGGTCTCGAAATCAATACTACTAAAACAGAAGCAATGTGGTTGGGTCAATGGAAAGAAAGAACAGACACACTTACGGTTTTAAGTGCCCACAAGAACCTTTCAGTTCTGTCAGCATTTTCTTTCCCTACAATGGATGAAAATAATTCAAGATGACTCTCAAGCTTCCTGGAAAATAATTCCCAACCACATCATGCATAAACATGGCAGTCTTCCTGACAAAATGCTACTTCACAATCAATACACTTACCCATGAAAACCTTCCAATATTTTACGAAAAGATTTTAAACTATTGGTCCGAGTTAAAAAAAAAATAATAATAAGCAGGATATGACTTTAGGTCCCGCCATAAATTAAAGATGAAATTATTTGGAATAATATAAGGACATTATGATAGCCAAAGCATTGGTTTGACGCGGGGATTTCTAAGATTAACGATTTAATAAACGTACCAAACAATTTTTTTAAGTTGGCAGGAATCTCGATGTAAAGTTAATCTGAATGTACCCTTCACTCAGTACTGCGGTTTAATTAACGCAATTCCTGTAATGTGGAAAACGTACCTTGAAAATCCCGTTCTCGCTCAAGCAGTTGAAAACAACGTCTTCTGCCTACCCCTAACTACCAGATCCATTTATTCCGCCCTTCTGAAAACCATTTTCGTTTCTCCAACTGCGGAAAATCGAATACTCCGCCACGGTTTTACAAGAGACGACATCAAAAATGTCTGTCTACTGCCGTTTGCAATCACAAACGAAGTGAAAACAACGATGTTCCTATATAAAGTGAGTCACAACGTGCTTACAACCGGCGCTATAGTTTTCCGTGACGGTCTTCTTGATAATCGTAAAGGGTTTGAACCCAGGAGTCATATCAGAACTAAGTGAAGCACGATCGTCCGGGTGAGTGTAATCCTGAGAAGGACTGTTTGTGGTGACATTGACTGACGTTTCGACAACCTGAGCGGAAGTCATCATCAGAGTCAAGTGATGATGACCATAAACAGTCCTTCTCAGGACTACACTCACCCGTACGATCGTGCTTCACTTAGTTCTTCTAGATAATACTAGCTGTAATTTCTGTAATGACAAAGAGCAAACACTAAACCAGTTGTTGATTAACTGCACTTCCGTAATCAGGTTTTGGACTTCCTTCCTAGTTTGGTGGAACACAAGAACAAACGAAAATTTAATTATAAATCCTAGTCACATACTGTATGGCTGGAATAAAAGGACAAGGCATTGGCGGAAACTAAACTACTGTTTATTAATTGCTAAATATTATATTTTCTGCACAATCTTTCGCTGAGATGGTTTAGATTCTCAAAATTATCTTCTCATTATCCACAAAAAACTTGAAACGTTTAAAGAGATCGCAATTGCAAAAAAAAAAAAAACACTTTCTAAATTTCATCGCACAATTTTAAATTGTAATTGTTTTTGTTTTGTTTTTTTTAATTTGTTTTCTTTTCTTGCCGGTTTTCTTTTGTTTTGTTTTGTTTTTTTTTTAATTCGGGAGCGTTTGGCAGTCGCCGTACTTGCTTTCTTGTTAGTATTTTATTGCTTTTGTAATGATTTATGAGCAAGCTGCTCTGGCATCGATTTTCGAAAATTACCTGGCATTCATTTGCTCGAGGCTTGATGGCAAGAGAACCGTAGAAGTGGGAGAAAATGGACAAAATTCAGAAGGCGTTCAGCTACGGCGGCCGTTATAATTGCATGCCTTCTTCTAATCTCATACTATTGTTGGAGGCTTCAGCAGCAAGCGACTCAGGGTGCCATTAAAACGCAAAAAAAAAAAAAAAGAAAACACTAAGAGCATAAGCTAAGTGATCTTCATTCATCAGGCTTACATTATATGTACATCTGGGATTAAGAGGTCCAAAATTAGGTCTTTTTACGCAACATTTCTCCCGATCACTTCAATCAAGCCGACAACAGCCGTTTCAAAATAGAGAGAATGTATGAGATCAAATAGCGTGCGTGACGTCACGCTTTCATATTGTCTACCTGTGGAATGATCTAGAGCAAATATTTTCATCTAAAATTTCCCGTTATGAACAAATGTTTCATCGCTTAGCCAACCATGCCGTCAAAGCAGGCAGTACCGCTAGAAAGCAACTAATCAACAACACATCAATTCTCAGAACTCGTCCCTTGGCAACACGATGTTGGACGGAAATGTTTGATTGTTTATCCGGGGCTTAAGGCTCCATTGCTGCGATCTCATCTTTGTTTTGTATATAGGCTTGTAATCCGCAGCAACTCTAATAATCAACAATATTGTTTATAACCTGATGAATGGGGGTGGGGAGACTTGCTCTATCACGTTTTGTGTGGTCTTTCTTTTCCTCATTGGGTAGTGAATCCAATCAATACTGAAGAAGTGCAATGACGTGCCAAACATGCTGACGTCTTTCCGGTTGAATTAGATTTTTGCTGCTTTTATCTATTTATACTTTGGCTTAGTATAGACTGTATTAAATTCTTGCTAGTAACATCGTACGTCCAGTATTAATACAAGGTACAAAAATAGCAAGCTGAAAATGCTGGTAACAACGTAGTCTTTCCCTTTTACACTAGTACACAAACATAATTATAGAACGATTTAAACAAACTTTTCTTTGGTGGTTACCACGCTATTTTCACAAACTATGTATGACTTTCCTTACGAAAATTTCGATCAAGTTGTCGAAGAACAGTAAGGGTGGACGTGTGGATTACATTTATGAGATTACATGAAATAAGATAAAGCGATTATATTTACCACACGGTTGAGTTATCAGCTGCCTTGACGAGGAATAAACGAAAATATACATCGCCATGGAACAGTGGTCGTAATGTCGGAGAATAGTTAAGTTGCAACGAGAACAAGTTCCATTTTGAATTGGCTGAATTCAGCGGCGACCTCAAAAGAAATTCCACAACGAGGCTTATGTGTAATTACCCATGAGAGTGGCATACTTCAAAATCGAAATAAAGCATCAAAGGTATTAAATAATTGATATTTAATAATTGATATTTAAATATACAACGCGGCTATAGCTGGACTTGAATTCTAAATAACATTCAATCCTGCGTCCAAGGAAAAAAAATCTTTGCGTTTTCGTTATCCGCTAAGGAGATGTTTCTTTCTTGGAAAGTTACAATAGTAATACTTACACTGTAAAAAAATTTTCAGTAGAGCTGAATACTAAAAAAAACTTGAGAATATTTTATTCGAAAACCGTGTAATATTTTTGTTTGCCAAATATGGCATGCGTTTCATTTATCAATAATTCCAGTACAAAGCTATTTTGAGAATTACACTTGCGGTTTTGTTATCAGTTAAGGTGATAGTTCATTCTTGGAAAGTTATTGGTAGCCTAAATAAACTTTAGCTTAAACACAACAGCCATGTTCATTTTTGTTCGACCTCGTGCTCCTAAAAACACGCGCGCGCTCATGGGAAACCTAACCCAGAAAACCTGGAGCGAGGCTGTTACCGGAAGTGACCGCTCCATCCTCCCCCCCCCCCCCCAGTGAGTTTACGGAGAACAAGCCCCTCTAAGAACAGTTCCTAGGTTCAAAATAACAACAACAATATGCAGTTTCTAAGCAAAAATGTCTTAAGTGTTTGGTGTCCTCATAAGAGCTCTACTGTTCATTCTATTAAGCAGACGCTTCCAACAAGCACAACTTAGCAGCTGGGCGCATCAAGATTCCATTTGGAGTCTTCACCTCCGCCATACGCACTCTGTCATCACTCCCTGAGAAAGTCTTGACAATCCGTCCCAGAGGCCAATGCGAGCGAGGAGCATCATCATTCTTCAGAATGATCAGATCCCCTACTTGTAAATTCCTCTGTTCTTTATTCCACTTAGAACGGGTAGTTAGGCTAGGCAAATACTCCTTCCGCCATCGACGCCACAGCATATCAGCCAACGCTTGCGCCATTCTCCACCGCTTACGGCTGTTAACTTCTCGCTCCTCAAATTGACCTGGAGGGTTGTTAGGAGATGCTCTTCCAATCAGAAAGTGATTTGGTGTTAATGCTTCATAGTCGTTCAAGTCATCACTGACTGAAGTTAGCGGGCGACTATTTAGTACAGCCTCGGTCTCAACAAGAACCGTATGGAGTGTCTCCTCTGGCATAACCCGGTCATTAATGACAGTCTTCATGGCTCTCTTAACTTGCTTCACCAGTGACTCAAAGATTCCTCCCATATGAGGGGACGATGGTGGGTTAAAGAACCATGTGACCCCTTGCTGGGCTAGCTCACTTGCGATGCTTTCTTGATTTAATGACTTCAGTGCCTCCTCTAGTTCTCTCTTGGCTCCAACAAAATTGGTTCCATTGTCGGAACGCATTGTCCTGGGATTGCCTCTACGGCTTCGAAATCTCCTCAAGGCCATGATAAACAAATCAGTACTTAAGTCTCCTGCTAGCTCTAAATGGACCGCGCGGGTGGTTAAGCAAGTAAAGATGCATCCCCATCTTTTCTCAGTGCTTCTTCCCTTCTTAACATTCATAGGACCAAAATAATCCACTCCAGTGTTTGTAAACGGAGGCTCAAAACATGCAAGTCGCTCTCTAGGCAAGTCCGCCATGACAGGCACTTTAGGCTCGGTTCTCCTCTTCCTACAGTACAGGCAATCATTAACGATCTTCCTAGCAAGTGATTTTCCTTGGGGAATCCAGAACTGCTGGCGCACAAGGGCTAGGGTATGTTCTCTCCCAACATGTAGATGCTTCTCATGGATGTCTCGTACCACGAGTTTTGAAATTGGATGTGATGGGGGGAGAATCACTTGGTGCTTCGCCTCAAATGGTATGGGAGCTTTGTTGAGACGGCCTCCGACTCTGATAACTCCACCTAGGAAAACAGGCTGCAGTGGGAGTAGTGAGCTGTTGTGGAGTAGTGCTCTGTTGGCTTGGAGATCTTCATAGTCTTCTTCGTACGACTCAATCTGTGCTAACTGGCATAAGGCTAGAGAGGCATCTTTAAGATCATCAGCACACAGAATTTTCCCTTGTCGCTCTGAGGGAGGACATTGCTTCTTCGCTTTACACTTTAACTTGAACTTGTACCTCATCCACCAAGCATACACGCGCACCAGCTTCCTCCAAGAAGAGTACCTCTCCCATGCGACCATACTCGCACTGGGTGTAGCGGACGTTGTCAGGACTGAAGCCTTCACTTCCAGCTCACCGTCGTCAAATTCTACTACCCTTCCGTTCCTTGGCCACTGGTCTTCAGAAAGCATGATCCACCGACACGCAGGAGTCAACTCACACATTTCGATCCCTCTTGTACAGTCATCGGCCACATTCATTGAGCCTGGCACATGGTGCCACTCCTTAACATCAGAGGTAGAGGCAATTTCAGCAACTCTGTGTGACACATAAACGCTGAATCTTCTGTGAGTGTTCCTAATGTAATGGAGCACAATCTCTGAGTCACTCCAGAGGTACGCATCATCAACTTCGAAGTCGATTTCTGCCAATATCTTCAACTTCAGCCTGACTGCTATCACTGCAGCTTGCAGTTCAAGGCGTGGTATTGTCAAGGTCTTGATCGGGGCTAGTCTTGTCTTACTCATGATGAAACTCACATTCACACGTCCATGACTAACCGTTCGGAAATAGGCTACGGCTCCATAAGCCATCTCTGAGGCGTCACAAAACACATGCAGCTGCACATCCTCGCATTCGTCACGGTGGAATCCATACCACCTGGGTACCGCAATAATCTGAGATGACTTCAAACCATCTTTCCAGCTTTGCCAGCTCTGAAGAATTTCATCAGGCAGCTCTTCATCCCAATCAATTTGACGCCTCCACAGCTCCTGTACGATCAGCTTTGCCTTAATGACATATGGCGCAGCAAACCCAAGAGGATCAAACACACTACTTGTGGCACTCAATATTCCCCTCTTAGTGTCGGGGAAGCCACTCTTCACTGGCTGCAGACATAGGAAATCATGTTCCGTGTACCACTTGACACCAAGAGCTCTTTCTTGTGGCAACTCATTACAATCAAGATCAACAGTGTTACATGCGACTTCTGAGGAGGGGATCGCTGCCAGGACCTTTCGGCTGTTTGACATCCACTTTGTAAGTCTGAAGCCTCCTGTTGCTAGGAGGTGAATTAGCTGCTTGGCTAAGTTGGCAGCTCCACTGGAATTTGGTTTTGAGGATAAAAGATCGTCCATGTAAAAGTTGCGCAGAACGGCGCGAACTGCTTCCTCGCTGAAGTTCTCTGACTGATCAAGGGCAGTTCTTTGTAATGCATAGTTGGCACAACAGGGTGAGTCAACCGCGCCAAAAACATGCACTGTCATTTGGTACTCATCTGGTGGTCTAGTTTCATCTAGATCTCTCCACAGAAAACGCAACGAGTCCCTGTCTTCTTCACAAACTCCGACCTGATGGAACATCTGCTCCACATCCGCCATGATACCAATCTTTCCACCTCTAAATCGCAATAGGATACCTATCAAATTATTTAGCAAGTCAGGACCAGTGAGCAGGTTGTCATTCAGGGAAACCTTGTCATACTTTGACGCCGCATCAAAAACCACACGGACCTTCCCTGGTTTGTTCGCGTTTAGTACCGCATGGTGTGGGAGGTACCATGTCTTTGAAGTCGTTTTCTTTGACTCTTCAGGCGTCAATTTCTTAGCATGCCCTTCACTGATATAACTGTTAATCACGTCCCGGTACTTCCTTGCCAGCTCTGGATTCTTCTTAAGTTTCCTTTCAGTAGAATGGAGACGCGAAACAGCCATAGCACGATTGTTGGGTAAAGTTGGCTCCTCTTTCCACAACAATGCTGTTTTGTAGTGGCCTTCCTCCTTCACTGTGCTACTTTCTAATATCGACAGCGCTCTTCTGTCTTCAGCTGACATGCCAGAGTCAGAGGGGGCTTGCTTGGTAGCATAGGAGTCTATCTCCCAAAACCGCTCAATTTGGTTCTGCAGTTGAGTTTCTTGATCAGTTACAAGGAAATTGGCATTGATTGTGTCACAGCGTTCACTGTCCACATTTCCAAACAGGGTCCACCCCAAGGGGGTTTTTACGGCAATGGGCTCATCCCATCGTCCTTGGCGAACGTCCAGGTGAATCAGTAAGTGAGCCATGTCCGATCCAACGAGAACTTTCACATCGCTACCATCGAGTTCAGGAAGGTCAATGTTCAACAAATGGTTCCATTGTTCAGTCACTCTTTCCTTCGACATCTTGACGGATGGGACATTGAGTCTGTCAATCACCCATGCTCCCTGTACAGAAATCGGTTGCGGATGGACTTTAGATGACAAGGAGAAACTCACTCGGCTTACATTCTGGATCTTGACATCAGAGCCAACTGTGTTTAGACTAATCTGGTGGGTCTCACCATCAAGTCGCAGGTGGTCTGCTAAGTCCTTTCTGATTAAGGTCGAGTCGCTCCCGGCGTCAAGGGCAGCATATGTGTTGACTACACCACGAGGACCATGGATTTGAACCGGCAGGACTTGCAGGAGAACCTTTCTCCTAGGCTGAACACTCACTTGATTGATGCTTCTCGGGACATCAGATGGAACCGCCAGAGGAGAACTTGTAGTGGGTACCTGAGGCTGAGAATTCTCTTTTCGGAAGATTGGTGACTGAATGTTAGTGCTTTCGCTGTGAGCTAAACTATGACTATGTGAGTCGCTTTGACGATCTTCATGCAGGAGCGTGTGATGAGGTCGGTTGCAATTCTCTCTGAGACAACGGTTGGTACTTGGGCATTCTTTCGATTGATGGTTTGCTTTAAGGCAATTAAAGCAAAGTCTATGCTCCCATACAACATGTTTCCTATCCTTCAAGGATTTGGACTTGAAAACAGGACAAAGGGCAACACGGTGTCTGTCTGAACAAACAACACACTTCTGTTCACTAGGATGGGGTGATTTCCCACCCTCCTTGTTGTAGGGCTGGATTTGAACGGCTTTAGGAGGCTTGGTAGTCGTAGCGAGAGAATGTATTTTCAGATTTGACTTTGGTCTTGTACATGACTGCTTCTTGTATAACTCTTCACATATGAAATCTTCAAGTGGGTTGAATAGAGTGTCAACTCTTTTACAAAGCCACCTTTCAAATCCTATCAAGGTAGCTCTCTCAGTATGACCATCAATATGTTCGTACCATCTCACTCTGAGGTTAATGGGTAACCGCATAGTGGCCCTGCTTAGATACTCTGGTGTTAAAAGTATAGCGGACTGACCCATCTTAACGCACCAGGTGGTACAAGCTTTCACTTGATAATAATAGTCACGCAATGCCTGTCTATCATGCGAAGTCACAACAGAGTTATCAAGCATGCTCTTTAAGTAGGCTGATGCCACACGGCTGGGGTTCCCAAACTGTCGTTTTAGTGTTTTAAGGGCTGTTGGATAACTATGGCCAGTCACACCCAGACTTTCCACTGCTTTCTTTGCTTCGCCGCTGAGATTTTGAAAGAGATAGGACATTCGATCCGAGTCAGTCAGTGTCGTCTTATTATGGATCTGGTCACGAAATCGCTCAATAAACTTAGGCCACTCAATCGGCCTGCCTGTAAACTTGAAAAGCTCAAGGGGTGGCAAGCGCTGCTGCTCCTGTGCTCGAAGCAGAGCTATACCAGAGTCTGTCAGTGAGCCATTGAGATTTGCCGTAAAGACCGTCTCCTGACCATCTACCAGCTTGTCAATGAATGCATCTACAGGTTCTCCCACAGGGTCTACTTGAGCTGATCGATGCAGAGGGTTTGACCTAACTTGACTTGAGTGGGAAGTTGAGGTACTTCTAAGGTTTGGGCCCCACAACGGTGTACTACTTGAGTAAGGATGGTTCAATGGACTTTCAAACTTTGGATCATCAGGGGAACAAGCTTGGAAACTATTACTAACACCAGATGATGCACTAACACAAGTAGGTCTCAACAATGAAGGAATGGCTTGAGGAATTTGGCTCAGTTTTTCTGAACGCTCAATTGCAGGTTTTGTTGACCAAGAAACTGATGTGATAGGACTTGCGTATCCACTACTGCATCCAATCAATGGTTGGGGCGAGTGCACGTAATGACATGATGATGCTGTATTTGTTTGAGGATCCGACACTAGCCCAACAGGGGTGATTATAGGCTGAGATACATATTCACTTCCTTGGCTGAACGGGTATGACTGAGTTGGCTTTAGGGTAGAACTGTAGGTAAGCATATTGGATTCACTGTCTTTCATAAGGGGTATCTGAACTGCAGATGAGGTGCACCCACCACTGGTAGGTGCATAAAACTCTAAGACCTTTGGCGGTAAACACTTGGCCGTTGTATTTACTGGGGTATCTGCATACGAGACGAGAACTTGTTTGTCATGTTGCAGAGATGTATGACCTGACGTTTTGTGTTCTTGGGAAACATATCCCGAAGTCATTCCAGGGTTCAACTCAGTACGTGGGTTTGAAATATTATCCATACTTTCAGCATCAGTATTCACATTAGGACTTGGAACTAAACAACGTTTCAGAGATGTTACTGTTTCACTGACCTTGTTGTCTTGATTCTTTTCGACGTTTCTTTCGGTAACTTCTTGCCCTATTATTTCGTGTTCGAGTTGGGCTAATTCGGCTTCGTTCCGGGCTGAAATGACTGCCTTTTCGCTCTCTCTTTTCTTTCGAAGCAGCTCAAGCTCCCGTTTCCGATATTCAAGTTTTAACTCCAACTCGCGTTGAGCCATTTCTTCGCGGAATTCCTCCTCACGAACTTCATTTTCTCGCTTCACTTGTTCGGCTAACTGTTTTGCCTGTAGGTTTGCGACGGCAGCTTTTATTCTAGCTTCTCGCTTTCGCTTAGACGAGGACGAGGACTTTGACCTTACGGAATCATTCTGACTTGAAACTTGACTTATCGAGTCTTCAGGACTTACTTCGGGACTGTTTCGAAGCGGGGATATCACACATTCATCTACCAAGTGCCACGTACTTTTGAGGCTCATCCTCAGGCGGCTGTTTCCTTGAATCCGGCTCGAAAGGACCAATTTTGGTTAGCCCAAATAAACTTTAGCTTAAACACAACAGCCATGTTCATTTTTGTTCGACCTCGTGCTCCTAAAAACACGCGCGCGCTCATGGGAAACCTAACCCAGAAAACCTGGAGCGAGGCTGTTACCGGAAGTGACCGCTCCAGTTACAATAGGAATATCTATATACTACAAAACTTGAAAATATTGTATTTAATTTCGAAAACCGTGTAATATTTGTTTTGCTAAATATGGCATGTATTTTATTTAACTCTTTGATGTTAGGAAGACCTCAAGAATTCCAGTATACAAAGCTATTTTTAGATTTACCGGATTAGATCATACTCATTGATGTCACTCAGACAAAAAAGTCTAGAGATGTGAACCTCTAAAGGAAAAAAAAAACTAAATGCAGTGAAGGATTGGAAATCTTATTTCAGACAAGTCAGTTTAAACACCGAGTCGCTATAAGATGTATTCTTTATTTGCTATTCTCCTACTTGTTACAGCAATGTGTGCGGCAACTGGCGCCAAATCGTTGTCGTTGAAAGCACCTGGCAACCAACCACTTTTTAACGACAAAATGTGTGGGCAGGCACCGATTAACAACTGCAATTGCCATTGCAATCTTCACCAGGATCCGCAGATCAGTGAGGCCATAAAGGAGCTAGGAGCAAAAGTGGAAAAGCTTTTGACGATGGTGAACAAATCTTCTGTTCCTATTCCTTCCCCACCTCCAGGTAAGCAGTTCTATACTGGAAGATTTTAAATGCCCAGGATCTCATATAACGGTGCTACTCCGTTTAAATTCTTACTTTTTATTCTCGTGTGTTTACAGATGTTCCCGTATCTTCGTGCAAGGAACAGTTCGAAAATGACAAGTAAGTTAATAACCCCAGTTTCCTACTCTGTTACATCCATGGTACACCAATCGGTCATAAAATCATATGGCACTGCTCACCAAAAATGTTGCCATTATTTAAACTCTCTCTCAATGACCGCTGTTAACTATTTGGGTCTTGAACATCACTTTTTCTTCAGCTTAAAATCTATCCAGCTTTTAAAAATATTTATCTAAACCGGGCAAATTATAGACAGTTCTTAGATGTACCACCGACTCCTTGTAATGTATTCTTTTTATTTCTTTTGTAACTAGGGAGCCAGGCTTTTATAAGCCTCTTGGTTTCTTCTGGGTTCCCTTGCCAGTTAATTAGTACTATCAATATCAAAGTATTTATTTTATTATTATTATTATTATTATTATTATTATTATTATTATTATTATTATTATTATTATTATTATTTCATGATTGTTATTATTATTATTATTTTGTGCTGGTAAAATTAATGAACTGATCGTGAACTGAACTGAACAATAGATTTCATGAAAATTACTAAGCGTCGAAAATATTGCAACAAAAGCGGAAATCTTCAGAACTGAAATACACTTTTATTTATAAGTGTTTGTTTCCGATTGATGTCCACCAGCTTTCATTGATCAGAAAGCGATGCAATTACACCGAAGCACATTACTGGCTAAAAATGAAGCCACACAAGGCAAAGTTTCGGCAACGTACTGGGTCTGAAATTGGGCGTTTTTACTTCGGCCAAAAGATAAGATGGGTTGAGATTAATTTCCAGTACTTACCATGTACGTGCACTTTGCTGAATTGATACTATCATCCTCCGTTGTTACCACTAATACCACAATACTGGTATGAAAACGCCCAATCATAATTGAACAAACCATGAGATTTTTTTACGTAAAAGGTCACTATAGCAACAGCAGATGAACCGCCGGAGACACTCCAATTTTTTTCTTTAGTGATAGTAGCTCAAAACGAGGTCAATGACTCCATTTTGTATTGTAGAACAGTCATATGCTGGTCTCGAAATCAATACTACTAAAACAGAAGCAATGTGGTTGGGTCGATGGAAAGAAAGAACACACACACTTACGGTTCTAAGTGGCCAAAAGTACCTTTCAATTCTCTCGGCATTTTCTTTCCCTACAATGGATGAAAAGAATTCAAGGTGACTCTCAAGCTTCCTGGAAAATAATTCCCAACCACTTCATGCATAAACATGGCAGTCTTGTCTTCCTGACAAAAAGCTACTTCACAATCAATACACTTGCCCATGAAAACCTTCCAATATTTCACGAAAAGATTTTAAACTATTGGTCCGAGTTAAAAAAAAAAATGAGCAGGATATGATTTTAGGTCCCGCCATAAATTAAAGATGAAATTATTTGGAATAATATAAGAAAATTATGATAGTCAAAACATTGGTTTGACGCGGGAATTTCTAAGATTAACGATTTAATAAACGTACCAAACAATTTTTGTAAGCTGGCAGGAGTCTCGATGTAAAGTTAATCTGAATGTACCCTTCACTCAGTACTACGGTTTAATTAACGCAATTCCTGTAATGTGGAAAACGTACCTTGAAAATCCCATTCCCGCTCAAACAGTTGAAAACAACGTTTTCTGCCTACCCCCTAACAACCAGATCCATTTATTCCGCCCTTCTGAAAACCATTTTCGTTTCTCCAACTGCGGAAAAATGGAATACTCCCCCACGGTTTTACAAGAGACGACATCAAAAATGTCTGTCTACTGCCGTTTGCAATCACAAACGAAGTGAAAACAATGATGTTCCAATATAAAGTGAGTCACAACGTGCTTACAACCGGCGCTATAGTTTTACGTGACGGTCTTCTAGAGAATCGTAAATGGTTTGAACCCAGGAGTCATATCAGAACTAAGTGAAGCACGATCGTCCGGGTGAGTGTAGTCCTGAGAAGGACTGTTTGTGGTGACATTGACTAACGTTTCGACAACCTGAGCGGAAGTCATCATCAGAGTCAAGTGATGATGACCATAAACAGTCCTTCTCAGGACTACACTCACCCGGACGATCGTGCTTCACTTAGTTCTTCTAGATAATGCTAGCTGTAATTTCTGTAATGACAAAGAGCAAATACTAAACCAGTTGTTGATTAACTACACCTCCGTAGTCAGGTTTTGGACTTCCTTCCTAGTTTGGTGCAACACAAAAACAAACGAAAATTTAATTATAAATCCTAGTCACATACTGTATGGCTGGAATAAAAGGACAAGGCATTGGCGGATACTAAACTACTGTTTATTAATTGCTAAATATTATATTTTCTGCACAATTTTTCGCTGAAAAGGTTTAGATACTCAAAATTATCTTCTCATTATCCATGAAAAACTTGAAACGTTTTAAGAGATCGAAATTGCAAAAAAAAGGCACTTCTAAATTCATCGCATTTGGGCTATTCTACTCTAAAATATTAATTTGTTTAATGTCTTATCATTAAATATTATCTTTTTTGGTGGCATATTTTCTTTACAATGTAATTTGAAATTGTAATTGTTATCCAATGTAGTGTTTTATTTTTTCTTTTCTTTCTTTTTTTTTTTTTTTTTTTGTTTTGTTTGTTTTTATTTTTGTTTTTGTTTTTGTTTTTTTCATTCGAGATCGTTTGGCAGTCGCCGTACTTGCTTTCTTGTTAGTATTTTTTTAGTCGTGGATACGCGAAAGCGTAGGAACGAGTATTGTGAGGGGGCAGATTATGCAAATTTGTCACTCACCCAGATGTAAACAAATCGATATGTCAACGTCATACCAATAGATATCGATTTTCCGAAGTATTGCCGGAATACCTCTATCGGCTCTCCAAAGTAATGTCTAAGGAGCAATAGTCGAACCGATGAACGGAATGAAAAAAGTAAAGTAAAGTAACTTTATTTCAGCTCGGATGGAAAGAAGTAAACAGCAAAAGGAACGTCCGATCAAACTGCCGAACGACGAAAGAAATTATAATCACTATTCCTTCACAAGCGCAGCTTCTCCTTCGTTCATCCAATTCACGATCTGTAGAAAAAATATATAAGCCGTTCAACCCAAGATATTTTCCAAGTGTGTACAGGAATTGACGGCGAAAACTTTTGACACCAACATAGCTGCATTCGCGAAGCCATTTTCAGCGTTGGAAATAATATTCTAACGAAAACAATACAATCTAAAATTAAATTATTTTTAGGTGGCGCCATCGCGTCTAGCCACAATGTAAAATATTCTTCTTTTTAACTAGACGCGCCACTTTTTTCAGTAAAAGTTTTGAATGAAACTTGATTATTTTTATATCCAAAAGCATGGCGTCGATGGTTGTTTGAGAAAACGACGACAAATGTCGCATTTGCGACCGGCAGTAAAAAGCATAATTTGCATATGTCAAATTTCGGTTGCGTTCACGTTCGTTTGGCAGCTTTGTGTAACCATTTACTCGAAATACTGCAGTGTGTTGGCTGGCTTCGTTTTGGCGAAATCGTCCTTTCGCCTGATATTTATCCGACCATACGGACAAGACAGAAACCTTTCAAAAGGAGCACATTTTTTTAACTCCCACGATATCTCCCTGCCTCGATAATTCATTCAAACGCGAATATGTAAATATGAACCCCGAGGTTAAATTGTATTAAGCTCATGAACAATAAAATTGATGCTCAAAAGAGCTGGACGTTTCGGAACGCATTAAAAAGTTGTTTAAACACTTTCGAGAAAGAGTTTTCACCCGTTTAAACTAGTTAAAACGCCGTTTTCTCGAGTCACCTTGGCTTAATCCCCCTTATCGCAAATAAGGTCACATATCCACGACTTCTTCACAGTTGTACTTTGATTACTTTTGTAATGATTTATGAGCAAGCTGCTTACAATATTTTTGGCATCGATTTTCGAAAATTACCTGGCATTCATTTGCTCGAGGCTTGATGGCGAGAGACCCGTAGAAGTGGGAGAAAGTGGACAAAATTCAGAAGGCGTTCAGCTACGGCGGCCGTTATAGTTGCATGTCTTATTCTAATCTCATACTATTGTTGGAGGCTTCAGCGGCAAGCGACTCAAAGCGCCATAAAAACGCAAAACACACACACACACATACACTAAGAGCATAAGGTAAGTGATCTTCTTTCATCAGGCTTACATTATATGTATATCTGGGATTAAGAGGTCCAAAATTAGGTATTTTACGGAACATTTCTTCCGATCACTTCAATCAAGCCGAGAACATTCGTTTCAAAATAGAGGGAATGTATGAGATCAAATAGCGTGCGTGACGTCACGCCTTTCATATTGTCTACCTGTGGTATGATCTAGAGCAAATATTTTAATCTAAAATTTCACGTTATGAACTAATGTTTCATCGCTCAGCCAACCATGCCGTCAAAGCAGTTAGTACCGCTAGAAAGCAACTAATCAACAACACATCAAGTGGAAACTGATTTAATTCTCAGAACTCGTCCCTTGCCAACACGATGTTGGACGGAAATGTTCGATTGTTTAGCCGGGGCTTAAGGCTCCATTGCTGCGATCTCATCTTTGTTTTGTATATAGGCTTGTAATCCGCAGCAACTCTAATAATCAACAATATCGTTTATAACCTGATGAATGGGGATGGGGAGACTTGCTCTATCACCGTTTTGTGTTGTCTTTAATTACCTCATTGGGTAGTGAATCCAATCAACACTAAAGAAGTGCAATGACGTGCCAAATATGATGACGTCTTTCCGGTTGAATTAGATTTTCGCTGCTTTTATCTATTTATACTTTGGCTTAATATAGACTGCATTAACTTCTTGCTAGTAACATCGTACGTCCAGTATTAATACAAAGTACAAAAATAGCAAGCTGAAAATGCTGGTAACAACGTAGTCTTTCCCTTTTACACTAGTACACAATTATAGAACGATTTAAACAAACTTTTCTTTGGTGATTACCACGCTATTTTTACAAAATATGTATAACTTTCCTTACGAAAATTTCGGTCAAGTTGTCGAAGAACAGTAAGGATGGACGTGTGGATTACATTTATGAGAGTACATGAAATAAGATAAAGCGATTATATTTAACACACGGTTGAGTTATCAGCAGCCTTGACGAGGAATAAACGAAAATATACATCGCCATGGAACAGTGGTCGTAATGTCGGAGAATAGTTAAGTTGCAACGAGAACAAGTTCCATTTTGAATTGGCTGAATTCAGCGGCAACCTCAAAAGAAATTCCACAACAAGGCTTATGTGTAACTACCCATGAGAGTGGCATACTTCAAAATCGAAATAAAGCATCAGAGGTATTAATTGACATTTAATAATTAATATTTAAATATATAACGAGGCTATAGCTGGACTTAAAATATAAATAACATTCAATCCTGCGTCCAAGGAAAAAAAATCTTTGCGTTTTCGTTATCCGTTAAGGAGATATTTCTTTTTTGGAAAGTTACAATAGTAATATTTACACTGTAAAACAATTTACAGTAGAGCTGATTACTAAAAAAAAACCTTGAAAATATTTTATTCGAAAACCGTGTAATATTTTTGCTTGCCAAATATGGCATGCGTTTCATTTATCAATAATTCCAGTACAAATTAAGGCTATTTTGAGATTTACACTTGCGGTTTTGTTATCAGTTAAGGTGATAGTTCGTTCTTGGAAAGTTAGAATAGGAATATCTATATACTACAAAACTTGAAAATATTGTATTTAATTTCGAAAACCGAGTAATATTTGTTTTGCGAAATATGGCATGTATTTTATTTAACTCTTTGATGTTAGGAAGACCTCAAGAATTCCAGTATGCAAAGCTATTTTTAGATTTACCGTATTAGTTCATACTCATTGATGTCACTCAGACAAAAAAGTCTAGAGATGTGAACCTCTAAAGGAAAAAAAACTTAATGCAGTGAAGGACTGGAAATCTTATTTCAGACAAGTCAGTTTAAACACCGAGTCGCTATAAGATGTATTCTTTATTTGTTATATATTCTCCTACTTGTTACAGCGATGTGTGCGGCAACTGGCGCCAAATCTTTGTCGTTGAAAGCACCTGGCAACCAACCACTTTTTAACGACAAAATGTGCGGGCAGGCACCGATTAACAACTGCAATTGCCATTGCAATCTTCACCAGGATCCGCAGATCAGTGAGGCCATAAAGGAGCTAGGAGCAAAAGTGGAAAAGCTTTTGACGATGGTGAACAAATCTTCTGTTCCTATTCCTTCCCCACCTCCAGGTAAGCATCTTTATACTGGAATATTTTAAATGCCCAGGATCTCAGATAACGGTGCTACTCCGTTTAAATTCTTACTTTTTATTCTCGTGTGTTTACAGATGTTCCCGTATCTTCGTGCAAGGAACAGTTCGAAAATGACAAGTAAGTTAATAACCCCAGTTTCCTACTCTGTTACATCCATGGTACACTAATTGGTCACAAAATCATATGGCACTGCTCACCAGAAATGTTCCCATTATTTTAAACTCTCTCTCAATGACCGCTGTTAACTATTTGGGTCTTGAACATCACTTTTTCTTCAGCTTATGGTATTTGAAATTGAAAATCTGTCCAGCTTTTAAACATATTTATCTAAACCGGGAAAATTGTAGGCAGTTCTTAGATGTACCACCGACTCCTTGTAACGTATTCTTTTAATTTCTTTTGTAACTAGGGAGCCAGGCTTTTATAAGCCTCTTAGTTTCTTCTGGGTTCCCTTGCCAGTTAATTAGTACTATAAATATCAAAGTATTTATTTTATTATTATTATTATTATTATTATTATTATTATTATTATTATTATTATTATTTCATGATTGTTATTGTTATTATTATTATTTTTTTTGTGCTGGTAAAATTAATGAACTGATCATGAACTGAACTGAACTATAGATTTCATGAAAATTACTAAGCGTCGAAAATATTGCAACAAAAGCGGAAATCTTCCGAACTGAAAGACATTTTTATTTATAAGTGTTTGTTTCCGATTGATGTCCACAAGCTTTATTTGCCCACGTACCGCTACTTTTATATCTCTTAAACGGTATTGGATCTAACCATTTAGTCAGAACAAAAAAAAAAACCTATCCCAGTACGAAGAGCAAGGCCATTTTACGACAAAATAGTAAAAAAAAAAAAAAAACTAGAACGTAAAATTTTATGAGATGGTAAGTTTAAATGGCAGTTTATTTTAGCTGAGAAAAAATATTTTGCTTTATGTAGCCACTGAAAAACAATCCTTTCCATATCGCAGCATGAGGTATTGATCCAACAGATTTTCGGGTTATTAATATAATGTTCAGACGTTTGCATATTATATTAACATGTTTTAAATAATTTGTTAACGATGTTTTTGATTGAAGAGACCCTTTCAATGACATACGTGGTACGTGGGAGTAGATGTAGTCATAGTCATTCTAAATAAAGAAAAATTAATGAATTATATGATTTAAGTTTGAGTCGCGCAGTGCAATGTAAGAGAAAGTATATTCTGTAATGTCTCTATTTGGACGCGGTGAGCCGCAACCCAAGAAGTAGTAATCTGTACAACATTTGCTCATCAAACAAATAGATGAGATATTTTTTTAAACCTTCTCGTAACAGTTCTTCGAAGAGTCGATTATATAATTTGACGCTTGGTTTGCAAACTGTTTCCGTGTATTGTCACATGGGAAACTTTGGATGTGGAGACGGAGGATGGACGCTGGCCATGAAGACTGATGGCACAAAGGTAAATGTTCATCTGCGCAGATCGATACCACTGCCAATAACTTAATTAAGTTTAAATATTACCCCCTGAAAGTGAAAAAGATAAGCAACAAGATTATTTATATTGAAGTGAAAAGCGTTTTCGTTCAATTCCAACCAAATGATGTTATTGTCCCCGATCACATAGCAGAGGATTAAACAAAATCCAATGCAACGATCTGCTTTCGTGAACATATCTTCTTTCACTTCAAAATACCTTTCATTATATGAGTAAAAGAGGAGAAAATGTATACCTTGAAATATTGAACATTTTAAGCTGACTAACATGACAATACAAGACTAACGTGTGGTAGTAATAAGTAATTAGTAATTAGTCTTGAGTAACAAGACTAATTTTAATAAACTGTCACTACATGTGATATCTACTGTCGAGCATTTCAAACTGCTGAGAAGAAATTTCATTCACCTTTTTTTCACCTTCAGCGAACGTTTCACTTCGATTCCAATCTATGGAGTGACAGAAATACATACAATTCTGAAGGCGGGACGACTGGGTTTGATTCTCAGGAGACCAAGCTACCAACATACTGGAGTACACCATTCTCTAAACTCTGTCTTGGTATGAGAATCGGCCATCAGTTCAGATTTATTGTGATCAACAAGGAAGCCAACTCTCTGTTCTCACTGATAGCTGACGGTAATTTTCGCGCAACCTCGTTAAGTCGTAACGCGTGGAAGATGTTGATTGGCTCACATGGATCACTACAGCCTTACTGTAACAAAGAAGGCTTTAATGTTGAAGCCCGATTCCGTTCTTTCTCCAAGGCAAGAATTGGCATTATTGGCAACGATCATAGAAGTTGCCGTTCCTGTGAATCAAGAATTGGCTTTGGCATGGGTGGGAGGCCTGACAACTCAAACACGTGTGGAAACGAAGCTGAACCGAATGCTGATAATGGACAGCAACATATTCAAACAATGGGTTATATCTTGGTTCAATAGAGCAGTTTAAATAAGTTTTGTATTGCTTCGCTCTGTGTTGGTTGGAAGAAACCGTGCCACTTTCTCAACCAATGAGAAACAATACCAAAACGAATCCGCGACTTGCTCAGGCGCATTTTCCATACCCTGGCGCCGGCAACATGTAATTGCTTCGAATTCTAATTGGTTCATTGCGCTGTTTGAGTCTGTGTTAATTTATCAAAGTAATTGTTTGTTGTTGTTGTTCTTGTTGTCTTTATTCTAAGGAACTCAATTTGACAATTACAGAACTTAAGCAAACCATGTGTTGTACAAATTTTGATTAACACCACGAAATCCCCCATGTGAATGAAAACGGCAGGTAAATAAACGCGGGAACGGTTTCATTGATCAGCTACTCCTGAAGGGCTTCCATCGCCAAATGAAATTTTCTTTGGAGCAGCAATAATGCCTATAATAGTTTCTTGCGGCGGAGTTAGGGTAAGGGGGCGGGGATAGGGGTCAGGAGGACTACCAGAAGTGGGAGAGGGGAGGGTTGGAAGCGGGAGTTCTAGAAGGGTGGAGTGTGTGAGATAAATATTTTTTTTAGATCGGGCAAAAGGTTAAGGGTGGCGGGAGAACATGCCGGGTACGGGAAGTGGAGATTTAGACCCCCCCCCCCCCCCCTGCCTCCTCCTTAAATTAAAAAAAAAGTAAAACTAATAATAATAATAATAATAATAATAATAATAATAATAATAATAATAAAGCTGGGAAAGAGAATTCGAAGAAGGGGCCGTAGCGTTAATTTTGTCTAGGCAATTAATAAAATCGGTTCTTGCTACACAAGTTAACAGTAAGTTTACGAAATACGTCTACGACTTTGAGAGATTGCGATACTTTCACCAGAATTATTAATTGGGATTTGTTTGGCTGTTAACTGTCGAAATTAATCACGTCCTTCCGTATAACAAGAAACAGCTTGCGAAGCCAAGACTTTCTTTGGAATTTTTAATTTTGAGGTTTTGAAACGATGAAATTGTTAGGTCTATCTCTGCATCCTTTGCAACAGCACAGTTTTAAGTAGGTAGTGCTCATAACTGCAATGATCAGTCACATATTTAATCATCACCCCGCAGTTCAAATATATGGTTTTCATATTTTCATTCTCATATATTTACTACTCACGGGTATATTACGAACCAACAAAACAACCACCTCCCAGATGGCTTGTTAGCTCAGTCGGTAGAGCGTTGCACCGGTATCGCAGAGGTCGTGGGTTCGAGTCCCGTACAAGCCTGAATATCAGTCACATATTTAATCATTAATCCGCAGTTCAAATATATGATTTTCATAGCGGAGCTCCGGCGGCCATGAGGGCCGCCAAGCGGAGCACCATACCTATAGAAACCCGTCAACTGCTTTTTCTCAGGGTAAAAATGGCTAGCGGTATTGCTCGTGGGCGCGTACGCACGACGACGACGTTGCCCAATAATTAATATTATCCTAATAATAATAATAATAATAATAATAATCAATACTTGAGCCCAACATGGCGGCCATACTCCACCTGACCAGAGCCTGACCAGCTAGTTTACAGTGCATGAACAGCCCACATCTCTGATAGTTGGACATCCATGTTATGGTCAATTGACATCTGTCAAAACAAGGCATCCGCTGACCAGTATCACGTGAGCATATCGCGGGCTCAAGAGCTCATCGAGGTCAGCTGTTTTTTTTTTAAGTTGACCGCTGACCAGGTACTGGCTTTCGATTGGATCACAGGCTCAATCCTGATTAACTTAACCAAAACGAGGCTTAATTTTTCGCGCGCTTTCTCCCGTGCGGCAGCCGCGCGGCTCGAAATTTCACATTCAGTTTATTCGGTTGGTTTCCTCATTATGAGCAAAACAATTTCATCTTCTTCGATCGAAGTTTGTCTTTTAATTCGCGTAAAAGTTAAAAGATCCTCCAGAAGGTGAATTTGCAAGTGCTAAAAAGCCGGGAGGCGTGAAAGATTTTTCTCAGGAAAAGCTTCAAACTTGGATTGGTTTTGTGGTTGAAAACAAAATGATTTAACGCTTCGAGGGGTTTGCTGTCACTTTACACAGACATCTTGCAGCTCACCAAGAAAGCAGATCACCGGTATTAATGGGAGGAACGAGTAGCTCAAACTATGTGGAAGAAGTTCTTTCTTTGGACAAACCGTTTGCTTTTTACGAATGCGTGTTTTTACTAAAGTGGAAGCTTGCGTATTTTCAAGTGGTAGAAACCTCTACAACACAGGACACTGAGGTAAATTAAATAGATTGAAGCTTAAGATTTGGTTTAATCGTTGTTACTTTTGTTCAAGAATGAAACTTGTATTTTTCTCTCGGCTGGGTATAAATAACAATCATCTCTACTCGTTATGTACGCAAAGAAGTAGTTGAATCGTTTGCTTGTTTTGTTACGTTGCTTTGCGAACGGATGTTTTTAATCTGCTTGGCTGACTGTTTTTCGACCTCGGTGCCTCGACGGCGTTAAGAAACCTTTGCCCTTATCTTATTAACAGGTAATCGCAGTGAGTCCTTGTACAATTAAGCATTAAAGCCCCGGCTAAACGATCACACATTTTCATCCAACATCGTCAGTTGTCAAACATAACGTTGGGTGGCTAAACGCACAAACAAAATGTTTGACGAAACACTAGACAGATTGAGTCCACAGAACGATTTTTGCCTATTATCGCTGAAATTTTCGACGTTATGTGGTTCATTTGATTTCTTTTTACCGTTCGTGCACGATTTGTTTGTTGGAGTCGTTAAACGATCAAACATTTCTTCGTAATGCGAAATGTTGGATGAAAAGGTTTGATCTAGATCAAACATGGAAAGCCATTTAATGCACTATTGAGAGAGGTGGCTAAACCTTCAAACATGCTTGTCCAACGATGCTGAATGAAAATATTGGATCGTTCTTTGATTGCTAAACTTGTTTTCGAACAAACACACGCTTCGACTGTATTGTTTTCTTGTAATGTTTTGACGTTTTTGAACCGCAGTCAATTCCTGTTGACTGCCTTAAATGTAAGATATTGGCGAAAGGAAAGCCATGCGGTGTTGCTCAATACCAGTAAAAATAATAATAATCGTGGAGCTCCGCTTTTAGGCTTGGCTAAATCTATATATTATATTCATTCTCATATAACAACAAAACAGTTGTTGTTGTTGTTTTTGTTGTTTTTTTGCCTTTCGGCTGGCCAAACTCGTCATAAAAAGCGCGAGGAAACTGGACGAGCACAGGTAGCGTTTTATGTTGTGCTTGCTTAAATGATTCGATATTGCACGCTTAACGTGAACAAAAAATATCTTATTTCACTATTTAGTGTTTAGTATTGACGGCCATTTTTTATTTGTCTTTTGCATCGAGTCGCCCTATGGCTCACCAAAGTACAACAGATAAGAGAAAATATCCCCCATGCTATAAACTAAACAGTTTTGTATGAGTAATAATGATTTCGTTTGTTCTTTTCAAGTAAAGAATGTGGTGAATATTGAAGCGCAAAGGTCTTTTAGACTTCATCTTAAAAGTATTGGTCCTCATTTTTGGCTGGCTTCCTCAGTAACTTCCACCAACAGGCATGAATTCGAACACAGATATAGAAAACGTTGTGTAAAGCTCCGTTGAACTCTTCTACTACTTAGCAAATATAAAACTATTTCATTAAAAGCCAAATAATCGATTTTGTCTCAGTTTATTGTCTTGGGACTCATAGGTCTTATAAAACCTAATATGGTTAATTCATTTCGATTGAGAACACTTTTTCTGGATGTTCAGATATGGGTTTACCGGTGCTGATTACGAGCACTTAAGGAGCAAACGCACATGGCATGGTTTAAATTTTCTGACATCGCTGAGACGGCAACGCGAACCTGGTGACGAAAGGTTCGGGTTAGATTCGACGAGTCGATGCAGTTCAGAGAGGCCCATCGTAAATCCATTTCAAATTCACGCTCGCAGAATGTGTTTACGATTACTTTGCCTGTCAAGCGTTATCATATTTTCAGTGTATGAGGCCGCATCTACGTCGATTAACTCAAGTAGTTACCAGCATAATCCCACCACACAGTGCAACACGCCACCTATAAGCCATTGCAATTGTCATTGCACCTTGAACCAGGATACACGCAGCATAATTGCGGCCGTGAAGTCACTAGAGAAGAAGTTGGAGAACCTTATTGCACATGTCAACAAGACCACCACTCCAACAAAACCACCTATTCAACCATCAGGTATTGTTTTAAATAGCGTTTGGTCATTTGGAGTACACTCATGTTCACCTTAATTGAAACCCCATTTCTATCAGGCTTCTGCCCATCTCACTTGCGCTTATCGCTATGGTCTGTTTACAGTTCCTCTCGTCTCTTCATGCAAAGAGCAGTATGAAAAAGACAAGTAAGTTCATATATTCATTTGTCTAAAGGACGTATTGCTGTTCTTTTGTGGGTATCAACCAGTTAAATGGATCTCAACCTCCTTAAATTTGTTGCACAAAAAAATGAGGCAGGTTTATCCTTTCGTCTGAGCTACGTAGCTAACAAGCTACATACGTCTAATGGAGAGTGAAAAAAGGTTGAATAGTTTCATAAACTATATTAATAAGACAAATTGGACACCCCAAGAACTTCAAGAGCTGACGTTTCTATCATTGGTATTCGCCTTCCCCCCCTACACACACACTCTCCCCCTTATCATCTCCCCCTTATCAGCTCGAATTTAAAGACTGTAAGTATGTAGCCTAAATTATGATAGGTATAGCTCCTATCTGGTGAAAATTAGGTAACATAAAAACGTCTAAAAGATGTTCAGCCAGAGTTCGTTAAACTAGTCTCCTCCCTATCCGCCACCTGGCAACAGCTACACAATATTATTAACAGATTTCATAATTGCTATATTTCGTCTTATCTACGACATGCTTTCTTTGGTGTTTATGTGCTAACATCAATCACGTTAACACGGGGAAAAGTAAGAAAGTGCCCGTACACTCTGTCTTTCATCATTCTTAACCGCTTTTTTTTTTTTTTTTTGGCACTAGTTCAAACACCACTAGCTTATATGTCACTGTTGTGTAAAATTTATCTGTCAGCAAATGGGAAATATATTCAATCTTCTAGTTAATATTTTAACTTCTTTTAAGAATCTTGTTTTTCGCCGTTACATTTGTAGTTTTTGTGCCATAAACGAGCTTCTTAATTCTATATTAATTTTCATCATTTTCTGGTCCACGTGAACAGCTTTCTAAGGTTTTACAACCATTGGAATTTCAAGATGCCGGATTTTTAGAGCTAATTGTGCACTTCCCATGTCATATGTCATCATCACCCAGACTTGCCGACCTCATCGGGGACAGTTTGGAACGTGCTATTTAGCCTCCAAGTCAATTTTCCATAGAATCCAATTGTCTTGAGATCAACACTAAAATACAATGTGAGAAGACAGACAAGATTATTTAACCTTGTTTTTATTAACTAACATAGTTATGTCCCCCAAAACAGTTCGTCAAAGAGTCAAGTATATGGGCTGACGTTAGGTTCGCGACGAATTCGAGTTTATTGTCATATGGGAGACTTTGGATGTGGATTTGGTGGATGGACGCTGGCTCTGAAGACCAACGGCTCAAAGGTACACACAGATAACCTTTGTTAGTTTCTCTGATGATATATTAAGTAGTAGCTTACTGGATTCAACGTTTAGAATTCTTTGGCTGGCCTTTATCCATAAGGAACATACGCGATTACAAATTGGAATTTGGAAATGTTGGTTTTTGTGGAGAGGGGAAAACCGGAGAACCCGGAGAAAAACTTTCGGAGCAGAGAAGAGAACCAACAACAAATTCAACCCATATATGACGTCGAGTCCGGGAATCGAACCTGGGCCACATTGGTGGAAAGCGAGTGCTCTCACCACTGCGCCATCACTGCTCCCCACTTAGACTCACTGCATGGGCAGTTTATTGTTTCAATTATTGTAAAAAAAGATAGTTAAAAAGTCACCTGATTTTCTTGTTCTAAATCCAACCAACATGTGTCATAGTGTTATACGTTATGTGTTGTGCTTCCTGGAATCTCTCAATCTTTGTTGGCTATAACCACTTATAAAAACTGCAAAGATTTTTCCAAATGTCACCCCTATGAATTATTGTTTCCAACGTGGAAGTTTGTCTGTTCCGTTCTATATTTCAGAGAACATTTCACTTCAATTCTCATCTTTGGACCGACAAAAACCCGTATAATCTTGCTGGAGGACAGACTAGCTTTGACACGCAAGAGACCAAGTTACCGACCTACTGGGAGACACCATTCACCAAGATCTGCCTTGGCATGAGAATTGCAAAAAAGCTAAATTTTGTCGTCCTCAACAAGCAGGCCAGCTCTCTTTATTCTCTGATTGCTAACGGCAATTACAGCGCCACCACTTTGGGCCCTTACACCTGGAAGAATCTGATTGGTCCTGAGGCATCTTTGCAGCGCAACTGCAACCGAGAAGGGTTCAACGTCGAGTGCAGTAGTAGATCCCATTCGAAGGCAAGAATAGGTATCCTTGGTAACCAGGAAAACCTTTGCAGTACCTGCGATTCCAGAATCGGGTTTGGAACAGGAGGAGCTCATGACGACTCAAACACATGCGGTAACGAAGCACACCGGACAAGTGATAACGGAGAGAGACACATTAAGGCAATGGGCTATGTCCTGGTCCAATGAGTAATTACAGACGGAGCACAATTTCCCTAGGCATATAAAAAGAACATAAGTTTCCAATGCAAGACGAATTGCCAGTTTAGTGTAAAGAGCTTTAGAAATGTGGAACAGTAAGCGGGTTAGGATTGGTTTTTCTATGTCTTACTCTCCTCCGTCAACACCCAACTTCCTGATATTGCGCATGCTATAACACCGATAATGTAACGTCTTGTATTATAGTTGGCTCTATTTTATATAAAAGCCGATATTATTGATGTGTTCAAAGCAGTTCCCGTTCGTCAAACTTTCGTCCTTCCAATCACTTTTTCGGTAAATATCCGATATGAATTGTTAATATACTTATTTAAGTCAATCAACTTAATTATGCATTGGTGTCACTATCTCAATTTTGATTGGCTCAAAACACGTAGCTAATTACTACAGTCACTGTCTTCATCACGACATCACGACATACCTATGTTACTCATACAATGAACAATTATTAGCCGAGGCTGAGAAAATATCGTAATTTGTCAGTGGCGAGCAGATCAATTATTCGGCTTCGACGAATAATTGATCTGTGATACACTTAAATACCATCTACGGAGGATTCCAAATTGTTGAAACGTTGCAGTACTCCTTCGACCATGCTCTCTACACCGTTCAATTTTTGTAAAATGAGCTGTAGCTTCGAGCCAAGATCTTCCGCCATGCCCAGCGCCATGTTAACTTCGTCGTCAGCGTCAAGCGAAGGCTCTCAACTTCTCTTTTCTCTCGGTGTCAGAGCCCAACTTTCTGAACTGCCACTACTTTCTCTAAATTTTCGCTTTAAAGTGCTAAAAAACTCAGCCATACAAGGAGTAACTACCCAGAAATAACCAATAAAGCAGGAGCGGTAATTCGCGTGTGTCTTCACTCAGCCATGACAGACCCAGACGCCCATGGGTTTGTTTTGCTGAGTCTTCAGTACAGAATTGTTCTATGGAAGATTTTACCAAAATGGATCTCGCCTCAGTCAAAAGTGTAATTTTATTTTTTGAAACACGTCTCAGAGTGAGCTTTAGTAAAAAAAATTGCTGGAGGCTTTTGGACTGTGCTGAAGCTTTTAGGTTCTAGGCTTTTAGGTTGTAGGCAAATAAAGTTGTTTGCAAGTTGATGAAGCATGTTTAGTTTCTTGTATCCCTCATGTTTTTACAAACGCTCAAGTATATGCGTAACAAGAAGATTTTACCAATTTGGATCTTACTGCAGTAAAAAGTTTAATTTAAATATATGTTTTAGAGTGGGATTTTGTAAAATTTTGCCGGAAGCGTTTGCACTGCGCTGAAACATTTAAGTTGTACGCTTCCAAGGTGTTTATAAGTTGATGTATCAATTTAGTTTCTTTACCCGCTCTTGTTTGAAAAACGCCATCAGTATATGCATGATAAAACAATTATTAAATTCGGTTTTCGCATGATGGCGACAATTATCAAGTCCTCGGTTTGTGTTATCAGCTTCAGCCATCGACTGATGCTGATAACACAAACCTCGGCCATGATCTCGCTGTTGTGCTCAACTTGATCCCGTAAATTGTTACATGCATATCATTTTTTTTCCTCCAAGGAAAATAGGCCATACCTCTTATGTTGTACTGTCAGCTACTGCAACTCTATTCGCAAAGCATACTTGTGGAAAAGTGGATCTAAATTGCCCAGCTTTAGTTGTTATTGAAACTGTTGACACCAAGAATGAGAAAATTGTTGCTGAAAAGATGTTGGCTACGGGTTCGTGTGGAACTCAAGCGTTACTTGATGACGCGCTTAAAACTACTGAATTACTAGTGTATCTGCTACCCATTTGCAGCTGCTAATTCCACTATAGCTATCCCTGTGGGTATAGAAGGATTCAAATTTCGTGTTCTTGTTGACAAGGGAGCAGTTGTTACAGCAGGGAGTGTTGATGTTTGGAACAATGCCAACCTTCATCTTCACTGTCAACAAAATGTCTTTCGGCGTAATTGAGATTTTATTCGCACAGTCGAACCTTAACCCAAGGGAAATGAATCTTCATAGCCACTAAAGAATGTTGTTCTCGACAAAATGCTATTTCACTTGGTCTTCATGAATCTTCAACTCGATGCAGAAATCCTTAATGACTATGCCACAAATTGAAATGTTTCTTTTCTTAGTGAAACTGGTTATTCATTATCTTTGTTGACCGATTTTTTCGTTCTAATGAAACATCATTTCTTGGTAATGAAGGCCAAAATGTGTTAAAGTGTCAATATAACGCTCGCTCTGATTGGTTAAAACAACGTACTTTATGCAAGTACAGATGTACGGTCAGCTACGCACGCCATCGACCGCAAATGAAATTTCCCTCGGTTTTTATTTCAGTGACTCAGACGTCTTTTACGACTTAGAAAACGAATATGAAAACGAGTTGTTTGACTCAATGGATTTGGAAGATGTTTCTGCGAATAACACCATGGAAAATTAAGGATTAATATCAGGCGTGTTTTCAGAAGTTGCTGAAATATTGTCGAGGGCTCATTTCAATTACGTGTAAATAACATAAGGGAAAATTTTTCTTAACACTGCTGAGGCACGTCGAAAAACAGCCAGCTAAGCGAAGTAAAAACAATCGTTCGCTCGCAAGCCAAACAAACTATTCATCTGCTTTTTAATTAGCGTCCTAAACAAGTGTAGATGATTATTATTTACATCCAGTTATCCCTAAAATTACTTATCTTTGGAATCTGACAATAAGTACCCACCGCAAGATCGGTAGCTTAGGAAACTGGCATTCATCTTCGGGTGCAAGAAGGAGGATGTAAGAATGACAGACGGACTCTTTCTCTTATTTTCCGCCAGATTAGGGATACACGCTGTATTTTTGCTAGCCTGAGTATCAGGCTTTCCTTAGAAGGGGAGGGGAGAAGGAGAGGGAGAGGGAGAGGGAGAGGGAAAGAAAAGCCCGACACAGAGTCTTTCAATTGGGCCTTCCGTCCCCCATCACAGCACGATATGTGTCTCCGAAAACCTAGACAATCAAATTCACTTCTGGTCAACCGCCTGTCAAGTGTGTCAACTGCCAGAGCGCGTCTAATTTACATTTCGGCGACTACAATTGTGTAAATAAACTTTTCACCGGAATGGGATAGGTTTGCGTAATTGTCGTGAACATCTACTCACAAAATACGGCAGTTGTGCTGCTACGGCGTCGCTGTTCTGTGAGACTACAAGCAAAGTGTTCGGGTACTTTGAATGGAAAGCCAGCCTTGTAATTGCAAGATTATTAGTCACACGTACTATAGGAATTGTTGTTGGTCGGGATCACCAACGCTAGTTTATATGAAGTCGGCGAGAAAGTTTGTTAATTGTTTCAAGCTTTTGAGCGCGTTCCAACAAGTATTAACGGCTGTTTCTGTGGAGAAAAAACCGGAGGAAATTTCAACTGCTTCCCTACCATCTGCCGAGGAGGTCTAAGCATCGAATTTTTACTGAAATTTAGAGCAACATCATTGATCCCCACTGGAATTACTCCGACGGCTAACCGTCAAAATTTGATTTCACACCGCCGGCATTCCGTCTTTCTACTTGCTGGTTTGCCATTAATTCAAGCGGACCGACTGACAACAAGCACTACATATGTTTTCCTTGTACCAGTTTTATCGAACCAGTATTGCGAAAACACTTTTGAAATAAGCTGATATTTGAGGCTCTTTCCGTAACCAGCTGGGAGAATTCCGAGTTCGTCTTTTCTTTCGACAAGAAGGCTTTCAAGGCAGAGTTCCTGTTTTTGTTTAAGCGTAATCCCTGGAAAGAACTTAAGCACCTCTTCTAGTTAATCTTTGAATTCGTTTCGGTCCATGAAAAGACGATTCCGTCGCGGACACGCAATTCAATGTTCTGTTCTTTTCTGTTTATGATTCGTTATTTCCGGTTACGTGACATAATGCCTTTTGTGTGTTATCCAATCAGCGTAATGTCCAGATTCTGGACGTTGAACATGAGCCGACAATGGGTTTGTGTCAGGCCCTCCGTCCCCTCCCCCTCTCCCCAGTCCCCCCTCTCTTTTTCCACTCGGATACTCGGAGGGCCTTATATTCAGGCTATATTTTTGAAGGCCCAAGTTTAGGCTAATTGTAGCCTCTTGTTTGCAAATACAATTATGAATGTCAAGAGACTAAAATTAAGTCTCTATTTAATCTTATTAAGGATACCTCGATCACATTGTCGGTACTGATTTAGAAGGTGTACGTATTGAGATTTGACGCAAACCTTATTTGCGTAAGGCATATAGAAACCCATGTGTCTTTATTTCTTTACTGTGGAAGATTCCGGTGAATATCATAGTGATTAATTTCATTTAGAACAAAAGTTAATTAGGTATTGTCATTGGAATTTCTTACTCGCTACAGTTAAAGAGCCACTCTCGGTAAACACCGCGTGAGGGGCGGCACAAGGTTGAAAAATAGACCCCTTGATATTTCGTCAATAGATAACCCATGGTATACTAAGAATCGTGATATAAGTTTTAGGTTCTAGAGTTTTTACATTCTTGAGAAAATTTCGAAAAACCGTCGACAACCCGTGAAGCCGAAAAATCACAGCAATGAGGTCAAATTTCCTGATCGGAGAATCGAACTCGCGTGAAGGCGCATAACAAATTATGGTTTTCCTTAGGCTATAGTTTCATTTAGGAGGTACTGCTAAGCTGCTTTGATGATACTTTAGGCTGACAATTATAATTCCCAGTTCCTTGAGAGCAAGCGAAGAGAAGCGAAATTTCCAAACTTTGAAAATCAAAAATACTATACCGTTTTCAAACATCTCAAAGCATGCTCGGTATTACTTAGAATACTTTCAAAATGGAATTCTAGCAAGTAAAAGAGAAGTAATTGAAAGTGGTATAATTGTTTGCTTTGGAAAAATTACTTCTGCAACGAGCGACCCCATGGAAGTTGACCCAATTTGATCATCAGAGGTGATTTTGATTAACCGGGAATGAAAACAAACTCGACTCGCTTCCGCTCGCTTTCTAGTCAAACCATTGAAAAGCCCTGCCATTTCCCATTAACACTACGCAGTAAACCTACCTAAGGTAATACCTCGGTGACAGCTTACCTTCAAAATGGGTGTTTGAGGGCAAATAATTTCGATGTTCCTCGCTAACATTTCCTAACTGTCTTGCTGCTGCCCTCAGGCACAAGCGTTTTTACTGTTTTTATACTTCAGCGGCATTTTTCTTTTAAAGTCCAGAAATTGAGATATTGAGGGAAAATAGTAAATAAACTACCTGTCAAAGTCTCATGGGTGTGTGATATCCCGTACTTGAGTTATTCAATAAAATGTACATCTCAATGGAGCGGATATGGGAGACTCGGCAGTCCATCTGGAGTTAAGTTTTGGTCATATTTAAAGCTTTCTTCCCGCAGTTTAACTTGCAAACATTCGTATAGACACTTCTCTTAACATATTAGTTGTTCAGACTTCTAAGGTACATCTCAATGGAGCGGACACGGTGTTACGGTATCGTTCAACCGACAGAAAAGATGCACTGCGAGACTCTTCTACAAACCCAACTTATTTATTTAACGATACGTAACTAACTCCTAGTTACAAAGGAGCGATTTCTAAACAATACAATCTGCTATCAAACTAGCTTAAGCCTACTGCTCAAATTTCAGACACCACTGACACAAACCTAAAATAAATGTCGATGTCTCCGGAGAAATCTCCTTTCGATCCACTTGACCTTAAATGAAGTTCCTCAATAGCTCTCTATGATTCTCTTGGTATAGCTTCTCCGGTCGGTCTTTGCCGACAGCAACAACCCAACATAGCAGGCAATTCTAGTTGTCAGCTGTGTAATCTTTTCCACTTCACTTTAATTTCATCTTCTGACTGCTGCAGTCCACAACGAACATCCACAAGTGGTTATAGCCAGTATACCAGTTATTGGGGAGGGCTTGCACCCTGCCAGCACCACCAACAATAAACGCTTCCTAGCGGAATTCTTATTTACAATTAATTAATATTCTTGAACCTTCTTGGAGCTTCTAACACAACTATTTATGTAGCATTACATCGTAATTAAATCATTCAGTAGAATGTTCTAAATTGGTCTGTGGGGTGAGAGGAGAATGTTCTGGTACAAACATTGTGTGACTCAACATTCTAGAAATTACCAGAAACTTAGTATATACAATCGCTCTCCATAACAACAGGGAAACAAGGCAGTCTATCTGGAGTTAAGTTTGATCATGTAAAAGCTTTCTTCTCGCAGTTGAACTTGCAAACATTCGCATAGACACTTCTCTTAACATATTAGCTGTTCGGACTTCAAAGACACAAGGTGAATCGACGTTTGCCGGTACGTGACAACAGGCATCATTCTTGCTGTTGTGAGTTATTAAAAATAGTTAGAGCTTGCGCAGAAACGCCGGAAGTGAGCGTTGTGGATGAAACTCGACGACAAAGAACAAAAGGCTACAATTAGCCGAAATTCGGGCTTGCAAAAAACAGTATTGTATCCCTAATTTAGCGCTAAACAAAAGAATAGAGAGAACTCTGTCTTTCTTACATCAGACGCATTGCGCTTAGCTTGTGTTGGAGTCAATATCTTTAGACCCCTATCAACCTACATTCCTCTAAAATTACAAAAGTGCTTTAAAGTTCAACCATTGAGAACAATAATTATAACACTTGTAAAAAATATTTCTAAAAGAACAAGAAAAAGAGAAACAGAAAAAAAAAGCCCGTGATATATATCACTAAAAGACATCGAAACCGAGTTAGCTGCGTCACAGGCAGGAACAATGACCTTTACGCCACAGAGGTTTATCGTTATGCAATATGATAAAAATAGTGTATTGATTCCAAAAAAACTAAGCACACTTGCTTTCGCTTCGATGGATAATTGTTTGAGAAAGGAAACGCTTATTGAACGATGTAGGATATTTTCGGATAAACGTTAATGGAGTCTCGGTGAAATGTGAGTAGAAAATTAATTAGCAGAGTGAAGCTGTTTACAAATACGTCAATCCAGGGTCATTTGAAAGATAAGAAAGGAACGTTTCTCGGAAAGTTTCATGTTGTAAAAACTAATCGCTTATCATTGAATAATTAAAGTCCAGAAATTGAGATATTGAGGGAAAATAGTAAATAAACTACCTGTCAAAGTCTCAGGGGTGTGTGATATCCCGTACTTGAGTCATTCGACAAAATGTACATCTCAATGGAGCGCATGGGATACGGGGAACACGGCAGTCCATCTGGAGTTAAATTTTGGTCACGTTAAAAGTTTTCTTCTCGGAGATGAACTTGCAAACATTCGTATAGACACTTCTCGTAACATATTAGTTGTTCAGACTTCAAAGGTACATCTCAATGGAGCGGACACGGTGTTACGGTATCGTTCAACCGACAGAAAAGATACACTGCGAGACTCTTCTACAAACCCAACTTTTTTATTTAACGATACGTAACTAAATCCTGGTTACAAAGGAGCGATTTCTAAACAATACAATCTGCTATCAAACTAGCTTAAGCCTACTGCTAAAACTTCAGTCACCACTGACACAAACCCAAAATAAATGGCGATGTCTCCGGAGAAATCTCCTTTCGATCCACTTGACTTTAAATGAAGTTCCTCAATAGCTCTCTATGATTCTCTTGGTCTTTGCCGACAACAACGAGCCAACATAGCAGGCAATTCTAGTTGTCAGCTGTGTAATCTTTTCCACTTCACTTTAATTTCATCTTCTGACTGCTGCAGTCCACAACGAACATCCACAACTGAATCACTTCTCGTAGAACTCTGTAGTAACTTGAAATAGCATCACTCTTGATCACTTTCTTTATAGTAGTCCACAGTAGCTTGCGTTATAGTGGTTATAGCCAGTATATCAGTTATTGGGGAGGTCTTGCACCCTGCCACCACCAACAACAATGACTGCATCGTCGCGGAGTCCTTATATACAATTATATAATATTCTAGAACCTTTGTTCTGTAGCGTGACAGGAGAAGGTTCTGGTACAAACATTGTGTGACTCAACATTCTAGAAATTACCAGAAACTTAGTATTTACAATCGCTCTCCATAACAACGGAGAAACACGGCAGTCCATCTGGAGTTAAGTTTACTCATGCTAAAAGCTTTCTTCTCGCCGTTGAACTTGCAAACATTCGCATAGACACTTGTCTTAACATATTGTTTGTTCAGACTTCAAAAGACACAAGGTGAATCGACATTTTCCGATGTGTGACAACAGGCATTTGCTGTTGTGAGTTCTTAAAAATAGTTAGCGCTTGCGCTGAAACGCTTGAAGTGAGCGTTGTGGATGAAACTCGACGACGATGAAAAAGAAGAACCGTCGGTAAGTTTTGACCCGGGCGACCCGCGAGACGCGGAAAGCCCAAGTAAAAAGAAGAATGGACGGTAATTTTAGCGGACCCGGGCGACCCGCGAGACGCGGGAAGCCTGTACAAAAGCTTTTTTATCTGTATATACACGTTTCCTAAATTCAATGATTAACCTGAGAGTCATGCTATCTGATTATGTGCTTCCTAAGTGCCACTGTTTAAGAATGTTGTATACAAAAAACAATAATGAGAAAGCTGCTCCCAGTATTTATAATCCACAATCGAATGTTTTAGAAGGTAGTCTTTTTATACTTATCATGAGAACCGCTGGTCAGTACATGCAAGCTATAGGACTTTCTTTGAGAATCGGCGTGGGAGTTGCCTTCCATAATTTTCTGTAAGCCGGGTACACGGCAAAGACTCAGAGTGTCCCTTTAAGAGAACTAGCCTGAAATTTGGGGCCGTATTCCCATTCCTTGCGTGGCAGGCGCTGGTAAAGGAAAAGGGAAGGGGGAAAGCGCGCGCACTCAGTGCGCGCTCTCCCCTCACTTCGCTTCGCTTCCCGCTTTCCCCCTTCCCTTTCCTTTTGTAGCACCTGCTACGCTGGCTATTCCTGAAGTGGCATACCACATTTGCGCCTCTTACGTACGCTAAAAGGAATTCCCACGTGTTTCCCAAGTGGGAAAACTTATTTTTTTAACTTAGACGCCTCCTTCTCCGCTAGCCAGGACCTATGGTACTCAGAAATAAACCACATTTTCATAGGACAGTGAAAATAAGTTTATTAAGTTACGATTTATAGTTAGCGGCAAGCGTAACTTGTCGTAAAAATAACTAGCAGTGTGAATGGTGAAGCGCCAAAAAGACATAGCTGGCGATTCAGAGGACAGTGACAGTGAGGAGTAGGAAGATGAGAATGCGGAAGACAACGGCTTCTCACGCGCAGCCCACAAACAGAATATGGTTGAAGCTGAACGCAGTAGATCTGGGAGAAGAGTGACCAGATATCTTTTATAAATCCATATACACCCTTAAGCCTCTTCAATTTAAACTCCAAGCAATTTGAATGTACTTCCTTTTGAACATACTCCTTTAAATTGGATTGATTAGAAATTTACACCAGTTTTTAGTCTTGGATTGAAACTGTTTAAACTTAAATTGAAAAAACGTCCTGTGTGGGTGAGGGCCGAAACAAAAAAAAAAAAAAACTGCAGAGCAAAATTTATTTACAACCGTGTACTTTTACAAAACGCTTCTCACTAGTCAACATCCGTTCCCCTTGCATGCGCAACTGCTGCTGGATCGCTTTTTGTCCTAACCGCTCACCATGGTGACATTTCTCAGTCAAGTACTTCTTTTGCTGGTCCGTAAATCTACCGTCTACGGAAAACATTTGAGTTGAGCGCCCAGTCCTTTGATAGCAAGTCTTTAAATCATGTATGTTAGTAAGGAAGAAAGTGAAGACATGATCAAGGCGCAAAACATTCACGCGGATGTATTTGCGGCACGTCATCACTTACATTTAAAGATTGCGTGACATCGATCACATCTTTGAGTCTAATATACAGTTAAACATTAGTTCCTTCAGCTGTTGCCTCTTGGCATCACAAATGCTTAATACAAACCTTTATAGATACCCAAGGACTCATTATGTGCAAGACATGGATTCATTTACTGGGAAAATATTGCACAAGGCGGGGAAAAAATGCCGCTGCCGTATATAAACGCCAATTCCTGAGGGCAGTAGCAAGAAAGTTAGGAAATGTTAGCGAGGAACATCGAAATTATTTGCCCTCAAACACCCATTTTGAAGGTAAGCTGTCACCGAAGTATTACTTTAGGTAGGTTTGCTTCGTAGTGTTAATGGGAAATGGCAGGGCTTTTCAATGGTCTGACTAGAAAGCGAGCGAAAGCGAATCGAGCTCTTTACATTCCCGGTTAATCAAAATCACTTATGAAGGTCAAATTGAATCAACTTCCATGGGGTCGCTCGTTGCAGAAGTAATTTTTCCAAAGCCAACTATTATACCACGTTCAAATACTTCTCTTTTACTTGCTAGAATTGATTTTTGAAAGAATTCTAAGTAATACCGAGCATGCTTTGAGATGTTTGAAAACGGTATAGTATTTTTGATTTTCAAAGTTTGGAAATTTCGCTTCTCTTCGCTTGCTCTCAAGGAATTGGGAATAATAATTATGAGCCTAAAGTATCATCAAAGCAGCTTAGCAGTACCTCCTAAATGAAATTATAGCCTAAGGAAAACCATAATTTGTTATGTGCCTTCACGCGAGTTCGATTCTCCGATCAGGAAATTTGACCTCATATCTGTAATTTTTCGGCTTCACGGGTTGTCGACGGTTTTTCGAAAATTTCTCAAAAATGTAAAAACTCTAGAACCTAAAACTTATATCACTATTCTTAGTATACCATAGGTTATCTATTGACGAAATATTAAGGGGTCTATTTTTTCAACCTTGTGCCGCCCCTCACGCGGTGTTTACCGAGAGTGGCTCTTAAACTGTAGCGAGTAAGAAATTCCAATGACAATACCTAATTAACTTTTGTACTAAATCATATTAATCACTATGATATTCACCGGAATCTTCCACAGTAAAGAAATAAAGACATCATGGGTTTCTATATGGCTTACGGAACTAAGGTTTGCGTCAAATCTCATCAAAGCAGCTTAGCAGTACCTCCTACATGAAATTAGAGCCTAAGGAAAACCATAATTTGTTATGCGCCTTCACGCGAGTTCGATTCTCCTATCAGGAAATTTGACCATATTTCTGTGATTTTTCGGCTTCACGGGTTGTCGATGGTTTTTCGAAATTTTCTCAAAAATGTAAAAACTCTAGAACCGAAAACTTATATCACGATTCGTAGCATACCATAGGTTATCTGTGGAAAAAATATTAAAGCGTACTAGCTCATAATGCAGTATAACTTTCACCTATTAAACTCGCAACGAATATCGTTTACCCTCCTGAATGACTAGAAGGCGAGATATTGATTTCTTTATATCCATTTTGCGTGTTTTTGTCGACTTTGTTTTGGTGCTGGTTTCCTGTGATTAAAGACAAATATTAACATTAAATACAGCAAGACCCTTTGAGTTACAGTTTTGATTGAATTGCTTTAAAATGTATCTAAGAGATATAAATTTTTTTAGGGCAGTTTTGAGAGAGTATTTTGTTTTTAAAGTTATGTTATGCACAGACTGATTCTATTTATAGGCCGACAACGCACATTGGTTCTAAGGGACACAGCGTATTTATGACGGCAGTGGCGCGGGAGACGACAGACTAGACCAAACTGTGGCGGAAAACTATCAAAGAAGTCTATACGGTAGGTCGAACGCCAAAATGCGTGCAGTGTTTCTTACCGTGGCAATAATCGTGACAGTGTTGGATATGAAAAACGCCAAGTCTTCGTCGGTAAACAAAACTAAAGCTCAGTCTTCGCCTGCTGGACAATGTAACAAGCCACCGGTAAACAACTGCAATTGTCACTGCAGTGTGACGCAGAATTCGCATCTAACCGACGCTGTGAAGGCACTGGAAAGGAAGCTGGAAAACCTCATCGCACTAGTCAACAAAACGTCTACACCTCTCCCACAACCTGCTCAATCATCAGGTTATGGCATAACTATTTCCTCGATAATTTTAAGTCGTCAAGAAGATATGTTGAGTTTCAATGATATCCCGTGCGTAACAAGTATAAATCGATTTCAATCCCGTTTTTGCACACGATCACAAGTCGATCACGACAACAGGTTGTGCCCGTAAGGTTCGAGCCAGCAGACTGCCATAAGCAGATTGTAAAGATCAGGTACATATCTGCCATCTAATCGTAAAATCTCGCTATAGGAAATTGGACAAATTACTTCGTCTAATGCCATAAATGCAAACTGTTGTTACCGTATCTTGTTTACAGGTGCCCCCATCTCTTCCTGCCAGGAACAATATGAGAGAGACAAGTAAGTTCTGCGATATATAATTACGATTTATACAGATGTGCTCAGTCGAAAATTACTTCTAGTTCAAGTGTTCCTTCCTTCGTCTACCATAATCTTTATCAAGAAAAATATCCAGTATTATACAATTCCTTTCTTATTATTATCTTTGTCATCAAGATTGCACTCTTTGAATATTTTTTACGAAATTTAAAATGTTCAAATTGGTTGAAAACGTCCTCGATAGCAACACAAATAGTATAGCTCGTTATTATATGAAATAGACTGCAGTCCAAATACTCGATACTTCTTGAAATTTAATTTCGATCGATGGTTTATATTTGCATGCGAAGTTTGCCTAAGCATCAATCGCCGTGGTATTTATTTACAATATAAGTATTGTGGACTTATTCAGTTATTCTGATAACATATGAATCCAGTAATATACTCTTATCATAGTTCCTACAAAACAACGAATAAGACGAAATCGATAGCATCATGACGGAGTTACTCAGAATCAGCCTTTAATTAAGAAAAAAAAAAGATGCTTTGTGTTAAATTTTAAGCAGCTTTCCATTGCCACATATCGAAGTAAAATTATACAATGTTGTGTAATGTTTAATAAATGAGCAGGAGTGTTTTATCAAGTTTAAAACACGAGGCGCAGCCGAGTGTTTTAGGGCTTGATAAAACACGAATTGAGAGTCTATCCATTCTTACACTAAAATTTAGAATTTGGATTATTTAGAAAATAAAAATCGAAAAAATCGAATGTTAAATTTAGCTATGCCTTTATCTGCTCTAAAGACACTCATTAAACATTAATTTCTTTGTATTTCTTTCATGAATTATTAATGATTTGTTTTAAAGGTGAGGTAGTGGTACAATATTGTCTTTCAAGAACTAAAAGGGAAGTTTCGGGTTATGAACATCAAGACATTTTTTCAATCCTATTACTATCTCGTATGTTTTCAGCTTTTTCCACTTGATCACCGGTGCGAAGATGCCATTAACATAACGCAGTTATCAAAAAAAATTTAAATAACTTAATTAATTTACTTTTTGGATGCCTTTGTTAACTGTTATTAAATAGAATTAAGCTAAGTTTTAAGTTTTTGAGCTTAATTCAGTTCCTAATCATCAGTCGGGTCCTCTTAGGCAAGAGTGAACACTACACTGATTTCCTAAGTACTGGATAAGTGTCCATAGACGGATTGATCAATAGGTTGGTTATTTTTATTTATTATATAAACACCAACAAAGTACCAGGTACTGTGTGAGCTTTCGCGCGAAAACATGATATCTTCACACGTGAAAAGATCACGCCTTTTGCTGCGAAATTGAAATGGTTTCAGTATTTCATTGTATTTCATTCAGTATTTCATTGTTTTTTATATAATAAATAGAACATTACATGGCCGCTTGGAGATACACAATTTCTCTTCTCATGTTAAAAATATTTTACTCGTTCGTCGCGCTTAGTCGTGAAATATTTATCAACACTCAAGGATAAATTTGTTATCCCCGAGCGGCCATGTAATATCCCATATATATTTTGTTATTAAGAGATTTTGTTCTGTCGCTTTTTAATGTTGGAATATTCAGCAACCGAAGGAGAGCATTGTCACAAGTTTGATTCGGCATTGTACAACATTATAGTAGACCAAAAAATACATCATTTCACTAATCTTGGATTTTATATTAAAATAATATCACTTTTTCCAAAACAGCCCGTCAAGGAGTCAAGTACACAATCTAATGATTGGCTCACAAAAAATTTCAGTTTACTGTCACAGGGAAACTATGGGAATTTTGGATGTGGAGATGGGGGATGGACGCTGGTCATGAAGACGGACGGCGCAAAGGTACCAGACCAAAGTGATTTACATTACCTTGAAATTTATTAGAAAAAAGCTTCCACAAACAAAACGAAAAGTAATCGAAAATGCAGCGATAAAAGGATAAATGAAAACCAGTTTTATTTCCGTCGGAATACTGCCATTACATTAAGGCCAAAAGAGAACTCAAGATAAAACTTATGAATTCCTTGTTTTGCATGAAACCTACTAGACTAATTTTTCCACACTTTCAAGTATATATGATGACTAGGGTTTGTTTGAGGAATGCAATTTCGACCACTTAAGGTGGGCTCTATAACAATTTTATAGAACGAGACAAGAGATTAGATGATTCAAAGGTTCACAACTACGTAGACCAAAGTGAAGGTGAACAGTATTCTATCTTGTTTTGTTTTTGTTTTTGTCATTTAAGAGAACATTCCACTACAATTCTAATCTTTGGGGCAACCGAAATGCCCACAATCTTGCAGGAGGACAGAACGGCTTTGATAACCAAGAGAAAAAGTTACCTACTTACTGGAACACACCGTTCTCTAAAATTTGTCTCGGGGTGAGGATTGGCTTTCAGATCAATTTCACTGTTATCAACAGACAAGCCAGATCTCTTTCCTCGCTGATAGCAGACGGCAGTTACCGTGCAACTTCTTTGAGTCGCACCACATGGAAGGGACTAATTGGTTCTGCGGCATCTTTGCAGAACAATTGCAACAGAGAGTTTTTCAACGTTGCATGCAGCAGTGGACGTCACTCAAAAGTAAGAATCGGCATTGTTGGTAACAACTTAAATGACTGCACCACTTGTGACTCCAGAATAGGGTTTGGTGGTGCAGGTATACCAGATGACTCCAACACGTACAGTAACGTGGCAGAAATAAAAAGTGATAATGGTGACAAATTCATTAAAGGAATGGGATATATCTTTGTGAAATAACTGTGTTTAGAAAACATATATTCCATCGGGAGGAGCTATTTTTAGAGATACATTGGTGTGGTAAAAGTATGAACTCTGTAGGCTTATAGTATTTTAATTAATGAAGGACACAAAATAAAATCTTGAATTGCTCAAAAGACTGAGCCATTTTGGAGCCTAAAGGATCAGATACTGTAAAGGGATCGAAAAGAAATGTAATCAGGATGGATTTAACGTTGTGAATGTTCATTCGATTACAGATGAAGGACTTTGTACTCTTTTCTTGGTTTTACTTATTTGGCAACGGAAACGTCATAAGCTCAACATGCCTTCTAGTCATCCTTTGGAATAATCAATAAATATCAGGGAAGTTCTTGATTGTTAAAAATAGGAACTTCAATAAACATGGCCTAATTTATTCAGAAGTAAAATTGTAAAAAACTAAAATTCAAAAGTAAACAGACTTTTGCTTTTTTATCTTCATCGCGTAAACTACATTTTAGAAATGTATCTGCTTGCATGTTTTCAGCTCGGTAGCTTGCTTTGTTTTGAAAATAGAACAGTTTAAATTTTAGAGTTTTCACTGTGCGTGACAAAAAGATGTCTGCTCACAAGCATATCATTTACATGAAAACATCGATTCACCGTGTGTTTTTGAGGTTTGAAAAGCCAACATGGTAAGAGAAGCGTCTATGTGAATGTTTGAAAGCTCAACAGAGAGAACAAAGCCTTTGAGATAGCTAAAGTAAGAGACATATGTTTTAACTCGTTTCCGACCGCCATGATGGCGTCATTTAGAGGGACGCTAAAATGGCGTTTCCATACAAAACACTATAATTTTAATTTTGAGTGGTACATTTTGCCGAATAAATCTAGTACGGGATATCGCACGGCCCTGAGACTTTGACATGTTGTTTATTTATTACTCTTCTATAATATCACAATTGCTGGACTTTATCTACTGAATGGTTGATGATTTTTTTTTACTTGCTTGACTGAAGACCCTTTATAGGCTACGTTTGGCACATGAAATACATTTTTTAGTGGCACAAACTTATGCCGTGTTGAAAAGGAAACGGTGAAGTTTTGAACACTGACTCAAAACAACGCAGAAACTTCCTCATCACGACACTGAAACGAATAATAAATACTGGTACTAACTGCTGAGGCTGATACCTAAGTCATTAGTCTAAGAACCTCACGTAGTAATGCACCTATCAATGTTAGTCCCGAGAGGGGGGGGGGGGGGGGGGGGTGCACGGGATTTTGATCAGAAACGCAACTTTTGTGTCAAACCTCTCCACCAGTGCGTAAAGTTTCGAGTTCAAAGTTCCCTACTGTAGGGATTGAGATACAAGAGGTTGACATGTTAAATCCTTAAAGAATGCGAACAATCCAGGTTTAAAACTCTCAGTTTTCTTCTTTTAACAACGGTAATGAAAGAACACTGAAAGAAACCGATGGTTTATAGTAAAAGCAGATTGGGTAAAGTATCATTAACTTTCTTTTTTCCATGTTGTTCCTGCCTCACGGGGACTTTTGGGTATTTTCATGATGGCAAGTCACTCGTATACAGGCTCTGCTCTGTTGGTTTTCAAGAAGGCAGCATCGCAGCGTGTACTTTACCATGGCAAAGTCCAAGCTTAGGAAACGTTTTCTCCGCGAAATGCAAGCTTCGTCCTGGACTATACAAAAAGCCACCTGTGAATAATTGTACGTAGTTGTAAAATCTGCAGCCTGAACCAGGATTTGCATCTCAGCAACGCCGCAAAAGCACTCGAAAGGAAACTGAAAAACCTTATGGCATTAATCGAGCCGAAAGCTCTTCTCCTGTCCCACAGCCTGTTTCAGAAGCAGGAAAGGATGTTTAACTATATTCTCATGCAGCAAAATGGCGTTCATTTCTAATCTGTACATATGTACATGTACGCACCTGAGCTTCATGTCCACACGTACAGCAAACTTAACTCTAAACCATGATCTCGGTATCCCTTTATCCATAAATTTGCTTTCATAATGTGGCATTAGTATGAGACAGTTCGCACATGAGACTTGAATTTGCATCTTTGTTGATAAGACCCGGGTTGAAAAAAAAAATCACTGATCGCCGAGCAAACGTCTGTTAACGCCAATTGCTAGTATGTCTGACGAAAAGTTATGCTTCAAGCCACGAATTGTAGTCGCCATATCTTGAAGAAAACATGCACTATTCTAAAATTCGTTTCGTACTTTGAAACATTTTTTCCACTGTTGCTTGCAATGCACCGATAAAACTATTATATATTTCATTTTATTTTATTTTTTAATTTAAGGCTGAGAACTTCACATATTGTAGTTAGAACAATTGTGGCATGAAATTAACAAAACTCAACTGAACAAGGTTTCGTCTCCAACTTTATCATTAGTTTGTCACTGGATAGATGGACAGGTATATATAACCAGGCTGTAATACTACAGTCAGCATAATGATACTGAGGAAGTTTCCTCAAAATATTTCACTCGACAATGAGATGGTCCTATTCGTTGCTAAGTACAAAACATCTCACAATATTTGACTCAGAAATCACATACTACTAATGGTTGCTACGTACAATACAATGCAAAAGTTCTTTTCAAATATCCTCACTTCCTTACAATATTTCACTCGGCAGTGGAAAAGAAAAGGAAAGTAGTTTCTCCAAGACCTTCACGTGCTAACTTGAAGCGAGATTCCAATCCCCTTTGACTGGACGATGTAACAAGCTACCGGTAAATAACTGCAATTGTCGGTGCAGTGTCAGCCAGAATTCGCAACTCAGCGACGCAGTGAAGCGGCTGGAAACACAGTTGGACAACCTGACCCAAAATTCGTATCTCGACGGCGCAGTGAAGGGGGTGGAACAAAAGTTAAATCTCATGTAAGAGAGTCATTGAAGCGTCTGGAAAGGAAACTGGAAAACGTAACAAAGAATTCGCCACTCAGCGACACAGTGAAGGGTTTAGAAAGGAAATTGGAAAACCTAACGCACAATTCCCAAGTCAGCGAGGCATTAAATCGTCTGGAGAGGAAGCTGGAAAACCTGACAAATAATTGGCAACTCCGAAATGCAGTGAAGGGGTTGGAAAGGACATTGGAAAACATGACCCGGCATTCGCAACTCAGCGAGGCGGTGAAGGGGATGGAAAGAAAGCTGGAAAACCTGACAACGAATTCGCAACTCACCGACACAGTGAAGGAGTTGGGAAGGGAATTAGAAAACCTGACGCAGAATCGACATCTCAGCGAACCAGTGAATAGGCTGGAAAGGAAGCTGGAAAACCTGACAGAGAATTCGTACCTCAGCCATGCACTAAAGGAGTTGGAGAGAAAATTGGTAAATCTGACGCAGAATTTCCAACTCAGCGACACATTCACGAGTCTGGAAAGGAAGATGGATAACCTGACAAAGAATTCGCAACTCAGCGGCGCAGTGAAGGGGCTTGAAAGAAAATTGGAAAACCTGACGCAAAATACACAGCTCAGCGAAGCACTGAATGGGCTTCAAAGAAAATTGGACAACCATAATTCACATCTCATCAACGCATTAAAAGGGCTGGAATGGAAGCTTGGAAATATGACCCATAATTCGCATCTCAGCGACGCATTAAAGGGGCTGGAAAGGAAAATGGAAAACATGACTGAGTCTTTGCATCTCAGCGAAGCGTTGAAGGTGATGGAAAGGAAGCTGGAAAATCTGACCAAGAATTCACATCTCAGCGACCCTGTGATGGAGCTGGAAAGGAAGTTAAATATCCTTATTACGCTAGTCAACAAAACTGCTACTCCTGTACGTCAGCCACTTCAGCCAACAGGTAATGGCATATTTACGCAGCGTTTACTGGTGGTTTTATATCACTATCAAGGCATGTCAAGATTAATAGAGATCTCATGCGTATTAAATATACAGCCAAATAGAGTTGAATGGTGTCCTTGAATAGGAAACTATTCGACGTCGACGACTTGCTGTACTCGTTAGGCTCAAGCATTCTCGTGTTTTTTCTAATGGACTTGCGCAGGCATTCGTTACCTCATTTACTTAATTTTCAAAACTGACTGCAGATAGACTATGCACGTATCTGCTACCATAAATGCTGCTTTACATAATTAAGCCGTATAACAATGCCATTAGGTAAGACCATTTTAAAGTTCTTTACTCAGTACCCTGGCCTTTGATTGAAAGAGAGGTTAGGGGTGACCTTGTTTTGATACAAACCAACCTGCTTTTCTTATGGAAATTAGGCTGATTAAACACTAGTTAGCATAAGAAAAACATGATTTACATAAGAAAAGTAGGTAGGTTTGTATCAAAGCAAGGTCACCCCCAGCCTCGCTTTCACCGACAACTGTAAAATGGTCTATTGTTATTTGTTTATTGTGTTTACAGACGCCCCCATCTCGTCCTGCAGGGAACAGTTCCAAAGAGACAGGTAACTTGTGTTCGAGATAATTACGTTTTGTTATTATTATTATTATTGTTATTATTATTATTATTATTATTATTAATTTTTTTTAATTTTACGGAATCGTAAAATCCGGCCTCTATCCCTTCCCTGTGACTATTATAGCCTATGTCAAAAAAGACAACCAGTATTTAATAACTCCTTTGTGATAATCATGGTCCTAATCAATATTGCAATCGTTCAAATTTACAAAAGTGCTTACAGTTTTAAAAAGCGTCCGGGTTGCAATTAAAATGGTATACTTCATTATTACGTGAAGTAAACTCTAGTCTACATACCTCTCTAATTTCTTTGTGTAATATCTGGCAAAGTTGGAGTAAACATCAATCACTTTAATTAATATTTATCTAAAACAATAATATCAACTTCTTTAGTTATTTTCACAATACACGAATCCAGCAAGATATTAATCATCGCTGCTACAAAGCAATGATACACACCACCTCAAAAACATTGTTGTAGATTGACTGGGAATCGGCCTTTAACTGGACAATGAGAAAATTAGTTGTATTGGTATTGATAGAAAATTTTATCCGTAAAAGAAAATTTTTAATACTACGTGTCCAAAGAAACATTGGATAGCTACAACACAACGATGAGATATTAGCATTTAAATATAGAATTCAAAGTATGGAAAGGATACTTCAGCTCGAGAATGTCACGGACATCATTTTGCAATAAGCCACCTCATACCATAGTCTCGTACTTTTCGGCCAGTTCTTACTTGTCGAGGGGTGGAAGAATATAATTTGGACAAACATGACCCAATACTATAACGTTATTAAGAAGATATAATTCAATAATTTAATCAAATGAGTCTTTCCAAAGTTTCAGTTTGTTAACTTAAACTCTAAGTTGTATTTATTCATGAGCATTATATGTGGAGTTTATTTCGTTTATAATATTTTGTTGTAATTTCTTGCAGTTCATAGGCGTTTGCCTGTTTTGTTTTTAAACATTTGTACCAGACTTTTCAAGGGAGTGAGATCTTTTTCGTAGTATTTTGGTGACAAATAGTCGTGACGGATAGAAAGTTATGATGTTGTAACATAGATATGTCCGATATCCATGTCACCGAGCGATAGATTTTGATCTTTCACGGTTTTGCAGTGGTTCGTGTTACTAACACCTCAATTTAATATATTCCTTAATAAATCGTGTCTACCATGGTTCAGGAATTTGCCTTTCGATATAGGCTTCTACTGAAAATAGTTTAAAGAAATTGAGCAACTTAACCTCGAGAAAGTAGAGTAGACCTTATACTGCCTTTGAAAGTACTGGATGATAGTACGCCCAGTGGTTATTAGATAAGCTTGTTTTGATGTTTTCTTATCAAGGAATATTTTTGTCCCGCGGTTTCATTTTTATTGATTGATTTATAATATTAGAACGTCGTTGCGTAGAATTCCCGGTCACATCCGGGGCTTTAATAGGCTAAAGCCGCATTTGAGCCATGTGGTGATCTTTAAAATATGGCGGAATTGTAAGATCTTAACGACTTTGAGTGGATCTTTGTCTGTTGTTGCGTTTGGTTCGTAGCGATTTCTAAATGGAATTGCGGTGACGAGAAACATCATATTCAAGATCTTACCTTAGATAAAAAGCAGGTTATCAGATCGCTCTGTTTTTTTCCGCTAAAAATCAAGCCTCATCTCGCCATTTCAGTATGGAGAAGCACCTTCGAGGACTTTCATCGAAGGATTAAGGCCAAAGTTAGCTGAGAATCCGAAGGGTACCAGTGGAAATGCTGATGTCTATCGTATACCTTCAAAGCCATCACAGCCTTTCAATCCGAGGAATATGATAAAAACATTGGTTTTTTGTTCTCCTTTGCATTTAGCTTGAGCCCGTCAGGGGAGGTCCGCGCGAAGGAAACTTTCAGAAAACGTGTTGTAAAGTCGTAAACAATTTTTCACGGGTCGAGTCGCCATCTTTCTTGTTTTTTCAAGGTCATTATATCATGTAAGACTCCATGTATTGTCCTTTGCTTCATGTATGTTTCATTTAGTGATGTCACGGTGAAAAACGGCAAAAAACTGACCCACACCCCGACGGGAAATGTTTTTTTGACCGCACTGGATAGGGAATTCTACGCGACGCAATGACGGGAGGAAATAATGGCGTGTAGTTCGATTCACTGTTGTACAATACTATGAGGAAACACAATAAACCTAATTTTCTTGATCACGAGCTTTAATTTTATGTTGATATAATATCACTATTTCCTCCAACACAGCTCCTCAAAGAGTCAAGTTTACAACCTAACGATTGGCTCACAAAAAGTTCCAGTTTATTGTCACATGGGAAACTTTGGAAACTTTGCATGTGGAGATGGGGGATGGACGCTGATCATGAAGACGGACGGCCTTAAGGTATTGTGCTTAACTTGATTTACGAATATGTGAACGATTATCACAGTTATGAACACTGATTAAGAAGTAGTGAAAATGAACACTGAAAAAATTCAGGCTTGTACGGGCGTCGGACCCTTCACCTCTGCGATACCGTTTCAGTGCTCTACCAAGTGAGCTAATAAGGCAACTGGGAGATGGTCATTTGGTTGGTTCGTAATATACCCACGAGTCATGAATATATGAAAATGATATATTTGAACTGCGGATTAAAGAATGAATATGTGGATGATCATCGCAGTTGTGAACATTATCGCAGTTTTGAACATTACTTATAAATAGAGAAAATAGACAGTATAGGACTTTTGTAAATTGTTAATTATACTTCAAGGAAGCTATGCACAGCCTTTGAGAGTAACTGTCGCTAAAGATGCACTTAAACACTTTTCAACTCTTAGTTTTTGTTAACGCTTATAATTGTTAGTCCTAAATCGCGCTTAAGTCGGCGCAGGGCGTTTAACCTTGATGCGTATGTATTTATTTAATGAATATACACCAACCGTGCGACTTATTCCGACCGATACCCGGAATATTCATGAGAAGGAATTTAAGAGGCCCCGACCGTAAATATCGAGAATCGCCGGCAAGGCTCGAAAATTCGAAAATCCCGATACTTTGCCCAAAGAAGGCTTTTGAGGAACTATTCTCGAAAATGTAATTTAAAGTTTCAGGAGATCTAATTTTTTCGAGGAATTTGGGAAAAACAAAAATTTGCGATTTGCCTCATTAATTATGCAAGATTAATGCTCGAAAATTGATCACTTTCTTTAGGCTTGTATTCAAACAATTTGCAACGCCAAGAAACGAAATAGATTTTGAATAGCAGCATAACCCTTTTGTCTTTCTGTCAGTGGGAAACGTATTACGTTCTTTCATAGTTTAGGTGTTCCCCCGGCTTTTTGAAAAATGCTAGTGTGCGTGCTTTGGAAAACAACAATAAATTGAGTAATTTCATCACCTTTAAACTGATCTTGGTATGTCTGATTTCAAATGGAAATAAATGGTGTGGGAAAGTTTGACCTTAATACTTCCAAAATATGAAATAAAAACTCTGGGCAATTTAGGCTTATGCTGACAAAATTAAAACAAACATTCGCGTTCGCTACGTTGGAATAATTTGCATAATACAAATAATTTCATAGGAACCTCTGAAGAACTGTCTGGTTACAGCTTGAGAAGTGCAATTTGGAGGCTGGCATTTACAAGAAACACTCCGAGGACGAGTTTTTATGTTGTAATCTATCCTTTTAATGAAGTCATTGTCGTTTAGTTTTGACAGTTCGTTGCATTCATTCGTAGCATTGACAAGCGACGTTACTGATTGCGTGATTGGTATCACGTAAATATCATTCCGCTAAACGATCACCGGGGTTTGAAACATACCTTTCACTGAACCGTTTTGTAGGTTTAGACCTCTTCCTAATTTCGAAGCAAAGTTTTGAAATACAAGGATCCATCAGACCTCAATTAGTTCTTTGAATCTTTTAAGCACCGTCTGTGAGTGACCAGCATCTAATTTCTCCATGATTGATCACCACTCAGTTGATCAAAGATAATAAAACTTATAATACGATAAATTAAATGGGTTGACTTTTAACACGGTAATACTGTATACGAGACAGAGAGACAAGTAAGGTAATAATAATAAAACACTATTAAAACGGCCACCAAATCAGGAGGCAACGTTTATTTATCTAAGAAAAAAAATGCACAGAAAAAGGAAAGTTAACATGGAGGCCAGAGGAGATTGACTGTCGACTAATATCAATGAAAATCGCTTGTTTTCTGCAAAGTTGCATACCTTGGTGATGCCGGCACTCGTGATCACACTTAATTTTACTGCAAGAGCAGCTTTTTACAAGTTCTTGCAAACTAGAGATGTAGGGAGCATTTCTCCTTTGGTCAGGTGGCTTTGGAATATTCAAGTTCTCGCACAGAAATTTCAGCTCACCAAGCTTTAGTATCCAAGTGTGTTCTTCGGACAGGTCGTGGATTATGGGATGCTGCACAATTAATGCATCCATCACCGCTTCTTTAGCTGCAGGAAAGTTATGTTCATCCTACATGGCAATAGCATCTGTGGGATCTGGCTCACTCGGAGCATCCACCCCTGGAAGAGATTGCTGTTTTATCTTGGCGGCCATCCGAGAGAAAAAAGAAGCCACTTGTTGAGCTGTCAGAAATTCGGATACCCTGAGTAGCCGCTCTCCATTGGTTCCTCTTGCTCTCCGCATTTCTTTCGCAACAACATCTGCATCAATCTTCATGCCGCTTTCTTGACCAATGTTAAACCTAGCTTCAAGATAACGCCGCTACTTTTCGTTAAAACGATATGCTTTCTCAGCTTGCTTTAGAGCCCATCCTAGGCCTTCAGGTACTATTGCCTCACACTCATTGGAACTAGTCGATGGTAATGTTGGCATAGACGTTTCGCCTTAACAGAGTCTTGCAGCGTATTTTAACTTCGCTCTATCCAGCAGGGTTTCCGTTTCAATTGTCTGGGTACATTTTCCCTTCTTTTCTGCCTTCAGTTGTCTTCACACTGGGCTCTTTCTTTCGGCTATCTCGTGGGGCTAACTCTTTAAAAACTCCAGGAGAGAAAGAGGTTGAAATTGCTTGGTACTGGGATTCTGGAATAAAACAAAAATGATAATAATAAGAATAGTATGAGAATGTTATTCAATACGAAAAATCTACCGAATTTTTCTGGAGAGCACAATTTTCTATTTTTTACCTGAAGAAAGGGTTGGACGCGTGGTTGCGAGACGGCGGAGGCTGAAACCCCTTTTTCTTTATTCATTCCACCGGGAAAATAAGCACCAAATGAACAGAAAGAAATGTAGGCTCTGCAAATTGTATACGCTCGGCACAAACTACAAACGTTTGCAATAAAGAAACTTTATATAAGTACCTATGACATTGACCATTCTACCCACCCCTCCCCCCAACATGAAAAAACTCACGAAATAAACAGAAACAAATGCTAGTTCTGCAAACTGCATACAGCCACAAACTGCACAAACGTCTGCAATAAAGCGCTCCTTAGAACACGTCCCTTTATGTCCTTAATTACCTATGATTACAATCCACTCTACCCACCCCTGCCCTCTTATCCAAAGTCAGGGGGAAAAAAACACTCACACGGGGCATTGCGCTTAAAAATCATATGCCGTTTATATATCTTATCTTGGCACGTGTTAAAACAAAATGTACAGGTACTTTATACCATTTTATAGCAAACATCTCCTAAGTCGAGAAACTTAACGTTGGTGTTTATGAAAACGCACGTGACCCAGCTGGCACAAGCATTCAGGTTTCTTTCAGTTAAGATGAAGCAAGAGTGTTGGTTATCTATCCCGCGATCTCCCACTTCTGTCGCTGGTTTGTGGCCCGCAACTTCTGTTGGCACAGCGCATCTTGTCTTGCCAGTTCTCCAGCGAATACCGAGGCTGTCTCTGTGCTTGGAGCACACAGTCATGTGCAGCTGGCACTCTCGTGCGACGAAAATCCCTGATGTTTTACAATTTGACAAGGGGAGGTTTATGTATTGCATGCAGAAAAAACGCAAAACCACTGATTACAATCGAGGAAAGCTGTGGTAGTTCTATCACTCACCTGCACCGGCAAGTAGCAACCTTCTCTCGCTGTCGATACTCTCAGTGATGGTTACGATTTTACAAAACTTCCGGTGCCCTTTCACTTCCCGATTACAAATTGGACATCTTTTGGATTTTCAACACTTGGACCACAAGCTCCGCCGACAAGGGAAGCAAAACTACAAAATGACATTCATATTTAACACGCAAAAGAGATCTTTTTCGGACAAAGGAGCCGGATATCCCTCTATGTTCCTCCGATTCCAATACTGAGCGCAAAATTGCATCATGGGTTCCACTGTTGAGCACAAACACAGGTAACTAGCTGAAAGCTACGGCATTAAACTATACATAAATCTCAGCATTTTTACTGGCTGAAAGGGCTGTGTGTGATTTTTAAACAAATTTAATTTTTAAAGAAGAATGCTATCATGTTATTTTTCAGTCTAATAGTGTTGCGTGACATTGTTAACAAGGGCAAGATTTCTTGAAACATCACCTATTTTTAGCCTTTTGTTTGGCGTGGGATATTGTTAATCTTGAATAATTTGTGAAGAAAATACTTTTCAGGGAGATCTTATTGCTTTCAGAAAGAAATTGTAACTAAGAGTGAACAATAATATTGGAGGATATTGGTGAAACCTTGAAACTTGACTTTCAGACCGGCGCGGTGTTTTACAAACAAACTTTTCAGGTAACTTATTAAGTTATGGATTGGAAATGTTATGATTGGAATAATAGCAACCTTCCTAAAAGGAGAAAAAATGAAAATGATAACAAAAATTGAAAATCTTAGACTAGTTTAAGACAATGTTTGCCATGCTTCAATTTGTTCTCTTGGCCTACAGCTCGACAACACCACACGCTTCCTATGACGCTAAGTTATGCAAATCGACGAAACGAGATCTAAGATACGTAGTTTTGTCAGCGCAAGCCTAAAT
>JAEMWC010000013.1:1515000-1537500 GCA_016490735.1 Pachyseris speciosa | reverse complement strand
AACAGGGAGATAAACTTGGTAAGATTTACTGTGATATGACAGAAGCAGAATTGCAAAACTGCAAAAACAAAAAAACTCAACAAAGAAGATCAGACGGTTCAAAGTCTAATTATCACATGAAGTCATAAGGAAGCAAATAACTTTCAGCTAGGCTTGAAATTGAAATTGTCACATCACACAAGAAGTTATCCTTTATCACTAAGTGATAAAACCATTTACTTTACTGTCCTTCTCAATCACAAAAAAAATAATTTCAAAGTTCTAACTTTAGCAGCCTAAAGTATTACCGTAAATCGCTATCCGCCTATAAAACGACAATCATGATGTAATTCCATCATCAACCACGATCCCGTCAAATTTTAGCGCAATCGATCGTCAACATTCATAGATTTGAAGCTTCAAATAAAACACCTACCCTCAAAATTTGGCTCATGAATTTATTCATAGGCAAGTTTCCTGTGCGACCTTAATAAGTTTATTTCTGGTCCCACTCTGACCCACTGAACCCTTAGCAAATGACGATGAGTTAGGTTAGTATTCGTGACATGTCTTGAAGTCTTCGACAAATCGTGTTCTTCTCTTACAAATTATCTTGAAATGTTAACGGCAATAGCTATGGTTTAACACGCAAGAAAACGATAGTATGTAGCTTGTTTAGTATTACAAACAAGACTAAATGTGAAAATTATACGGATTTACATTGCAGAGAACTTTCCATTACAATTCTAATTTTTGGAGGAACAGAAACGCCTATAATCTTCCAGGAGGACGGAGTGGCTTTGATAAGCGAGAAACCAAGTTACCTACTTACTGGGGCACACCGTTCTCTAAGATTTGCTTGGGGATGAGGACTGGCCTTCAGATCAATTTCGCTGTTATAAACAGACAAGCCAGCTCTCTTTCCTCGCTGATCGCTGACGGTAGTTACCGTGCTACCTCATTAGGTCGCAGCACATGGAAGGGCCTCATTGGCTCTGCGGCATCTTTGCAGATTCGCTGCAACCGAGAAGGGTTTAACGTTGCATGCAGAGTTCCACATTACTCTAAAGTAAGAATAGGCATCGTTGGTGACAACCAAAACAACTGCGGTACTTGTGACTCTAGAATTGGGTTTGGGGGTGGAGGAGTACCAGATGACTCCAACACATGCGGTAACGCGGCAAAAGGAAGAAGAGGTAATGGTGACAAATTAATTAACGGGATGGGGTATATCTTGGTTCAGTAACTGTGCTTTGAAAAGCATATTCCATTGGCAGGAAATACACCTTTTGCCAGTTATTACCAGAGAATATACTTTCAATAACGCGGGTATCAGGTTCATTAAGGTCAAAATATATTCATCTCGACGAATCACCATTCATTTTCGTTGTTTTCAAATTCATTAACCATTTCATTAACACGTATAGGCAACCATTTACACTATGGGGCATTTTATAGTGCTAATATTTAACAATTATTTACCGAAGTGGAGGCGAATAGTGGTGGATATTTACCGAACCGCGAAGCGGCGAGGTAAATATCCACCACTTTCACCGAGACTGAGGTGAATAATTGTTTTAGTATATACCACACAAGCTGAATAATTAGCGGACCAAAACATTACTTTATGTGTGACGACATACCGACAAGCGATCTCGCGCGCCGGCTGTTCGGAGGTGAATAGTATTTGTTAATCACCTCCGAGTTAACCTATCAGAGCGCGTGTGTAAAGCACTATTCACTTGTGTGGTATATACTAAACAAAAATATTAACGCCGTTTCTAAGTTCAATAAACGCATAATAAAATTTCAATAACGCAAAACTTTTTAATGTTGGACGCTACAAACACATCAACTTCCTGTCACAAACAAATGTGTGTACTATCAAAGTTCTTCAAGAAATTTTCATCATCAATTGATTTCTTCGCGATTTAAACTCAGTGAAAATATGTTTGCGTAAAGCGATACCACTGGGAACATTTGTGGGTGGTTATAGTGCCGAGGTTTCGCCAACATGCTCTCAACAGTAAGAACTTCACACAGCACTGTACAAGTCAAAACATTCATTCATTCATTATAGGTTATTTCACGGTTGGTGAACGCATACGATTTTTATTTACAAGCAAGTGAGTTTGTTTTACACAACGAGTGAATAAAAATCGAGATTTATAACCGAAAAGAATTCACTTATGAACATATATCAATTTTGTTTCAAAGCGAATAAACGCGCGGTCAAGCCCACTTCACAATTCGAGAGTTGCACTTCCTTGTAAATTACGTTACGTCTAAATTATCAAGCAAGAATGCTGTGCTGTTGAACCACACCATGTTTACGGTCGAGTCAGGTCAAGCCTACCCCCTAGATTACATTAATGAGTTGAACATTGAACCCGTTAGTCGTCTCGAATAATGCAATCATTTTTGAAATATTCAAATCAAACTTCAATTGCTGATTGGACTAAGTCCGTAGATGTGTTTGAAAAAACGCGTTCGACCAACGAGACTTTGTTTCTGTCATCTCTTTTAATAGAGCACTCCTTTTTTAGCCCTTTAAAATCCAACAATATTGTTCTTTCCGAGGAATCCTAAAAAAAATAAATTTGTACGAAGCGAAATTAAACACAGCTGATAGCGTACAGCGTTGTAAACAACCAAAAATATTGATGAGAAAACTTGCTAGAACTTTGCCTGAAATCCTTTTATTACGAATAAGACTTCTAGAAGCTCCATGAGATGAAGAAAGCAAAACAACTTCTCGATAATAACATTTGCAATACCGTTTTTCACCCATCACTTCCATGGCACCGTTGGACGCCATGTTGGACGCTTCGATTTCCCATATAAGGAGCATCTTTTCTTCACTTAGTCCAGTGAGCAATCGAAGTTTGATTCGAATATTTCAAAAAATGATTGCAGTATTCGAAATGACTAACGGGTTCAATGTTCAAATAATCAACTCATTAATGTAATCTAGGGGGTACGCTTGACCTGACTCGACTGTAAAAGCGCTTCTTCCGTTGTACTCCCCGGCCAAGAGATCCTTTTTTATACAGAACTTGAATATCTTCCTTACTTAAAGCAGCAGAAGAATTGGGATTGTTGCCGTTGCCGTTCCGTTTTAAATCCCTTTGCTTTGACTGAAGCGCCTTCCGAGTTTGCTCAAACTGGACGTCTTTCCTTCGGCTAAGTCCATAGACTTGTTTTTCTTCAAATGACGCTCAAAGCTGGCGAAGAATGCCCTTAAGGAATATAGGCTCGTATTCCTCATTATAATTTTTTTTTTTTTTTTTTTTTTTTTTTTTTTGCAAACGCTATAAGAAATTCGTTAAGAAACTTTTTCAGGTCTTGAGGAGTCAACACGTCCACTTTCCATGAAACTCGTGGAACAGAGCAACATCGTGTTTGGTCTTTTTCTTGGCGTTTTCATTTTCTTGTCCGTCTATGAACTCTTCCATTGATCTTGTCTCTACAAACGGTTAGTCTGATTTGAAACCATCTTTAGACAAAAAAAAAAAAAAAACGCCCCTAAGCTCTTAGATATGTGCGATTTGTCAGCTGAGAGGAGCGGCGAGCGGGCGACATGGTTTTGTTCACTAGTGAAGATAATCATGTAGCCAATCAGAAGGTCGATACGTTGTTTTTCACTACTGAAAAATTTCGTATGACCAATCAGCTGGCTTCTATAGAGCGAAGAGACTATTTTTATCGCGATGCCTTTTATGGCGAGACTCTCGGTATGTAGAATAACAAGTTTTATTCTACCCCTATTTTGTGTTGCGTTATTCAAATTTCATTCTCCTTATTGAACTAATAAACGGCGTTTAAGTTTGTATATAAGCACTATAGACTACCACATAGTTTAGATGGTTACCTATAAGTGTTAACATATGCTTTTTGTAGTAAAGAGCTCGATAAGTAATTTAATTATCAATGCTATTTCAAATGTTTAGGATGGATTTAACGTTATGAATGTTCTGTATAGATAAAGGACTTTTTCTTTATGCTTGTTTTCTTCTTCTTTGGCAACGGATTTGTCATAAAGTTCAACACAGCTTTCAGTCATCATTTGGAATAATCAATAAATACCATGAACCTCTTGACTGACCAGTCATATGTGATATTTGCTTATTTCAGTTTTGTTGAGACGATTTACAGTTATGCCCTATTTTAATTCAAAGCAAGATTGGTCCCAACAGCACATAAACGGGTTACGTTGGGTTAATGAAAGATATACATTAGTGGCAAAAACTTGTGTCTTGTGGAGACGGAAGCTGTGAAGGTTTGAGCTTACCCAGAATATCGCAGAACGTTTTCTTAACATCGCTGAAACGGAGAATAAAAACTGGTGCAAACTGAAGCTGATAAGTGTACTTGAAACATTAGCTGGAGAACCTCAAGTAGTAAGTTAAACTCCAATTCCTAAAATTTGTTTGTTATTAATCTCTGCCAGACTAAATGTTACAACATTTGTTATGAATGCCGCAAAGTTTTTTAGGTAAATGTAAGCAACCCCCAATCCCCGCGTCCTGCACTATACACAAAGCCACCCTGAACAACGGTAATTGTGAGATCTGCAGCCGGCAAACCAGGAGCTGCATCTTAGCGACGTAGTGAAGGCACTGGATGGGAAACTGAAAAACCTCATCGCACTAGGCAAACAAAACGTTACTTTCCTGTCGCACAGCCTTTTTTAGAAGCAGTTATGCGTGTTAAACTATTTTCTTATGGAGTAAAATAGTAAGAATGCATGCATTCTGGGTCAATTTAATAAAACTTTTACACGTGTAATTTACAAGTGTAGCTATTGTTCTCAGACTCTAAAACAATGGCTACACTTGTAAATTACACGTGTAAAAGTTTTATTAAATTGACCCCAGGGGTCAATTTAATAAAACTTTTACACGTGTAATTTACAAGTGTAGCTATTGTTCTCAGACTCTAAAACAATGGCTACACTTGTAAATTACACGTGTAAAAGTTTTATTAAATTGACCCCAGGGGTCAATTTAATAAAACTTTTACACGTGTAATTTACAAGTGTAGCTATTGTTCTCAGACTCTAAAACAATGGCTACACTTGTAAATTACACGTGTAAAAGTTTTATTAAATTGACCCCTGGTTTTCATTTTTAATCTGTGCATATGTACAGACACGTACGTAAGCCCATTTTGCACACAACAAACTAAAAATTAAACCACCTGAGACTTACATTGACATCTTTCTTATACCCGAGTTAAAAAGAAAAAAAAAAAAGGCAAAACACACACACACACACACACACACACACACACACACACACACACACACACTGAGCACATATCTACTAATGTTAATTGCTGGTATGTCTGGCGCCATTCATGAAAATAGTCACTAATTCAACGTGCTTTTAGGCGCTATTTATTAAGAGCGAAAAGTACAAGTAAGCTACAAAAAAAAAACAAACAAAAACATAGGTTAAGGTATGTTTTATATCTAATAAACGTTTATCGAGAAGTTATATATTTAACCTCTTCTCCCAGAAACGATTTGTAGCATCCATATCTCCAATAAAACGTTCAGTATTCTAAAATTCTCCTCGTACTTGTAAACATTGTATCCAGTATTACCTTCCAATGCCTCGACGAAACCCTTTTTTTAAAATTAATATTCTACTCGGCAGTTGAAAAGAAACTTTAAATAGTTTCTCCAAGAACTTCACGTGCTAACTTAAACCCAGATTCCCCAAATGACTTTGATACTCATCTATCTTGCACTGATCGTTGGAACATTTGCTAAGAATATTTCAAATTATTCTTCGTTAAACACAAGCAGCACACAATCCAATCTAACTGGCCGATGCAACAAGCTACCAGTAAATAACTGTAATTTTCGGTGGAGTCCGACCCAGAGTTCGGTTCTCAGCGACGCAGTGAAGCGGCTGGAAAAAAAGTTGGACAACCTGAACCAAAACTCGTATCTCGGCGACGCAGTGAAAGGGCTGGAAAGAAAGTTGGAAAACCTGACCCAGAAATCTCATGTCAGAGACTGGAAAACGTGACAAAGAATTTGCAACTCAGGGACACAGTGAAGGGGTTGGATAAAAAATTGGGAAACCTAACGCATAATTCCCAACTCAGCACGGTTTTAAAGAGCCTGGAAGGGAAGTTTGGAAACCTGATGAAGAATTCGCAACTCAGAGATGCAGTGAAGGGTTGGAAAAGAAATTAGAAAATCTGGCACAGAATTCGCAACTCGTCGAAGCAGTGAAGGTACTGGAAAGAAAGCTAGAAAACCTGACAAAGATTTCGCAACTCAGCGACGCAGTGAAGTGCTTGGGAAGGAAATTGGAAAACCTGACCCAGAATCCGCACCTCAGCGAAGCAGTGAAGAGGTTGGAAAGGAAATTGGAAAACCTGACCCAGAATCCGCACCTCAGCGAAGCAGTGAAGAGGTTGGAAAGGAAACTGGAAAACCTGACAGAGAATTCGCACCTTAGCCACGCAGGGAACGGTTTGGAACGAAAATTAGAAAACCTGACGCATAATTCCCAACTCAAAGATGCATTCATGAATCTAGAAAGGAAGGTGGGAAACCTGACAAAGAATTCACAACTCAGCGACGCAGTGATGGGGCTTCAAAGGAAATTGAAAAACCTCACCCAGAATTCGCAATTCAGCGAAGCAGTGAAGGGGCTGTAAAGAAAATTGGACCAGAATTCGCATCGTGGTGCCGTAATAAAAGGGCTGGAAAGAAAGCTGGAAAATGTGACTCAAAACTCGCATCTCAGGGACGAACTGAAGGGGCTCGAAAGGAAAATGGAAAACGTGACGCAGAATTCGCATCTTAGCGACGCAATGAAGGGACTGGAAAGGAAAATTGGAAACATGACCCAAAATTTGCATCTCAGCAACGCAGTGAAGGAACTGGAAAAGAAGTTGGATCACCTTATTACACTTGTCAACAGCACTGCTACTGCTGTACCAAAACCAGTTCAGCCACCAGGTAATGGCATGTGTATGAAGCTTTCTGTGATGGCTGTATGTCACTATCAAGTTATGTTAAGATTCTTTGGGATTCCGTACGTATTAAATATACAGCCAAATAGAGTTGAATGATCTCCTTACATAACAAACTATTCGACGTCGACGCCTTGTTGTACGCTCAAGGCTCAAGTGTTCGTTTGTGGTTTACTGCACTTTCGTAAGCATTCATTACCTTTTTTACTTAATTTGCAAAACTGACTACAGACAATGCACGTATATGCCATCGTAACTACCGCTTTACTTAAATATTTCGTCGTATAACACTTTTATGACAATTTTTTATTTCTTTACTACGTTTACAGACGCCCCATCTATTCATGCAAGGAACACTACAAAAGAAACAGGTAACTTAGCCTGTGTATTAGATAATTAAATTTTATGCCGAATCGGAAGATATCAAGTCTATATCAAGAAAAAAAAGAGTCTGCATTCCTCACCTGTTTTCTGATAATCATCGTCATAATCAATATTGCAATCGTTCAAATTTTATAAAGTGTTTAAAGTATAAGAAACACTTCCCGGTTGCAGTTAAAATAGTAGACTTCATTAATTCTTGTCAACTTACCTCTCCAATATCGAGGATAAGCATAAACATCAGTCACCTTAATTGATATTTATCTACAACAACAAAAAATGGACCTCTTTAAATAGTTTCGTGATATATGAATCCAGCAACATATTAAACGTCGTTGCTACAAATCAATAATACAGTCCAACCCATCAACTTTGGTGCAGAGTGACTGGGAACGAAGAAATCAGTTTTTTTGGGATTGATAAAAAACTGTTATCTGTACAAGAGATTTCCCAATAGTACATGACCAAAAAAAGAAAAATTAGATAGCTACAGTAAATTGGTGAGATACTAGCATAATATTAAATATGGTATTTTAAGGGCGTCTCAGCTTGAGAATGTCACGGCATTTTTCAGTCAACCACCTTACACTACATTCTCGTAATTTTCGGCCATTACTTTCTTATCGAGGGGTGCAAGGATAGAATTTGGACAAATATCACCAAATACTAAACCTTTATTAAGAAGATGTAACTTAATGATTTAACCAAATGAACCTTTCCAAGGTTTCAGTTCGTTATCTTAATTCACGTGACAGACTGTTATCGAGTTGCATCATATGTGGAGTTTATTTCTTGGATATGTTTTTTTTGTCAATTCATGCAGTCCGTGCTCCGTTTGTGTTTTGTTTATGAACTATTTGAACACTTGTAAAAATCCTTTTCAAGGGACTAAGATCTTTTCCTTGTATGTTGGTGACAAAAAGTCGTGAGCTAGAAAGTGACGACGTTTTAATATAGATGTCTCCTATATAAATGTCAGACACCGAACGATTTATTGGTCTATCACGGTTTGGCAGTGGGTCGTGACGACTCGTATCCTGCATACTACATAGCATCGCACGGCCCTTTTCACATCACTTAACGATAAAATTGTCACCAATAACACTTTTTGTAATAAAAATCTTTTTGAGGGGTATCAAAGGAAGACCTTTGTAGGCTTATGACGTCTTAATTGATTAAGAAAACAGGAGACTTTGAACTGGGAAAAATACTTTGAAAATTTTGAAAATTCATATCATGCCGATTATATAGGATCAGTTATACTTTTTGCAGTTAAGAGCCAGTAAAGAAATTTAATTATTGCTGCCTTTTTTTCCAATGTTTAGGATGGATTTAACGTTGTAAAGGTTCTGTATAGATGTAGGATTATTTCCTCTTTTCTTGTTTTTTACTTGTTTTCCAACGGAAACGTCAAAATGTTTTACACAGCTTGCAGTCGTTCTTTGGAATAATCAATAAATATCACTAAACTTCTTCACTGGTACGTTTCTGTGATATCTGCATACTTCAGTTTTTTTCAAACAGTTTCCTGATATAGATAAAATAATACCAGATTCCTTAATAAACATGCTCTTATTTACTCAGAAGCAAAATTGATCGAAATAGCTCATAAACAGGCTACGTTAGGTTCATAAAAGATATTCGTCAGTGTCACAAACTTATGTTGTGGAGAAAAGGAGGCTGTGCAGGTTTGAGCTTGCCAAGAAAGACGAGTCATTACAATATTTGCTGTGAATATCGCAAAGTTCTCTTCGGTAAATGTAAGCAATGCCTATTCCCCTCGTCCTGCACTATACACCAAGATACCCCGGAACAACTGTAATTGTCAGATCAGCAGCCCAAAGCGCCAGCATCATCTCAGTGACGCAGTGAAGGTACTTGAAAGAAAACTGAAAAACCTTTTTCACAATAACTGTCAAAATTCTCGCGGGCTGATCATCAATAAGAGTACAAACAAATGGAATTTAATTTATGCGAAAAAGCAAGATGAAGTTGGGCGGCACTAAGGACTTTCATATTGTTTGTAACTTTAGTTTGTTGATGACACCCATCTTGACGGGGATAGAGAGCGAGAATTATCATATCCTGAATGTAGAAGCTCCTTAAATGAAGAAACTGAAAGAAAAACAACCTTGTTTCGAATTAAGCGGAGTTGACTTTCAAGAAATTGTTTGAAACGGAAAGTCTAAAAGCTCTAATTGAAACATAAATTAAAGCGATTTGTGAAAAATTTTTAAGGTAAGGACCCTTCTAGTATCGCCTTTCAACAAAGCCCCGATAAAACTAAAACTTTTTAAATTAAAGGATCAGAACTTCCCAGATTGTAGTCAGAGCAATCTTCATATGAAATAAGCAGAAATACACACTCAGAATAGTCTCCAGGTTTAATTAGTCATTGTTTTGTCTCTGGATAGATAAAGCACATGTTCTGATACTGCAGACAGCATAATGATATTTAGAGACTTCCTTACAATATTTCACTCGGCAATGTGATGTTACTAGGGGATACAAGGTTCAAAACAACGCCAAAGTCCACATCAGAGATCTTTAGTTACTCGCAATATTGACTTGAGATGAGGCTATTGAATGCTACTTACAAAACAATTCACCAAATTTAGACTGCTGGCAGCCCCTTTTTGGAAGCGCAACCCATCATTAGCGTGATGTGCAATAGTCTGGTAAGACTGAAACGAGAGGCAAAAAGCGTAAACAGGCTCTCCCCCAGTATCACTAAGCCCATCCTCTTCAGGTTTCAATAGTCTCGTCATTTGTGTGAGCTCCCCACAATTCAGAAAGAGACTGCTAGGTTACATACGTACAAACAACGCCAATGTCCTATGCAAAGAAAAAATCAAAGTACAACTGCGTAGAAGTCGTGGATATGTGACCTTATTTGCGATAAGGGGGATTAAGCCAAGGTGAATCAAGAAAACGGCGTTTTAACTAGTTTAAACGCATGAAAACTCTTTCTGGAAATAACGCGTTCAAACGTCCAGCTCTTTTTAGCATCAATTTTTTTGTTCATGAGCTTTACACAATTTAACCTCGGGGTGCATATTTACATATTTGCGTTTAAATGAATTATCGAGGCAGGGAGATATCGTGGGAATTACAAAAAAAATGTGCTCATTCTGAAAGCTAAACAGGTTTCTGTCTTGTTCGTATGGTCGGATGAATATTAGGCAAAAGGACGATTTCGCCAAAACGAAGCCAGCCAAACACTGCAGTATTTCGAGGAAACTGTCATACAAAGCTGTCGAATGAACGCAACCGAAATTTAACATATGCAAATATAATTATGCTTGTTACTGCCGGTGGGAAATGCAACATTTGCCGTCGTTTTCTTAAACAACTATTGACACCATGCTTTTGGATATTAAAATAACCAAGTTTCATTCAAAACTTTCATTGAAAAAATGGCGTGTTTAGTTAAAACGTGTTTAGTTAAAACTTGTGTTTACATTGTGGCTAGACGCGATGGCGCCACCTAAAAATAATTCAATTTTAGACGGTGTTTTTTTCGTCAGAATATTATTTCCAACACTGAAAATGGCTTCGCGAATGCACCTATATTGTGTGCACACTTGAAAAAATATCTTGGGTTGAACGGCTCATATATTTTTTCCACAGATCGTGAATTGGATGAGCGTAGGAGAAGCTGCGCTTGTGACGAAATATTGATTATAATTTCTTTCGCCGTTCGGCTGTTCGATTGGACGTTCCTTTTGCAGTTTATTCATTCGATCCGAGCTGAAATAAAGTTACTTTCCGTTCATCGGTTCGACTGTTGCTCCGTAGACATTACCGCGGAAACCCGATAGAGGTGTTCCGGCAATACTTCGGAAAATCGATATCTATTGGTATGCCGTTGACATATCGATTTGTTTACATCTGAGTGAGTGACAAATTTGCATAATCTGACCCCTAACAATACTCGTTCCTACGCCTCGCGTATCCACGACTAAAAAAGGAACGTCCCACTGCCGCAACTACCTGAAATCATAATAAGGAAACTATCTGCGGGATACTTGTTGATAATTGTACGAGAAAGATAAGGAGTTTATTCTTCCGTGTGATAAGCAATTTTGATGCTAATTCGTCGTTCTAAATGTTATAAATTGCGTACCTTCAGTTTCTAAATGAGCTTTCACGTGGAATTCGAATCTATGATGTTTTACGCTGACCGAAAACAACGCAGATACAGCCAAGTCAACGTGTTTTAAGACGTCACTGGAATGGAAACTGAAAACTGACAAAAACTGTACATGCATTTTGATACAATTTGATCGGCTTTTTTTCCCTTCAAGCTTGAATTTCGCCGACTAGCGAACAACGTTTAGAGATCCGGCGACGAACATGATCTCTACTACGGAGGCCATTTATTAATAGCTGCTCAAGCCTCGCATATTTCAAATTTCATTACGTCAATTACAACTGACCAATCAGGTGCCTCTCTAAAAAAAGCTGCGCGGCTGATCCATAAGCTAAAACTAGATTTTAAAATAAAGGCTATCATTGTAAGAGGCCCATGTATCCGTTCTCTAACCTCAACCTCTCTTTGTTGATATTTGAAAGAGAGAGATTTAAGGAGTTTTTCTTTCGGTCGTTCTCAATCTTGTAAATAGCTTAATTTGAGCTTTCACGTGGAATTTGAATCTGTGACGTTTTACGCTGACCTAAAACACTGCAGATCCAACCGAAGTCAGCGATTTTAAGACGTCACTGGAATGGAGACTGAAAACTGACAAAAACTGGAACTGCTAAGCGTACTACAGTCATTAGTCCTAGAGGCTAACGTGGCAACTTGAATCCCAATTCCTAAAATGTGTTTGCCTCTTATATCTCTGGTATTGATCGTTGCAATATTTCCTAAAAATGTCGCATATTCTTTTCCGGTAAACACAAGTAACACACAATACCCTCAAACTGGACGATGCAAGAAGCTACCGGTAAATAACTGTAATTGTCGGTGCAGTCTGACCCAGAACCCGCATCTCAGCGACGCAGTGAAGAGGCTGGAACGAAAGTTGGAAAACCTGACCCAGAATTTGCATTTCAGCGGAGCATTGAAGAGACTAGAAAGGAAATTTGAGAATATGTCTCAGAACTTGCATTTTAACGACGCAGTGAAGAAGCTGGAAAGGAAATTAAAAAACCTGACCCAGAACTCGCATCTCAGGGACGCAGTGGAAGGGCTGGAAAGGAAATTGGAAAACCTTATCTCACATGTCAACAAAACTGCTTCTCCTGTTCCCCAGCATATTCAACCAGCAGGTATGAGCGTTAGACTTGCTTTCTGACTTAAAGTCGGTAAGATCATTTGCGTTCTGTACATATGTACGTGAATGTACAATCAGCCCATTTTACACACACTAAACTAAACACGAACGATTGTTGCGATGTCCCTTTGTATTTACATTTCCTTTCATGATATACGTGTAGGATTGGAATGAGTAAACAGATTGCAGTATTTTTAGAAAGGCCATGAGAACAAATTCGCCCCTTGTGAAGATTTTATCAGAAAGGAATATTACCAATTACACGCTAAGAAAACCGGGCTTTTATCATCCTATAGTGGCAACAGAGCGCTGCAAATCGTCCTATGTGAATAGAATTATTTTAGATACGATATTAATTCCTTGATGTAAATAGATGTGTAATCGTTCCAGAGCTCGAAACTTTTTCTTATCGGATAGTTTTCTTATTTGATTGCTTGTAACTTGAGATATGTATTTTTATCTTTTGAATTTAAGACATTTATTCTATAAGACATCTAAACTGCCACATGTATTTATATCTATCTAGATACGGCTTCAGTTGATAAGCTGACTAATCGCTGAACACATTTCTTCTAACGCTAATTACTGGAATTGGCTGTCTGGCGCCATTAATGCCAAACGTATGTGTTTATCGTGTTTTAGGCGCTATAATTTCTTCATGTAAGGAGCAGTACGAGAAAGACAAGTAAGTTATATCTTATAAACGTTCATCCAGAAGTAATGTGTTTAATTTAATGCCTTCTTCCTGATGAGACTATTTAGTATAGCATTCAATATCCTGTAATTTGCCTCTTAACAATAACCCAGTGTCCTAATACAAAACACAATATTTACATTTTTACAAAATGTAAATTGTGGAATCATGGTGCGAAGTGAGCGCGACGGAAAAATGAATTCCCCTCCATGTTTCTCTCTCCAATTTTTTTTCCTTTCCTTTTTTTTTGTCACTAGATAGATGGTGCACATGCCCATATTTTGATACTACTATAGCGCATAGTCGCAATCACAATATTTCCTCACAATATTTAACTCGGGAGTGAAATGATAGTAGTGGTTACTTGGTACAAAAACAACAACAAAGTCCTAGTCTTCAAAGATTGAACTTCAAATGAAAATGTACCGAACTCGATCTTCCGAAAAGGAAGCATAAAGCTTGTTCAGCTTAGCTAAGATCATGTGGGCAGTGAAAAGAATAATATCTCATCAGGGGCACCCAGTGGCAAGTTTCGGTAAAGATCTGTTCGGTGGAGGCCTAGGCTTTAAGCGTCGATGAAAGAGTGCACTTGGATTTTCGTAACTGAAACATGGCATAAAAGATTCGCAATGGGAAATCATAGCCACAGAGGTTTTCGGAAAGGTCGTATTTAATTTGCTGTTTTCGCGGTCAAAAATGTATTTTAACAGTTTTGGGAGGTAACGATATTCTTAGAAAGTTCGTGGAAATTAAGTTCATTTCAGCTAGCAATGGAAGATTTTGTTTCCTAACATTTTCGGGCGATTCAAATTTCAGCTAAGGAATCCGAATAGATCAGATTCTTCTAGCTAATGAAAATGTTACTTTAAACAGACTTCAAACACCATAAGGTGCTTAAACAATGCCTTTCTACAGCTATTGGTTGATTTGGCTCGTTGGGTGCCCCTGTCTGACTGCCCCAACTAGCCGCAAATAAAAGTAAGATAGCCATTGGTAGGATACAAGATCGAGAAATGACATTCGTAAATCCAGTGCCACAAGAAGATGGGGTCATTGGTCGTCAGTAAATTTTAGCGCTGATATGTGGAACGGGTCAGACACCTCATTAGGGAATACAGAGTCACTGCCTGCTTTTAAACGTGGCCTGTTCAAAGTTATCTTTGATTCTTAACGACATTCTTTGCTTTTTACTCTTTGCATATTCTTTTTATCTTATACATTCTTGTATTTTTAACTAGTTATATTTGATACTTAATGATTGTATATATTCTTTTAATCTTTTACATTTTTATATGTTTAGCTAGTTCTTAATCTAAACTTACTATTTTTTGAGGACCCTTCTGTAAACCACTTTGTGAAGTTGGCATCCTCATTAAAGATTACTACTACTAATTTAAACAAAATTATTAACAGTACGAGAGGGATAGGAGCTTTTAGCTTATTAATATCAAACCAGTGGAAAATTAATCGGCCATCTTATTTTGTATTTTAGCGACTTTTTAGAAGAACACATGTTCCGCAACTTTTAACTGTTTCTTCTTCTTCTTCTTCTTTTTTTTTTTTCGATGAATAACATTCCTTTGGATAGTGTATAAGAGTAAATTTGAGTTAAAAGAAAATCTATTGTTTTGTTTTGTTTTGTTTTTTTAATATACTCTAGAGCCTAATGTGGCTCAAATGGTTCGAGGTTGACTACTTGTGACGAAAAATTATGAGCTGCAAATCCAAATAATTTGACGTTATAAAGCCCTACTAGCCGAATATTTGTGTCACAAAAAATATTATATCGCGTTATTTTGCCCTGACTTCTTTAAACCAATGCTTTGCAAACAGTTCCTCAAGGAGCCAAGTGTATACGTTGACGTTTGGTTCACAAAAGGTTCCTGTTTTCTGTCACATGGGAAACTTTGGATGCGGAGATGGAGGGTGGACGATGGCGATAAAGACAGACGGTACGAAGGTAAACATCATCATCATCATTATTATTGTTGTTGTTGTTGTTATCAATTGTTATTGTTATTGTTCCTCAAAATTTCTTGGTAAAGTTACTAATCCCGAAGGCAAGCTGTAGCCTACAACCCAAGGCTTCGAGCACTTTCCTTAGCGGTTGTCCGATTCCAAATAACGCAGCCTTTTGTAACAATTCATTTTTAACAGGGGCACCGATTGTTTTCAGGTGTTGTTTGAGAGTTTTCGGAATCATGCCAAGTGTACCACAGGCACAACGCAGGTCTTGGTGTTCCACAATTTTGTAATTTCTCCCTGTAGCTCTTGGTACTTTTCCATCTTTTCTTTCTCTTTTTCAGCTACACGGGCATCTCCAGGCACAACAATATCAACAGTGAAGCATTGGTTTTCTTCCTTATCTAGGAAAACAATATCTGATCCTCTACTTTGTATCTGACGATTTGCCTGTATGGAGAAATCCTACAGGACCTTTGCCTTGTCACTTTCCATTACTCTTTCTGGTTCATGTTCGTGCCATTTATGTGCAGCAGGGAGGCCAGGTTTTTTCAGAAATGTTCCAGTGAACTATCCTGGCCACATTATCGTGTATATATTTATACTCATTCTGACCTACTTTTCTGAACTCACATATTAGGTGGCCTACAGACACTTCAATTACTCCACACATTCTGCAGAGGGGTGAGATATCTTGCTTTTCTATGCGCGTCTTTAACCGGCGTTTGTTCTGAGGACTCGGTCTTAGGCAGCTGTTAAAATCCCCTCCGTCTTTTCCTTAAGATCACCTTTTTGCATCCAGTTCCACGAAGTTTTATCTCTCACATCCTGTTTGCCGTAGGATTTGACCGTGAAGGGGTTTACTCTTTCAACTTTCAAGGCGTTTTTTTGCAGTTTCTGTTCTTGACTTCCTTGGGGCTTTGAAAGTCACCACTTCCTAGTGCACCCTCAGTTTTTACTGCATCCAGGAGTCCTTCAACACTATTCTGGATACATCGTTATCGTTATCGTTATCGTTATCGTTATCGTTATCAATGATGTACATGAAATAAATCATATATGAACTATTGAAATGAAATCAAATGAAGAATGATCCTCGCAGTTGTGAACGCAATTTATACAATTGCTAAAAGAAGCCTGAAAATAATTCAGGACTTCCACGGGGTTTCAACCCGTGACCTCGCAATACCAGTGCGATGCTCTAACCAATTCAGCTGAGCTATGAATCCACTGGCGTTGGGAGCAGGTTAATTGTGGGTTCATATGTCCCCGTGAGAAGAAGAGAAGAGTGTGAATGATGTATATGAAATAAATCATATATGAACTGCGGAAATGAAATCAAATGAAGAATGATCCTCGCAGTTGTGAACGCAATTTATGCAATTGCGAAAAGAAGCCTGAAAAAAAATTGACCTGCTCCCAATGTCAGTGGCTTCATAGATCAGTTGGTTAGAGCATCGCACCGGTATCGCGAGGTCATGGGTTGAAACCCCTTTTTTCTCATTGTTGTTGATTTCGCCGGAGAGTGGATGGAATAGTTTCATTCCATAAGATAGTTTGTCATAGAACCAACTTGGTCGCGATAAACTAAGGGGAAAAGTAGCTGTAAGAGATAAACATACCTTTATATAGGCCTGTATGGAGTTTGATTAAGTACCACGTCTCACTTTGCTTTAGAGCCTGAAGTCCTTGTTTCCAATTCTATTCTTCGCAAACCTTCTGTCATCCACTCCATTCTTCCTATTTTCATGGCAAGGCTGAACCAAGAGAAAACCATCCATAGTACCATTCTTCACTCTTTTTTTTAATCTCTTTGACTTCTGTTCATCAATAGTAATACTGAATGTAAATTTCCAGGCATAACTAATCGATGACATCGATGGCATCAACGAGTAATCGATATGTAATCGATGGCTAATCAGTTGATAAGTCATTTATTATTGCCGATGATTAATGAGTAATCAATGCCTAATGTAGAGGCCGCCACATTTTCAGCCATCGATTAGTCATTGGTTGCATCGATTAGTCATTTGATTGCATTGATCAGTGATTAATTTTATTATTACTCATCGATATAATCTCGTCGTTGTAAACCGTATTTTTCCAACGTGAACAAAATAAAATGAATGTATGTATGAAATGTAAACCTTGACAAATGTAAATGCACACCCTGACAAGTCACTGGGGCGACAAGAAATCTCCAACCACGTAGCAGATCCCCGTGCTTATTGATGCCATATTCAGACTGGTTACTGTTCAGCTGTTTTGGGAATAAATAAAGAGTTAAAGCCGGAAATATTTCACGATTAAGAATCAACTGTATTTGCCGTTAACACTGCCTGTCTGGGCATTCCGGTGCGTTGTTTGGCCTTTTGCGTAGGCGTAATTACGTAAACGAGAATGCCAGTTATAAAGAAAAATACGTATAATACAGATAAAAAGAACAAACCAGTGCAAGAAAGTAAGAAATCTGTAATACTTGCGCAGTATAATATTAGTCGATGAGTCATCGATGGCCACTCGATGAGAAATCAATAGGTTATCAATGGTTAATCTATGACATCAAAGCGAAATCGATGACATCGGTGAGTAATCGATAAGCCACAGAATTATTGGTTTTCGATTACTCATCAATTATTCATTGATCATTGCCAATAATCAATGACTAATCAGTTGATTACCTGGATGGATTACTCATTCTTTACTCATTGATGTCATTGATCTTCGATTAGTTATGCCTGGAAATTTGAAGCACACTGAGTAGTATATCATGTTTTTCATCACACGTAGCGCAAATTCCTATAGGACCATGATAAATTCCTTGTTCACTTGATTTAATACGCGCATGCGTGGAATGTTACACACAAAAATAATTTTAGTGGTTGCTTTAATCAAACGTCAAAAATAAGCATCATATTGACCTGATCCGCGATGATATGCAATGGGTGATACATTTATATCTTTTTCAGCCATTGTATTGCGCCTTTTTGCCAAACAAGGGGGAAAAATGCGTGTATCAAATATCCACTCACTATAGGTCAATATCAGAGAGATAACAAGCTACGAAGACGGTGTCACCACAGGTTAAGAAGCAGCCAAACACAATCGCTCTGTACGTGCGTTTTACATAATGACACATTTCTTTGCGGTCCTCAGTCTGTAAAACAACAATGTGAAATGGCCAAAATTAAGGTTTTGGGGATAAGACAAGGGCATGATTGGTAATTTTCTCCTTTTTTCCCTGACATCAATGCCGTTCTCGTTAATTTAGCTTTCGGATAGTTTTTATATTGCTGCCGTTTCTGATACCCTCAATATTAGCAGGCTGATTTTGATCTCAATCTCATCTTGACTTTCAAGACCTTGATATTTCACAGCTGCCATTTTTAAGCCATTCAGGCTGTGCCAGGTATATGAATTTATCACAGCCTGGATATCTAAAATCTTTCCCTTTATCAGCAAAAAAAACAGTTTGTTTTAATTTTTCAGAGAACTTTCCACTTCGATTCTCATCTTTGGAGTGACAGTAACGCATATAACCTTGCAGGAGGTCAGACTGGCTTTGACACGCGGGAGGCCAAGTTACCAACATACTGGGCGACAGCCTTCTCTAAGATATGTCTCGGCATGAAGAATGGACATCAGTTTCAGTTCATTGTCATCAACAGGCACGCCAATTCGCTGTTGTCGCTGATCTTCGACGGCAAGTACCGCTCCACCTCCCTCGGCCGTATCACTTGGAAGAATTTGATGGGTTCCCAAGCTTCTTTGCAGAATGAATGTAACAGAGAAGGATTTAATGCTGCTTGTACACAAGTACACAGCCCTTCAAGAGCCAGGATCGGTATTCTTTCAAACAATCAGAATGACTGCGTTTCTTGTGATTCAAAGCTTGGGTTTGGGATGTCAGGTGATCCTGATGATGCGAATACGTGCGGCAATGCGGCACGAAACTACGCGGACAATGGCCCCATTTATAAGGAAACCTTTGGTTATATCTTGGTCCAATAGATTAAATCTCGTTTGACCTTAAAATAAAGTGCTCGAAATTTGTTTCTTCGGCCAGTAGTTTCAACTGAGGTAAGAAATGGGTCACAGGTATATAACACATAGGCAATTACGGTATTTATTGTTGATGTCAACTGGCTGCGTGGCTCCGCTAGCCCTTATGGTTATTCCAGGCAGCCAGTACTCTTAACTTTTACCTTTAATTTTTTTCATTGTCAAGTTGTTGTTTTTTCCTTAGTAAGAATGAGTACAAATAAAGATTGTTGTTTTTGTTGTTGTTGTTCTACAGTATTTTGATCTCAAAATGAGCTGGTTTGTACCTGTTTGCATCATTTCAAGGCTAAACCAATCCGCGCTCTAACATATTTCTCAATTCGTTACGTCTACGTTAGTAGTCTTAGTCATTTCGGTTTTCCTACTCACGTAAGACCTCATTTAAGTCAAGAAGAAGAAGAAGGAAAAAAAAAAACAGCTAACCAGTTTATCACAAAGGATAAAAAAATTCTGAGAACGAGCTGTCTTAAATCAATTCGGGTTTCCTATTCTACTCACTCTCCCGGGCTCACTCTTCAGCATTTGGTTCATTCAAATGAGCATTCATCTTTCCGAAAAGCCATAATTAATTCAACCTGAAGTGACGACAGCATGGCAAAATTTGTAACTAAACGACTAAAATAAATAGGGAAGATGATTCTGTTTCTTCCATATGTTTGGCATGTAAATGAAGTGTGAATAGTTAGCAATATTTTAAATTTTAGAATATTAATCTCCCCACCCCTTACTTCCCAGGAAAGCCCCCCCCCCCCTCCCTTAATCACCATGACCTTTCAAAAGCCAGGTATCCTTTAGCCACCTTAATGACGCAAAATTAAAAATCGGACACATGAACACCATGCATACTGTTTTTTTTCTTTTTTTTATCTACGGGTGAAATTAAAGATTGCAGTTAAGTTAAAATGCTACAAGTCTGCGTGTTAGCTCAATTGGTGGAGTGCTGTATCGGTATCTCAGAAACCTTGGTTTCGACTCCCGTACAAATCTCTTTTCTGTACTTTCTTTCTGCAGCTGCCAAAGTAGAGTTCGCAGCTATGATCATCGATCATATCTTTAAAAGTGACTGTTGGGGCATTCTGGCATTCTGCTTTGAATTTTTTTGTCTATGTGTTATAGGGGAACAGCCGTTTCCAGCGATAAAACATTTTGCTGCCTTTTTCTTCAATCTCTAAGCACAAGAATGGTTATAACGAGCCAGAGCCTATTAGCAACCAATCCAGGTGAGATTGGTGGCTTTTAGTCCTCTATCTCAGCTGGATACCCAGTAGCTCGCAACATTCCTATTCCATTAGTCAATGATCGTATTTCGTGTTTTGTGTGGTAAAGGCGTCATCTTTCGCGCAATCCTGTCATCATCCATAGGCGTAAAAGTTAATTAAATGTGCAGTATTTTTGCAATCATGTCATCATCCTTAGGCGTAAAAGTTAATTAAATGTGCAGTATTCGAAATAAGTATACAAATTGCTTAAAATAGAGATGAGATGGGTAATATAATAAGGAGGCAAAACAAAAATTTCAGTGATTATTGTAAAAACGGCGGTTTCACCGAATATCCTCGCGCCTGCTCCCAGTATAGTAAAGCACAGACCGTGGCGCTCATGAGTTTTGGCGGGGTATACGTATTTTGTAACAGAGCTTTCTTCTCGCATCGGAGACAAGCAACAAAACATAGTTTCGGAGTGTTACTAAAACGAGTAACGAAGGACTGTTTAAACAAGTAAGAGAACGAAAATTCACAGGGTGAAAAAAAAAAAGAGTCAGAAAACGAGTAACGGGTCAAAAAGGATATAACGACAAAAATTCAATGGATAAAAATATGAAAAAGTAAAAGTAAAACATTCAAAGGATAAAAATATCGATAAACAGAGCCAGGAACATTTGAACTGTGATGCCATGGACCTCAACCTGGATTAACCAGAAAAGATATAGAACATTTGCCTAGATTTTTATTGCATTTGAAAAAACTGTTCATGTTATATATCCCAGAAGCACTCAGGCATACAGTGATGCCATGGACCTCAACCTGGATGAACCAGAAAAGATATAGAACACTTGCCTAGATTTTTATCTGCATTTGAAAAAACTGTTCATGTTGTATCCCAGAAACACTCAGGCGTACAGTGATGCCATGGACCTCAACCTGAATGAACCAGAAAAGATATAGAACATTTGCCTAGATTTTTATCGGCATTTGAAAAAAATTGTTTATATTCTATATACCAGAAGCACTCAGACCTACAATGATGCCATGGACCTCAATCTGAATGAACCGGAAAAGATATAGAACACTTGGCCTAGATTTTTATCTGCATTTGAAATAATTGTTTATGTTCTATATACCAGAAGCACTCAGGCATACAGTGATGCCATGGACCTCAACCTGTATGAACCAGAAAAGATATAGAACACTTGCTTAGATTTTTATCTGCATTTGAAAAAAACTGTTCATGTTCTATATACCAGAAGAACTCAGGCATACAGTGTGCCATGGACCTCAACCTGGATGAAACAGAAAAGATATAAAACATTTGCCTAGATTTTTATCTGCATTTGAAAAAATTGTTCATGTTATATATCCCAGAAGCACTCAGGCATACAGTGAAGCCAACCTGGATGAACCAGAAAAGATATAGAACACTTGCCTAGATTTTTATCTGCATTTGAAAAAAAAAATTGTTATATATCCCAGAAGCACTCAGACATACAGTGATGCCATGGACCTCAACCTGGATTAACCAGAAAAGATATGGAACATTTCCCTAGATTTTTATTTGCATTTAACAAATGCTGTTCGTGTGATATGTCGCAGAAGCACTCAGACATACAGTGATGCCATAGACCTCAACCTGGATGAACCAGATAAGATTTAGAACATTTGCCTAGATTTTTATCTACAAGTTGTATATGCTAAGTCACTTAAATATTTTACTACCGCCATTTTCCTCGCACAAACAAACACAAAGCCCTGAACTGCTTGTCAATTTGAAAAATTAGGAGTAATAGGAAATGAAGAGTGTACCTTTCAGAACCTGTTTCTGATCGAATATTCCCTGTAACAACAAGTTTAAATTTCCAAGCTACCACTATTTTAACCGTCGTCACAAGTGGAAGAAATAGTCATCTGATATTATATTTTGTGCTTTGAC